>JZKD02S0038386.1:194819-209662 GCA_000966675.3 Picea glauca | reverse complement strand
CATTACTAATCTAAATTACAACTAATGGCCTAAATCCGACATAAATAAAATAGCATTACTAATCTAATATGCCCCAATTAAGGGGTAATGAGCCAATATTAGGGCTTAACAGGGAGCTACTTTGGCCCACTTGTTCACATCCTTAGAACTTAGGATAAAATAATTTACCATACTTTATGATTTAAGGAATATTAATATAATATTCCTTTTTGGCTTAAGCTCCCTAGCTTAGCCCTTTTTCTTAACTTTTAGCCGCCCCTTTCCCTAAGTAGTGGATTTTAGTCCCCCATACTCTTTTATCGTGGTCGGTCCGTGTGCATCAATGTATTTTATATTAATGATGAGACATATACAAAAATAGGCCCATTGGCCTTTAACATCTAGGCTCTCCGGCCTAATCATCACAAACTGGCTCACCAGCCTATAAAACACAGCGTATACACAAAGGCTCTCTGGCCTCAAAATCGCGCGCACTTAAGTTGTTGCGCGCAGTATCCTAGAATGTGCACACTTCATCATTTTAGTGCGAAGTACATGTGCACACTATGCCATGAAAGGTGCACACAAAAATGATATCAAACAACTCACCAGATTAAGTACATTTGCATTTTACATTTACAATTGGGTTCAGCCTAGGGATATTACAAATGATTACTGCATTTTTTGTCGAATCTTCTAGTAAACCTTGCTTGCATACTATATGGCCCAATAGTATCCCAAACGGTGTTCCAAAAATGAACTTATTGATGTTTAATGATATCTGGCACTGCCTGCATCTTTCTAACATCAGCCACAACACCTCTACATGGTGTTTCAATAGGCTATAAACTGTCCAATCGTCCAAGTATACCTCTGGAAAATGGTGGATAAATTCTTTAAATGCAGCTATGACTACTCTGGAAAATATTGTTGGTGTATTCTTCAGTCCAAACGGCATGACCATGTACTGGTAGGATCCCCATTCTGTAGCAAAAGTGGTCTTGTATCTGTCTTTTGGCGCTATCTTGATATGATGATATCCTGAAAATCTGTCTGTGAATGAATAAACTTCTTGTCCTCCTACGTTCTCCAACACTTCATCCGTGAAGGGTGTAGATAATGGATCATGTAGGCACACATCGTTCAACTTCCTCAAGTCAGCGAATATTCTTATCCCACCTTTTTTTTTCTCCTGAACTACCATCGGGCTTATCCATTCTTATTCTTCCATGGGTTCTATGATTTCGGCTTCGAGCATCCTATCAATCTCAGCTTTGACTTTTTTCTTATATATCGGATTTAGTTTGTATGGTCGTTGTCTGATTGATATTGCCTTGGCTCTGAGTGGTATATTCATTTCACCTAGATCTCCTTCTATGCCCTTCATTTCTGTAAAATTTGTGGGGAACATGTCATTGTACTTGTGCAGTAACTCTGTTATGATTTCCATTGTTTGCTCATCCCGGTAGTCTCCAATGCTAGCCATTTTGGGATTCTCAATTGTCCCAATGTTGACTTTCTTCACCTTAATCGATGCAGCAATTACTTATGATTCTAGAGGTGGACCTTCAACTTATCTTTCGCCTTCCGCTTCCTCGATCTGAAAATCGCGTAGGTCTTCTTCCTCTGGTACTTCTTCCTGCACATGGTAGCATGACAACATTTCTTTCACTATCTGTCTGTTCCGTTGTTGTTCCTATGTTATGAGTTCGACTTCCGGTTCCTAAATGAATACACCCCTCTTATTTGTTTAAGTGTTGAATCTATGTTGGGGTTCTCATGTTCAAATGAGAAAGTGACTGTAAACTTTTGTTGTAGTACTGTCCAGCTCATAGTTCCTCTGCGCAGTTCCTAGTCTGTATACCAGTTTTTCGGTATGCCCTCTAAGGTATGTATGAAGTGATGAGGCCATTCCTTTGGGGGTATCATTTTCAACAACACTCTGCGCTTCTCCAAGTGTTCCGCTGGTGCCCCCTGTCCATCATATTTTTGTTGCTGGTTTCTTTTCTATTCTACGCCAAACCTTATGCGCATTAACAGCTTACATTGGTACCAATTCTTGATTGTTTCTTTGTGTGCGCCCCACCATCTTGCAGGTGTGGCCTTGAGTGCTATATCTAGTGCTAAGAGTATTTGATTTTCTAACACTTCATCTTCATAATGTGTCAATAATGATTCTAGATTGTTTACCCCATGGAAACTGGGTGGTTCCCTCATCTCCATACCTACCCATCTTACTGCATGAATTATAGGGTCCTAACCCACACATAGGTAGAACAATATATTCAGATGTAATAAAGGTCAATATTAACAAGGCCTTTCAATAAAATAGAATAAGGGGGATGTAAGAAGACCTAATAGAAGCTTTCGCTTCTAGAAGGATCTTCCTCTAGATTCTTCTTTTGATAGACATATTTAGTATAAATAGGAGTCAAGGGTATGAGAACCCTATCTTGGAGATTATTGTAATAAAGCATTTCTCGACTGGAGGTTTCCCCCTCAAAGAGGCCCGTGAACATTGCTTTCTGAATCAAGTGTTATTTCTTTTGTTGTTCTTATATCATTTATGTGTTATTGTGGAGATTATGTTGGTTATATTATTGTTATTCTGCTATTTCTAGCATTTTATTTTTGTATTGCATACTTTTTATATTTGGTATATTACAGGTGGTATCAGAGCACTTTCCTTGGCATAAATTGTGGGTAATTTTTTTTTTCAGGGTAGAGACGTATTCTGGCATCTTTAAGCCACAGAGATCTATCGTTACGCACATAAACCCGTGGTTTAGGGATTCATACACATAGGAAATACAAGTGGTTCGTAAGCGCACATCTGTTGGCCACCCTTGTAACCCTTGTTGGTACCCCTTCGAGTGGTAGCGCATCAAACAACACCTATGTATGGATCGACATAGATTTCTTGAATCCCTTTTTAGATAAACCAATCGACCGCCTGACTGCTATAGTGCCACTGAGAACAACACTCGGGAAGATACTCTCTAGTACCTAGGTAGTTGGGTAGTACGACTAAGGGTACGGTCTATCCTCCTTAGTTAGTGCATATTGGGATGAGTACTACTGTTGGACCCTACACGTATATCAGAGAGATATAGCATAGGGAAAACCCTTGTCTATAGAACCCTTGAATACCTAACCCTTGGGGGATAGAAACATAAACAAATTAAAACAAACAAGATCTATTGCCGCACAATTGTGTTTGGGTTGCCAAATCACTACACTTTTCTTCCTGGTTAATAATTTGGGTATTTCATCTTTGCAGTACTTTTCAAACCGAAGTATAACTCCACAGGTGTGAAAAAAAAAAAGTCTGGAAATTTTTTCACTATTATTTGAGACCTATTCCATTGGATTCACCTCTTCTCCCTTATCACCTTCATACATATCATTTTTTGGAAAAAATGTTTGACCCCACTAGCCCCTTTTCAGTTCCCTCGTCCTCATGGCCCATACCCATAGCCAAGAATTGGAAGCTTGCTTCAATACCTTGAAATATAGTCTCACCGTGACCCAATAAGAAGTGAAACAACTCAGTGCCAATTTTGAAACCATCAATACAACTATGCAATCCACAATGGAGGAAGTCAAACAAGAACCGACCACCCAGCTTGAATCTTTATTTTCATCACTTTGCACCAAACTGAAAATCCCTATAGATAACCCTTCCCCTGACTCACCTCCACATATTGACGGTGAACATTCCTCTCATTCCCATAACTTTCAGCACCATCACTTTCAACGTGACCTATGCCTTTCGCAGCTGGATGTGACCAAATTTGATGGCTCGGACCCCATTGGGTGGGTAACCCAAATGGAACATTATTTCTCTTTATATGGCATTATAGATGACTTGGCCAAACTCCGGTATGGTGTTCTCCATCTAGATCAAGAACGTTGGCAATGGTGGCAATGGATAAAAACTTCCCGTCAAGGGTATATTGCTTGGACACACTTTGTGGCTGAGCTTTATGAACGCTTTGACACTGACACCAACCATTTGGGTCATTTGACAAAGTTGAAACAATTAGGAACAGTGGAAGAATTTATAGTTGCATTTGAGTGCCTAGCTTTTCGAACAGAGGGCATGACTGATGCCTTTTTTCGAGAGTGTTTTATCAGTGGCCTCAAGGATGAGATTTGGGCCCATGTCCTCATGGCTCAACCTTCGAGTTGGGTGGAGGCTAGTAAAAGAGCTAAAGAAGCAAAACAGGTTGTATCTTCTCAAAACCGAAAACCCTCCTTTATCCCTTGCCCTAAACTCGTAAATCCCACTACTCCCTCCACCCCACTAAAGATCCAAAAATTGACCAGGGCTGAAATGGTTGAATGCCAACTCAAAGGTCTTTGTTATAATTGTGATGACAAATATTTCCCAGGCCACAAGTGTAAGGAACAAAAGATTTTTATGTCCATCTCCGAGGACATTTCAGAAGAGGATGTTGAAACTACCCTTGTGTCTGAGTCACCTAAAACCACTGACATAACCCCTCCCTCAGACCCTCCCCATAGACCCTCCCGAAGTAGAACCGGTCATTTCCCTCAATTCTCTCACTGGCTTCTCCGCTCCCCAAACCCTCAAGTTAATCGATTACATCAAGCATCAGAAGGTCATCATTCTGGTTGATAGTGGAAGCACCCATAATTTTATTCATCGCTGCATTGCCCAAGAAACTCATTGCTACATCCATGCCGTCAACAATTTTCAAATCATGATTGCCAATGGTGGTTCCATGAAATGTGGAGGACGCTGTGAAAATGTGTGTCTCCAAATCGGTGACTACCACCTAAAATCCCATATGTTTTCTATTGACATGGGCGGTTGTGACATTGTGTTGGGTGCATACTGGCTAAGGACTTTGGGTCCCATTCTCATGGATTTTAAGGACTTAACCATACAATTCAACCAGGAGGGCCACCAATATAAATTCCAAGGCATCACCGTTGGTTCACCTGAGATCATTAGTTCCCATCGCATGGAAAAGATGCTCAAAAAAGGTCATTCTGGTGTTATTGCCCAAATCCATGCCATACAAGCAACAAAGACACCCTCGGTGACGCAAGACCTCCAAGCCCTCCTCTCTAAACATCAAATGGTAATTTCCACTCCCCAAGGACTCGCTCCTTCCTATGGTGTTCATGATCATTCCATTCCCCTTGTACCCATAAGCCTTCCTCCCAATATCCATCCGTATCGCCACCCCTTTTCACAAAAAAATGAAATGGAGAAAATGGTCCAAGAATTCCTTAGTGCAGGCTTTATCCATCCTAGTATGAGCCCCTACTCTTCTCCTGTAGTCATGGTCTTGAAGAAAGAAGGTTCTTGGTGAATGTGTCTTGACTTCCATGCCCTCAACAAACTGACCATTAAAGACAAATTTCCCATTCCTGTCATTGATGACCTCCTGGATGAATTGAGTGGCACCCAATTCTTTACTAAACTTGATATTCACTCGGGCTACCACCAGATACATATGAAAGAGGCAGACATTCCCAATGCTGCCTTTAGAACTCATGAGGGCCACTATGAGTTTTTGGTCATGCCCTTTGGCTTGTGTAATGCCCCCTCCACCTTCCAAAGCCTCATGCATCATGTCTTCTGTCCTTTTCTCCGTCATTTCGTCTTAGTTTTCTTTGATGATATCCTCATCTATAGAAAAACATGGACAAACCATCTTACTCATGTGGATCGATGTCTCCATCTACTCTTTCAGCACCAACTTTTCCTGAAACAGTCTAAATGTTCTTTTGGCGCCTTAGAAGTAGAATAATTGGGTCATCTGGTTGGCAAGGATGGCGTCAGGGTGGATCCAAAAAATATTGAAGCTATGCAAGACTGGCCGCACCCAAAGACTCTCAAAAGCTTGTGGGATTTCTGGGCTTAACAGGGTATTATCGCAAGTTTGTTAAGAATTATGGAAAGATTGTGGCACCTCTCACTGGTCTCCTAAAAAAAAACTCTTTCACTTGGACTCCAACTGCTGCTCAAGCTTTTCAAACCTTGAAGATGGCCATGTGCACCAATCCAGTTTTGGCCCTTTCTAATTTCACAAAGACCTTTGTGTTGGAATGTGATGCCTCTGGGAAAGGAATTGGTGTTGTCCTTATGCAAGAGGGTCGACCTTTGGCCTTTACCAACAAGGAACTATCTGACAGGAATCTGGGTAAATCCATATATGAAAAGGAAATGATGGCTATTCTGCATGTTTTTGATCTGTGGCGCCCTTATCTATTGGGGCAACGTTTCCAAATTAAGACCGACCATCAAAGCCTCAAGTATTTTTTGGAACAACGCATTTCCTCCTCGGAGAAACAAAAATGGGTGACTAAGCTCTTTGGATATGATTATGAGATCATTTACAAGAAAGGAAAAGACAATTTGGTGGCTGATGCACTTTCCCGAAAATATGAAGATGAAGGATCCCTTTTTTCTCTTTCCTTCATTGTACCAGATTGGCTCCAAGCTGTTCGCCAGGAATGGCTACAAGATCCCAAAAGTTCGTATCTAATCCAGGAATTGCAATCCAGTGCTCCAGCTCCCCCAAGGTACTCTTGGCTCCATGATGAGCTTCGATACAAAGGTTGTTTGTGTTTAAGTAAACCATCAAAGCTTAAATCCATGTACTTTCTGGGCTTCATGCTACACCCACAGTGGGGCACTCCAGGTTTACCAAAACCTATGATAGGGTCAAACATTCTTTTTTCTGGGATGGTATGAAACAAGACATTCGTAATTTTGTCACTGACTGTGAGGTGTGTCAACTCAACAAGGGAGAAATAGTAAAATCTTTGGGAACACTACAACTGCTTCCGATTCCACCTGTTATTTGGAAGGATATCTCTATGGAATTTATTACCGGCTTACCCAAATCGGGAAATAAATCAGCCATAATGGTGTTTGTTGATCGCCTTTCCAAGTATGCTCATTTCTGCGCTCTTGAACACCCATTTACAACATCCACGGTGGCTCAAATTTTCATCGACCAAGTCTTCAAGCTTCATGGCATGCCGCACTCTATTGTTTCTAATTGTGACCCAACTTTCACAAGCAACTTTTGGCAAGAACTGTTCAAGCTACAAGGCACCTAATTGCATCTCAGCACAACTTATCATCCCCAGACTGATGGTCAAATGAAAGTTGTCAACAAGTGTTTGGCAACATATCTGAGGTGTTTTTCCTTTGAAAATAAAAATTAGTGGGCTCAATGGTTACCCCTAGCTGAATGGTGGTACAACACTTCCTACCATATAGCTACATGCATGACTCCTTTTGAAGCGGTATATGGATAGAAGCCACCTTTGGTTCTCTCATACTTACCAGGTACCTCGAAGGTCCAAGCGGTTGACCAAACACTTATAGTTCGAGAGGATATTCTCTATACCCTCAAAGAGAACTTGGTCATGGAACATAATCACATGAAGCAACAAGTAGATCAAGGTTGCTCTGAATGCCAATTTGCAGAAGGGGATCAGGTATTTCTGCAACTGCCACCTTACAAGAAAAATTCCCTCAAGGCCGAGCATTGTCAGAAGCTAGTGCCCAAATTTTATGGTCCTTATACAGTTCTTAAGCATGTGGGATAAGTAGCCTATCAGTTAGCTCTGCCTAGTCATTCGAAGCTACATCATGTTTTTCATGTTTCATGCTTAAAGAAGGTGATTGGAACTAAGTGCCAAATTCAAACCAACCTTCCTGAGTTAGCTGAAGAAGGATCCATTTAGCTACATCCAGAAGTAGTTTTGGACCAGCATGAGCATCACCTCCATCAGAAAACCATCAAGGAAGTGCTAGTCTAGTGGAAAGATACAACTCCAATAGATGTCACTTGGGAACCAACTACCATTCTGCAACAATTTCCACATGTCATGCCTTGAGGACAAGGTTGTTTTTAAGGGCGCGGACATGTTAGGGTCCTAAACCACACATAGGTAGAACAATATATTCAGATGTAATAAAGGTCAATATTAATAAGGCCTTTCAATACAATAGAATAAGGCATATGTAAGAAGACCTAATAGAAGCTTCCGCTTCTAGAAGAATCTTCCTCTAGATGCTTCTTTTGATAGACATATTTAGTATAAATAGGAGTTGAGGGTATGAGAACCCTAGCTTGGAGATTATTGTAATAAAGCATTGCTCGATTGGAGGTTTCCCCCTCAAAGAGGCCCATGAACATTTCTTTTTGAATCAAGTGTTATTTCTGTTGTTGTTCTTATATCATTTATGTGTTATTGTGGAGATTATGTTGGTTATATTACTATTATTCTACCATTTCTAGCATTTTATTTTTGTACTACATACTTTTTATATCTGGTATATTACAACGATCTATTCTTGTGCACCTTCTTGTGGAAACTTTTTGTAGCCTCAGTTTCCACTTCTTTAAACCTGTATTTGAGTCTGACGCACATGAAGTAATGCTCCGCCAACTGAGAATCCCATCTGCAGTTGGGTTTACGTAAGCCTCATCTCGCGCAGTTGTTGTGTACAACTAGATTATTTCCTCTAAGTCCAATAAATTAGGCTCTACAACCCTTTCCCCTTCTGATGGGTCTAATAGCGCAATGACCCTGTATTCTCTTGACTCAAATGTCATTTTCTGTGTTTTTAAGTTGATTATGGCTTGGTTATCAAACGCCCAATCCAATCCAAGAAATGTTGGATATGGTGTTGTGTCATCCACTATTTCAATTACTTCGAAGTCTACTTTAGTGCACACTCCATCCAGGTCTAATGTCACTCCTTTTAGTCTCCCAATTGGTAGAACTCTGTGTTGGTTTGCTAGTTTCAGCTGAACGGGTGAATATCCTAATGTGGGCTCTCCCATACATTGCCATGTCTTCTTGGGTAATACATTGACTTCGGATCCTAGATCCAGTATGATATCTCCCATGTTGAAATCTCTGATGTTGGCATTCAGCCTGAACTCCCTACTTGTTCTTCTCCTTGTATGTAGGTGATTGACTATTTTCTGTTCTAGTTTTCCTTCTGTCTCTATGCTACATCTTTCTAACATAAATTGTAATATTTTGATAGAGGATGGATCATTTATTATTTTTACGCATGATTGCAAAAATCCTTTGATTGTACTTACTTTTCCCAGGGGTTGCATTTCTTTGGTATGGTCCAATGATGGAGGCATCTCGTACTTTGGTACTTCCTTGTTATGCTGCGAGGTTGAAGTTGACGCAGTGTCTGGATTCAGAAATTTTTTTCTGGATTGCTTAAATGTTTCCTTCTTGTTCCGCGCGTTGAACTGTTTCCTTGGTTCGACATTCTTCTTCACCCAATGATGTTGTATTGGCTCTTGTTAGAATGCGTCGTTTCCTGTTTTATCTCCTCCACGTGTAACTATGTTGGTGTTTCTTCTGTCGTCCCTCGCTTCCACTGAAATCCATTGAACATTCTGGTTGTTCTGATTCCTCTTTTCTTGGATCTTCCCTAGTAACGTAGGACATTCTTTTGTGTCATGATCAGATGCGTGACATTCTTCCCTAGTTGTTGACAGTTGTGACATACCATTGGTCCTCTACCTCTTCCAAAGCCTCCTCTTGCTCGTCCTCCACCTCTGTAGCCAGCTCAATCCCCTCATGGCGCGTTATATTGAGGTGCCAGATTGTACTACGTGGTATTGTATTGAGGCTGTGCTATGTTGTACTGTGGATGTGTGGTATTATATGGTTGATGACCAGTATTATACTACAGCTATGCAGTGTTGTATGGGGTTGGTACTTGGTTAAACTGAGGTGTGGCTTGCTCAGTCATCATTTCTGCCTACACCCTATATGCATCTAATGTCCTCTCTCTCATCAAGTTCATAGTTTGACATTCTTTGTCATCATGGCCCACTGACTTGCAAAAATTGGAATATGAACTCTTTGGGACTGTCTAGTACTTCTGCATCATTGGGCAGTGATATGGACTATGAGCCTGTTTCTACCAGATTTTGCACCATAGTCCTTCTGTTGGTAATGATTTTGGCATCCTTTCTTCCATGTATTGTGCGAATGTTGGACATTCGTTCTTATGGTGTCCTTCTATCTTGCATGTGGTACACCAAACGACTTCTCGTTTGTCCTTACTATTGTTCTAGTTTAGCTGGAACGTTAAGTTCTTCAAATCCTCCTTTAGCTCTTCGATGGCTGGATCCATCTTCTAATATTGGTTTTCTTCCAGTTGCATTGCTGCCTGTAGAGCCTCTACCTATGTCTGAAACTTTTGTTGTCGTAGTGGATATTTCAAGTGTGGTAGTAGTGAACTAACGAACAAGTGCCTGTTCTGCATATCTGTCATGAGATATTTCAACTTTCCTTTTAGTCCCTTGAATCTCTGATCAATATCCCATACAGATTCTCCTGGTTTTTGTCTAATTTCTATCATCTCATTCATGTACTGGTCCTTTGAAACTGGCTTTTGAAACTCATTTATCAGTAATTTCTTGATATCCGCAATCGTTCTAGTTGTTCCCGATAGATTGTTTGTGGCTAAACTCATATACCAATCCAGTGCACGATCCCTTAGTGTAATATCTAGTTGTGCAAGTTTAGTGTCCTTGTCTGTGATCTGTTTTGCTTCCCATATCTTCTCATAGATAAACAGGTGCTTTTCTGGGTCCTCTGATGCTTCTCCTTTGAATTCTGGTAACCTGATGGTGGGATCGTGTCCTGCCATCCTAAATGCTGAAATACTACCTCTGCAAGGTATAGATACTTGACTAATGCTTCCTGAACTAGCTCCCCTAGTTGTTGTACCTTTTGTAGATGTACTTCCTGTTGTCTTTTTTCGCCTGAAATTCAGTTTTCTAAACAGTGGTGTTCTTTTTGGTGTGTTAGGCGTACATGGGTTGATGGGTTCCACACTGAAATTAATATGGATAGGATTGATGCCTTCTATTCCCTCTCTTGGACCTCTTGTCTTCCTCTCATATGTTGCATGATGGATTTCCTCAATCTTCTCCATATCCCAGAGATCCTCTACCTCCTCTTCATCACTTCCAAGCCTTCCCTCGCGGCTACGACTCTCTTCTTGGTGTTCACCTTCTATTGGTAGGGTACTCCATTGCATGTATTTCCAGCTATCGCCATGATATGCTTGACCTGGTCATCCTCCATCATGATTGGTTCCAAGTCTTCCTCCTTATTTCCCTTATCCATTTCTCCTTCCATTTCTTCTCTTTCTGTCAGTGCTTCCCCCCTTCCCCCATGCATGCAGAGAAGTTTATATGTCTGACTCCATTGTCATTACACCTTTGTTATAGAGAAATATCATAATAGAAGTATACAATGATATAATATACCTTCCTCGAGTCCCTCTTAGAAAATATTTCTCCTCTGTGTTGTACGACTTCACGGTATCTACTGCAAATTCTGTTATAAAGCATGCTACAATATTGTCAAGACAAAAATCTACTGCGTGGGTGAATTTGTTGTTCACTTGTTGTAACTGCTCAATTTGAACTGGGGTCCACTCTAACTGTCAGATCCAGTTTGTTGCATGGTTATCCTTCAACCTCACTATCCACTACTGCAATAAGTATGGGGAATGACAAAAAATACTTCATGCAGATCAATAAACACATAATTCTCAAGATATTTCCGCGATGTTACTCTAGGGTTTATGTTATCTTTCTGCGCAAACTCTATTTCCTTTGTATTCAACCAGCTTTCTATATGGGATTTTGTGGGATTCCACGGTCTCAACATTCCCTTATAGCAACACATTCTCACCTTCTTTTTGTCTGATTCAGTATTTTTTTGACCCGCCTTCCACAGATCTTATCCTCTTTTAGCAGATCACATCCACTCAATCCTATATTGTTCCAACCAACAACATAACCATTTTTTGGTTTACTTCCTCTGAGCTATGCCTTTAACATGATTGACCCAGGTTCAAGTCTACTAGGGTTCCAACAAATCCTCTAAAACTATCGGCCCTCCTGGTAAACCAGAAGGCAATACGGTGCACATAGTGCACTGCACAGTCTCACGAGAGATAATCTTAATGGGTGACTGCAATACTCAAGTTTTTGCAGTCCAAGATTGAATGGGGATCTGAGAAGTGTGCGCTTAGATTTGTATTTAACTTATCAAAGCATTATCATTTCATTCCCAATTATGCATGTAATGTAATAAATTCATTATCCCATTCATTCATCATGCTAACATCTACTAATAAACAGTAAAAGAGACGCAATAATTCAATCACATAACACATGTTTTACTGTGGTTCACCCACTTTTGGGATACGTCCACAAATATCTGGCTCTCAAGCTCTTCTATTATGGTAGTCCCAAAACTACAGTGCCACGTGATTTACAACTCATCCTCAGTCGGGCCAAGATCTATTATGAGGCGAACTAGATCACACCAGGCTCCTCAGCCTGTGATCTAACCATCAAGATCTACCCTCCTGACCTTCTACATCTCAACAACTTACAAAAGTGGGTTGTATGATAGAGTCTTACAAAATAGTACTCCTTTTCATGTGAGTAACGCTCTATCAAAACATGATTCTCCCTTAAAACCCATCCATCCTCATCCCCTCCCCTAAGTATCTATATATATACATTTTTGTCTCATCAACCATTACAATGTATTATGAAAACCATAACCCTAACATCATTAGGTCTTTTTTGCATGAGCATGTGTTGCTCTTCCTTCCAACTGTCGCTTTCCTCGTGCATGCCTTTCTTCCCAAAATAGCCTTTCTTTCTGATTTGGCCTACTTCCAACATCCTCCCACTTCTTGGGTTGATGCATTACATGCATCCTCAACATGTCTTCTAATACTTGGTTTCCCTCTTTGTTTGCCCATCAGTTTGAGGGTGATAGGCTGTACTAAAGAGCAATTTTGTTTCAAAACCAGCAAACAGAGATTTCCAAAAGTTTGAAGTAAATTTTTTATCTCTGTCGGATATAATTTCCTTAGGCATGCCATGCAACCTAAATATTTCTTTCATGAAAATGTTGGAAATATCTATTTCCTTGCAAGTTGACTTGACGAGTATGAATTGAGCAGCCTTGCTCAGTTTTTCCACAATTACCATGACGGTGTTGTTTTGTTTGGTTGATCTTGGTAATCCTATGATAAAATCCATGAAGATGGTTTCCCATTTCCATTCGGGAATTGGTAGGGGCTGCAACAGCCCTGTTGGGTGTTGGTGCTCTGCATTGACGTGCTAACATTCTATACACTTAGCTAAGTAATCAACTATGTCCTTTTTCGGTCCGTGCCAAAAAAATAGTTTATTAGTGGTCGTGATCATTTTTTGATAACCAAGATGACCAGTATATGGTCTTTTGTGTAGTTCATCCATTATGAACCTCTTCAAGTTGTCACAATTTGGAATATAAAATCCTCTCGTAAGTCAATAGACCATCATTAAGCATCTACTATCCTTCGTACTTCATCCCTGTGGGCTCTTGCTTTAAGTATGATGTCACGGTCTTGAAAAATGCATCTATTTCTTATGCAGTTTTGACCCTCTCTTTGATGTTTGATTCACTGGCGCTTATGAATTTCAAGTGAACTACTTTGATACTTCTACTAAGTGCATCAACCACCCTATTCTCCTTTCATTTCATATGTTTGATTTTAAAATCAAACTCACTAAGAAGAGCCATCCACCTAGCTTGTCTCACATTGATTTTTGGTTGGTCAAACAAACACCTCAACCTACTATGGTCTGTCATAAGTACAAATATTCTACCTAAGAGGTAATGCCTCCACATTTTTAAAGCATGTGCTATGGAAGTTAATTCCATATCGTGGGTCACATAATTGACTTCATGATCATTCAATTTTATGGATTCGTAGCAAATCACATGTCCTTATTGCATAAGGAATCCTACGAGCCCTTCCTTGCAGGCATCTATACACACAAGGAAGTCCTTGTTTGGGTCTGCAATCTTCAGTACAGACGCATTGGTTAGAAGGTATTTCAGCTCTTGAAATCTTTCTTCACATTCTGATGTCCAAATGAATTTAACCCCATTTTTCTGAAGGGAGGTGATTGGGCAACCAATATTGGAGAATCACCTTATGAATATCCTATAGTATCCTTCTAGGCCCATAAAGAATCTGATATTAGATACATCCTTTTAGGTAGGCCAATACATGATGGCTTTAATCTTGTGAGGATAAACCTTTACTCCTTCTTCAGAAATAACATGACCTAAGTAATGGACTTGTTTCTGGAAAAATCCACACTTACTAATCTTAGCATAGAAATGATGTTCTCTTAGTACTTGGAGTACTAGATTGAGATTTTCTTCGTGTTCTTCCCTATTCTTGGAATAGATTAGAATGTCATCAATGAAAACCAACACAAACCTATGCAAGAACTTTCTAAATATGTTATTCATTAAGCACATAAAAGTTGTTGGTTCATTGGTAAGCCCAAATGGAACCACCACAAATTCATAGTGACCATACCTTGTCCTAAAGGTTGTCTTATGGATGTCTTCATCTTTAATTCGGACCTGATGGTATCTAGACCTCAAGTCAATCTTGGAGAAGATTGTAGCGCCCCTTAATTGGTCAAACAAGTCATCGATCCTTAGTAAGGGATACTTGTTCTTGGTGGTCATCTTATTGAGTTGTCTATAATATATGCACAGTCTGAGTGTGCCATCATTATTTTTCAAAAAAAAGGTTGGTTCTCCCCAGGGAGACACATTAGGCCGAATGTATCCTTTTTCCCACATCTCCTTCAACTGTAGTTTGTGTTGATTGAGGTTGGTTGTCATTGATGTCAACCCTTGAAGAAAGACCCGTAGCACAAAGTTTTGGGTAATGGACCCAATAGTGTTTGATGTAAATATGAATCATTATTGTTTTGTCATGGTTG
>JZKD02S0038386.1:158383-174651 GCA_000966675.3 Picea glauca | reverse complement strand
GTCTTAGTACAATAGCCAAAGAGTATCCAAAATTGAACCCCCTAGTGCTCCAAATGTCTTTGGCTTTATAGCCTTTTACAATCAGTTTCATATCCTAAAACAATGGATCTGATATCCTAAAAATAGAAAGTCAAAACTGATTTACAAAAGATAAGGAGAGATCCTCAAGATGAGGTCAACCTCTATCTTTTGGTCTTCAAACATTGGTTGAAAGTTGATGAAGTGTAGCTTAGCCTTCCAAGGCTCTTTGATCTGTTCCTTTGAAATTGGAATTCGAATTTGATGATGTGTGCCAAAAATTCCTATCATTTTTCCCTTGAAAATCACCAAATCTAGTCAAAAAATTCCCTTTTGACTTTCATCTCCAAGAATGGCCTTCATATTTTGATTTGATAATTCATAATCAACTTATTGAAGAAGATTTCAAACCATTCAAACCCAAAAAATCTCGATCTGGGCCAAATTTCGAGTATTCTGGCATTACAGGCTTTCATCAGCTAATTTACCCGAAAATCTGCTACTTAGCTGTTGAAAGGCACATCTTTCAACAGCTAACTAGTTATAATTCTGCCTTTTGCGCTAGTGAAAGCGTAGATTTTTTCAAAATCAAATTTCTCGGTCATGGAGAGCCCTTTTTGCATGTTTAAATAGTTGATCGACATCTACAAAATCTAATCTTTCCAATGGTTCTTTCAAATATGTATTTGGAGTCCGGGAAGCTAGTCAAATATTCCTTACAATATTAGGCATCATTCTTTCAAAAATGTCGGTGTGTTTTTGATCGCTAACATCAACCATTCTTGATTTCCCTCACCATCTCTCTCATAGCATACATGGTTTGTCTTGGAAAACTCCCCCCTTTTAGCAGTTGTGCAACACATATCCAATTTCTATTAATAACACAAAATTCATACATTAACTATTTTATACAAAGGTTCATCAAATCAAAGATTCACACATATTTAGTCTTCCATAGTCTCTTGGCCAGTTATAGTTATATTTACAAACTGGGGGAAATAGGGATTTTACAGGCGCGGCCTATCGATATGCCGTCAAAATTGAGTAGAAGCTTAAACAAAAGACACAACAATTTGGGTCTAGGAACTCCTCATAGTAGAATCAGGGAAAGGGAAGACCAAACCCACAGAAAAAAAGGGCAGAGCAAAGATGGGCGGCCTCAAGAAAACCAGTCTAAGCCTCAAATAAATAAGGACAATGGAAATATGAAGAAAGATATCAGGAAGTGGTGCAACTTCCATAATATCCCTTAGCATAACACTGTTGATTGTCACTAAAAGCAGTTATTGGTGGCTGAGGTGAAAGCCTCTAAATCAGATGCAGGTTCTGACTCTGAGTTAGAACCAGAAAAGGGGAGATGGATCATTGAAATAGAACCCAATGCCACTGTTTCTACCACCAAGATCCATCTTGGTGAACCTGATAAGCTAGAGGAAGGAGAGGGCCTCTTTCATTCACAGATGTGGGTGAATGGCACCCCCCTGCACTTCATCATTGATAGCAGTAACAAGAAAAAACTTATCTCAGCAGAGGTCATAAAGTGGTTGGCCCTTCCAACAATGCCACACCTACAACCCTAAACCATCATATGGCTCTGCCAAGGAAACTATATTTGTGTCATCCAATAGTGCCTTTTGTCCTACGACATCAATCCCTTCAAAGATGACGTATTGTGTGATGTTTCTCCCCTTGAAGTTTGTGATCTTCTTTTGGGCCAACCTTTTTTATGGAAATGGCATATTGTATATAAGTCTAGGCCTCGCAGTGTTACTATTACTTTGGATGGGAAATTGTATAGGATGCCCAAGGTAGTCCCACCTAGTGTCATTTCCTTGATCTCTGCCAAGTAATGCAGGAAGGTCATCTCTCAAACCGAGAATTTTTTCTTCTTCATGATTTTCTCTCAGAGTGAGAAAAATTGCATCCACATCCATGGACTTCGTGGCTGACCTATCCACACAGTAGAAGCAAGTGGATAAGGTAGTGGAAGAATACAAAGACATCTTCTACTCACCTATTGGGGTACCTATACACTTTCAGGTCAAACATTCCATCGATCTACCCACCCCCCCCCCGCACCGCTACCCAATGGGCCAATATATCATTGCTCTCTATTATAAAATGAGGAGATCGAGAATCAGATCCAAGAACTGCTCCAAAAGGGGCACATCCTACCCAAATCATCACCTTGTGGAAGCCCAATCTTGCTTGTGCAAAAGAAAGATGTGACCTGGAGACATTGCATTGATTATCGAGACCTAAATAAAATCACAATCAGGAACCAATACCCGATTCCATGAATCGACGATCTCCTTGATCAACTCAAGGGGGATAAATACTTCATTAAGATTGATCTAAATTTTGGGTACCATCAGGTCCTAATAGAGAAGACATATGTATGGAACACTTCCTTCAATTCAAAATAAGGTCTTTTTGAATGGCTAGTCATGCCCTTTGGTTTGACAAATTCGCCAACAACTTTCATGAGGATGATGGACGATATCTTGTGGTCTTTCACCAATTATTTTGTAGTGGTGTATCTGAATGACATCCTCATCTACAACAAGACTTGGGAGGAACACTTGAAGCATATTCAATAGGTTCTGCACACTCTGTGGCAACACAAGTGATATGCCAACTTGGAAAAATGCTCCTTCGGCATGGATAGGGTCCAATAGCTAGGCTACCTTTTTTATGAGAATGGTGTGCATGTGGATCCAGAAAAGATCCAGGTCATCCGTGACTGGCCAGCCCCAACCATGCTTATTAGGCTTCAGAGCTTCTTAGGCCTTTCCAATTTCTATCGTAGGTTCATGTTGGGATTCTACCATATTTTGTGAGCCGTCATCCAAGTAACCAGGGGTAGTGGTAAGGAAAAATTTGTGTGAGCAATGCTTGTGATCATCCCCAGTGCTTTCATTACCTGACTTGCAACAACCCTTTGAGATCGAGACAGATGCTTCATACTATGTTGTGGGTGCATTTCTCACTCAGCATGACCACCCCGTCGCATATCATAGTCAGACACTATCAGATGGCATCCATAAGTACCCTATTTACGACAAAGAAATGTACTCCATTGTGCAAGTCTACCACCAATGGAGGCATTAAATTCTCTAGAATGAGACAATTATCCACACTGATCATAAGACGCTGCAGTTCATGCAGAAATAAGGAAAATTATAGAATGAATTTCATTAGAAGTGGTCCACATACTTGCAGCAGTTCCACCTCAACATCAAGTATAAGACAAAAATTACCAACCACGTCACTGATTTCCTCAACCGACCTCCAATCGTGACACTCACCATAGTACTAAACTCTTATGGCCATGAGACCTCAAGATGGCCCCAACTCTATGAGAAAGATCCTGACTTTTCCACCGCCTACCATATGTTGGGAGAAAACACAACTGTCACTAATTTCCATCTTCAGGACAGGATGTTGTGACATCTCTACGTTCCATCAAGCGAGTGACTGAAGCTAATTTGGGAATCCCACTAGAGTCAGGTGGCATGAAACTTTGAGATATAAAATACAGTGGCAATGATGCAACAACATTTCTACTGGCCAAAAGTTTGACGGGATGTCAGCAAATATATCGAGTCCTGCACTGCCTGCGCCATTGCCAAACCGAACACTAAGAAACAAGGCCTATACACACCTATTCCTACATCTAACAGGACCTGGGAATCCATCTCAATGGACTACATGTTGGGACTTTTGTCCACCAAGTAGGGAAATGACTATGTTTTTTTAATTGTTAATCACTTTTCCATGATGGTGATTTTGGCCACCTACAAGAAGAGAATCACAGCAGAGGCCACTGCCAAGCTCTTCTTTGAACAAGCATGGGTACATTTTGGGATACCAAAAACCATTATCTCATATTAGGAAAACCAGTTCCTCTACACATTCTGGTCGAGCCTCTGGTAACTACTAGACACCAATCTCACCAAATCCACTGCCTTCCACTCCCAGATGGATGGGCAAGCCGAGGTCGTCAACTTGATGATCGTGCATATCCTACGCATGTACAATTCCAAGAACCCCCGCACATTGGATGAAAGTCTTCCCTATGTTTAGCACAACTACAATAGAGTCATACATAGCTCAAACGCCCACAACCCCTTTTAGGTGGGATTGGGATTTCAACCATTGGGTCCCATGGATGTTGCACTACCCCTTGCGGCCACCCAGGCATACTCGTCCCATGCTCAAAATGAAGCTAACAAATCCACATGGTTCATTGAGTGGATCCAACACATATTTCAACAGGTTCAAGATATTTTATAGAAGTCCAATTCCAAGTACAAGTAGCTCCATGATCAACATTGGGTGCCACACAAGTTTTAGGTGGGAGACAAATTTTGGTTGCACTTGCAGAAAGAACACCTTACAGGGCCCCATCAAAAGCTTCGTCCACTCTGATATGGAGCTTACACCATAACCAAGGATTTGGGAGACAATGATTTTGAGCTCAACATTCCCCCCTTCCTTGTTTTGCATCCAATGTTCAATATGGATCTCCTTCAACCATATTTTCCACCATTATTAGACACTTCAAAGATAGCAGAACAATTGAAACCAACAGATGTCAACCCTTACTGTATGGAACAAACATCCACTGATCCGATCATGGACACATAGGTCAAGGGCACTCACCAACAGAGGATCCAACTTTATCAAGTTATCAAAGCAGGGCAGCTCCTGCACCATGGAAAGTGGCTCACCCAGCGCCAAATTCAACAGAAATTTCCTCTTCTGATGGGGGAAATCAATGCAATGGAAAAAATTTCTTCCTAATGGGGGAGGATTTATCTAGGTGGATATCGGTGGCCACCCACCTATTCCAACTAGCCCATCTTGGCATTTTTTTAGTTTGGTAGTTTTTTTCCTAGTTTTCGGGTCCTAAACTTTTGGGGTCGTTTTGAGGCCCTAAACAAAGTTTTTAGGGATCTCCATAGTCAAAATAGAAATAAAGTTAGAGTTTTATAATGTGTAGTCCTCAGATATACCTTTCCAATGGGATATTGTGCACCTAAAACAAATATTGTATGCAAAAGTTATGGCCCTAGGAAGTTGATGTACCAACTTACCTCAACGGGGCCCACATGACTTTTGGCGCTTCATCTCCTAGGGTTAGGTTTTTGGATGTATAGGGTTTTTGCATTCAAGTTTATTGTAAAAAGGCTTTTAGAGCCTCATTGTACTCATCTTCTAGAGAATGAGCGCAATTGTCACATCTCTTCTCAGAGATAAGCCGCCAACATTCTAACATGCTTGTTTCCAGTCTGCATTTTACAGTTTCAACATATTTCTTTATTTAATAGAAGCCAGTTTTACTATATCTCTGTTATTGTTCTTTGTGTCTCTATGTTAATAATAATAATAATATGTGTTCATTTTGTTCCGCTCATAAAATCCAGATCAGTGCCATTCCTTTATTAGGGTCTCTCTGACACATGTAACTAGGAATCTTTTAGCTGGATACTCAAGGGAACTTGCTGCTAGGAAAACTATCAACAAACACTTCATGATGTGGGTGAAAGGCACCCCACTACACTTCATCATTAATAGCAGTAGCAAGAATAAACTTATCTCAACAGAGGTCATAAAGTGGTTGGCCCTTCCAACAATGCCACACCTGCAACCCTACACCATCATATGGATGTGCCAAGGAAACTATATTCATGTCATCCAACAGTGCCTTTTGTCCTACGGCATCAAGCCCTTCAAAGATGAGGTATTGTGTGATGTTTCTCCCCTTGAAGTTTGTGATGTTCTTTTGGGCCAACCTTTTTTATGGAAATGGCATATTGTATATAAGTCTAGGCCTCGTACTGTTATTATTACTTTGGATAGGAAATTGTATAGGATACCCGAGGTAGTCCCACCTAGTGTCATTTCCTTGATCTCTGCCAAGTAATGCAGGAAGGTCATCTCTCAAACCGAGAATTTTTTCTTCTTCATGATTCACTCTCAGAGTGAGAGAAAAATTGCATCCACATCCATGGACTTCATGGTCGGCCTCTCCACACAGTAGAAGCAAGTGGATAAGGTAATGGAAGAATACAAGTACATCTTCTACTCACCTATTGGGCCACCTATACACTTTCAGGTCAAACATTCCATCGATCTAACCCCCCCCCGCACCGCTACCCAATGGGCCAGTATATCATCGCTCTCTGTTATAAAATGAGGAGATCAAGAATCAGATCCAAGAACTACTCCAAAAGGGGCACATCCTACCCAACTCATCACCTTGTGGAAGCCCAATCCTGCTTGTGCAAAAGAAAGACGTGACCTGGAGACATTGCATTGATTATCGGGCCCTAAATAAAATCACAATTAGGAACCAATACCCGATTCCCCGAATCGACGATCTCCTTGGTCAGCTCAAGGGGGCCAAATAATTCATTAAGATTGATCTGAAGTTTGGGTACCATCAGGTCCCAATAGAGAAGACATATGTATGGAACACTTCAATTCAAAATAAGGTCTTTTTGAATGGCTAGTCATTCCCTTTGGTTTGACAAATTCCCCAACAACTTTCATGAGGATGATGGACGATATCTTATGGTCTTTCACCAATTATTTTGTAGTGGTGTATCCGAATGACATCCTCATCTACAACAAGACTTGGGAGGAACACTTGAAGCATATTCAACAAGTTCTGCATACTCTGTGACAACACAAGCGATATGCCAACTTGGAAAAATGCTCCTTCAGCATGGATAGGGTCCAATACCTAGGCTACATTGTTGATGAGAATGGTGTGCATGTGGATCCAGAAAAGATCCAGGTCATCCGTGACTGGCCAGCCCCAACCATGCTCATTAGGCTTCAGAGCTTCTTAGGCCTTGTCAATTTCTATCGTAGGTTCGTGTTGGGATTCTACCATATTGTGTGGGCCATCAGCCAAGTAACCAGGGGTGGTGGTAAGGAAAAATTGTGTGAGAAGTGCTTGTGATCATCCCCAGTGCTTTCATTACCTGACCTGCAAAAACCCTTTGAGATCGAGACAGATGCTTCATATTATGTTGTGGGTGCAGTTCTCACTTAGAAAGACCACCCGTCGCATATCATAGTCAGACACTATCAAATGGCGTCTGTAAATACCCTATTTATGACAAAGAAATGTACTCCATTGTGCAAGACTACCGCCAATGGAGGCATTACATTCTCGAGAATGAGACAATTATCCACACTGATCATAAGACGTTGCAGTACATGCAGACATAAGGAAAAATATAGAATGAATTTCATTAGAAGTGGTCCACATACTTGCAACAGTTCCACCTCAACATCAAGTATAAGACATAAATTACCAATTGCATCACCGATTTGCTCAACCAAACTCCAATCGCGACACTCACCATGGTGCTAAACTCTTACGACCATGAGACCTCCAGATGGCCCCAACTCTATGAGAAAGATCCTGACTTTTCCACCTGACCATATGTTGGGATAAAACACAACTATCACTAATTTCCATCTTCAAGACAGGATGTTGTGACATCTCTACGTTCCATCAAGCGAGTGATTGAAGCTAATTTGGGAATCCCACTAGAGTCAGGTGGCATGACACTTCGACATATAAAAGACAGTGGCAATGATGCAACAACATTTCTACTGGCCAAAAGTTCGACGGGATGTCAGCAAGTATATCTGGTCCTGCACTGCCTGCACTATTGCCAAACCGAACACTAAGAAACAAGGCCTATACACACCTATTCCTACATGTAATAGGACATGGGAATCCATCTCAATGGACTACATGTCGGGCCTTTTGTCCACCAAGTAGGGAAATGACTATGTTTTTTTAATTGTTAATCACTTTTCCATGATGGTGATTTTGGCCGCCTGCAAGAAGAGAATCACAGCGAAGGCCACTGCCAAGCTCTTCTTTGAACAAGCGTGGGTACATTTTGGGATACCAAAAACCATTATCTCATATCGGGACAACCAGTTCCTCGACACATTCTGGTCAAGCCTCTGGTAACTACTGGACACCAAGCTCACCAAATCCATTGCCTTCCACTCCCAGATGGATGGCCAAGCCGAGGTCGTCAACTTGATGATTGTGCATATCCTACGCATGTACAATTCCAAGAACCCTCTCACATTGGATGAAAGTCCTCCCTATGTTCAACACAACTACAATAGAGCCATACATAGCTCAACCGTCCACAACCCCTTTTAGGTGGGATTGAGATTTCAACCATTGGGTCCCATGGATGTTGCACTACCTCTTGCGGCCACCGAGGCATACTCATCCCATGCTCAAAATGAAGCTGAAAAATCCACCTGGTTCATTGAGTGGATCCAACACATATTTCAACAAGTTCAAGATATTTTATAGAATTCCAATTCCAAGTACAAGTAGCTCGATGATCAACACTGGGTGCCAGACAAGTTTTAGGTGGGAGACAAAGTTTGGCTGCACTTACAGAAAGAACACCTTATAGGGCCCCATCAGAAGATTTGTCCACTCTGATATGGAGCTTACACCATCACTAAGGATTTGGGAGACAATGATTTTGAGCTCAACATTCCCCCCTTCCTTTTCTTGCACCCAATGTTCAATATGGATCTCCTTCAACCATATTTTCCACCATTATTGGACACTTCAGAGATAGTAGAACAATTGAAACCAACAGATGTCAACCCTTACTATATGGAACAAACATCCACTGATCCGATCGTGGAAACATAGGTCAAGGGAATTCACCAACAGAGGATCCAACTTTATTGGGTTATCAAAGCAGGGCAGCTCCTGCACCATGGAAAGTGGCTCACCTAGGTCCAAATTCCGCTGAAATTTCCTCTTCTGATGGGGGAAATCAATGCAATGGAGAAAATTTCTTCCTAATGGGGGAGGATTTATCTAGGTGGATATTGGTGGCCACCCACCTATTCCAACTAGCCCATCTTGACATTTTTTTAGTTTGGTAGTTTTTTTCCTAGTTTTCAGGTCCTGAACTTTTGGGGCCATTTTGAGGCCCTAAACAAAGTTTTTAGGGATCTCCATAGTCAAAATAAAAAGAAATTTAGAGTTTTATAATGTGTAGTCCTCAGATATACCTTTCCAATGGGATATTGTGCGCCTAAAACAAAGATTGTATGAAAAAGTTTCTACCCTAGGAAGTTGATGTACCAACTTACCTCAACGGGGCCCACATGACTTTTGGCGCTTCATCTCCTAGGGTTAGGTTTTTGGATGTATAGGGTTTTTGCATTCAAGTTTATTGTAAAAAGGATTTTAGAGCCGCATTGTACTCATCTTCTAGAGAATGAGCGCAATTGTCACATCTCTTCTTAGAGATAAGCCGCCACCATTCTAACAAGCTTGTTTTCAGTCTGCATTTTACAGTTTCAACATATTTCTTTATTTAATAGAAGCCAGTTTTATTGTATCTCTGTTATTGTTCATTGTGTCTCTATGTTAATAATAATAATAATATGTGTTCATTTTGTTCCGCTCATAAAATCCAGATCAGTGCCTTTCCTTTATTAGGGTCTCTCTGACACATGTAACTAGGAATCTCTTAGCTAGATACTCAAGGGAAATTTCTGCTAGGAAAACTATCAACAAACACTTTCTATTTTAGTGCAAGTCACATAGGAGTTCACTCTTCAAGCCCAACAACCTGTCTCTTCAATTCTCTAGCTCCAATTCGCTCGAGTTATGCTCTAGTTACGCTCCAAAGTTCACCCTCTATGGTTGCACCAGATCCTCACTCTCTTTCTTGCTCCCTCCTCTCTTCCCATGCACAAATATTGACTAACTAAAACTCCTTTCTTTCCAACCCATATAAATTTCCTCTCTTGTGGCTTGCCTTTCTTGATCACACTCTTCCCCAAGCTGATTGTACTCAACCCCCATGTGCCTAATAACTCTGGGATGTGACCACTCACACTTACCCTCTTACATGCATTCAATGATTGGATTTGGGAACACTCAATTAGAAGGATGTGATCACTCACAACCACCCTCTTACATGTATTCAATGATTTACTCTGGGAACATTCAATCAGAAATTAGAGGGTTCATATACAATTAGAAAGTTTAGGAAAATGGATTAAATTAATATACATGGGTATTTCCCCCTTGGACCCCTCTTGGCCATTATCCTAGACACTTCCCTCTCTCGTGGATTAATTCATCCCCCATCTCTTGTCCATTTCCCCTTAGCAGCTGACATCACATTTTATTATTAAAACATTGAGATACAATTCACATATTACATCGCTTGGTTGTAGCCACATTAAATCAATACGGGCTCTTCGCCCAAACACATCGACTCACCAACCTCATTCACATTTATACAATTACATTATAATTTATAGGGATTAGAACTAGGTATGTTACAAATTATGTTGGGAGTAATATTCTTCCCTCTCTCCCATTCTATTGTAAACTCCCATGCTCATTCTATAAGAGTTGGAGAGTTCCATTGACTTGGATTGATCATGATTTTTCTAGAGCCTTTTACTTTTCAATCGTTGTTCCCAACAAGAGAGTGAGTGAGTGCATCATGGGTGAGAGGTTGGTTCTCTCTTTTGTGAGAAGCCTTGATTGTATCTTGTTTTTAGGGAGTGGTAATGCAACATGGAAGGATCCTATCCCTTCAACGTTTTTGGATATATAATTGGAATCTATGGAAATTGTGTTTACATCTCTAGAATAAAGGTGAGGTGTCATTGGGGGGTCAATTATTTCATCGTGGATGTATCATTTTACTTGTTTTAGTTTTCTTAATTGCATAACCTAGATTTAGCATCCACTTATGCGATTTTTGATTTCTCTAATTCCATAGCATTTTGGGATTCAAGCACTGATCCATTGTAATTTAATAAACATCAATTATTTCATGTTTTTAGTAGCAGTATTTGCATATATGATTGTAAAAATAATGGATTTGCACGTAAAAACAAATAAAAAATGTAAAAGTTAAATGTAAATATGTACCATTTGGCTCATTGTTCTCTCATTTATTGCTTAAGAATTTCATTTACAAGCTAGTTTTGTGGATCTGCGTTTGTTTTGGTAGTTTATCATTCATATTTTGATTAGATTACCTAAAAAGCTCCTCTCGTGTTTAGCATGCACTAGCTTGAAGCATAGAGGAACCATACCATGGTGACAATGGTCCAATTCCTACTTACATTGTTACCAGACAGTGTCAATTGCTAACAAGCATGCTTTTTGAAAGCAATGGATTCATAATAGTGACTTGGTCCAACTCAAATGCCAATGATACTAGGGGCTCTAGTCAAGTAAGAAAGAAGCATGTTGTCTTCTCTTCCCTAACATGTTAGATAACTAGAAAGATTTCGATTCCTTAATAGATTTTTTTTTAATAAACATTCAAGGAAAAAAATTATTTCACCCTATTTAGCTATTTAGCATGGGGAGAGATATCCCATCTTTACAAATCCTAGCCGCTACTTTTGTGATTTTATCAATTTTAAACTTTCAATCGACATTGGTCCTCCTTACATAAGCATTGTTGAGGCAAAAACTTTTACTGCATGATTTCCATGAATGTATTATTTATATCCCAAATCATCAAGCTTTCTGCAATCATTTGAGCTTTAATGCCAATTTTGCAATTGAAAAGAGCCAAGGTGCAAGGCTAGATATGAACTTAGAGCTCTATAAAAATCTGGATCATTGGCGAAAGGCCGGGTGGATACACATTAGTTGAATTAAATGATCATGGACTTATCAAGTGGTTTGATATTTCGTGGATATTTCAATAGTCCTAGGATTTTCAAATAGATTGAGCATCATTAGTTGACATTTGACGACAAACGAAAATCCGTTTGTAACATTCTATGTAATTTGATACTTTTATTGGATGGATGGGGAACTCACGTGTTGAATTTCTAGTGGATACTTTTTAATAGTGTAATTTTATTTATTTGAGGGCAATTGACAGAGATTCTAATTGAAATTATATATATTTTTATTTTTTTTAACCATGGGAACAGCAACCTCCTAAGAGTATATCCAACAGCCCGCAAGCCAGATATACCAATAACTTGTGACTCAGCAGGGGCCGAGACGTCCTGAGGCCCACACTGGGTGAACCTCTATCCCAGGGGTCGTCTACCCTTCCAGCCTTGTCACAACGGGCCAATATGAACATCCCTACCCCCCACCGGTTTTGAACCTGTGACCTCCCCGGAGATAACACATGTTCTTAACCATTGGGCCCACTCAGGTGCTCCTAATTGAAATTATATTATTATGTCCACGAGTGACCAAAAAAAGTCAACATGCCTTAATAATAGAAGAACTAAGAACATAGAAAAACTAAGAACATAGAAAGTGAAATGAATTTACTAAAATAGGTAGGTAAACCCTAATGAGTCAAGAGAGTTTAATGGCACAATATAGGGATGTCCTAGTTGAAGCCATCATAACAATCAATGGCCTAAATTTTTTACTAAAACTCGTGGTTGACCACTTGCCAGGGAGCAAGAAACTGGGTGATATGAGTTATGTCGTATGGAGAATGGTTTGGCCTAAGAGGGTTTAGTGGCACAATACTAGGTGGATGTAGGGCGGTCCGAGTTGAAGCCTTTGTAACCATCGATGACCCAAAAGTGCGAGGGTTTTATTCGGGATGAAAGCTTGCTTGATGAGCACGTGGAGATGGAGCGAATCCGGTAGGGAACAACGTATGGAGAAGACCGAGTGAGGTTAGGAAATCGCAGAGGAAGTCGTTGGGGTCACTGGTTAGCGAGCCAAACTTCGTAGACCAGGCGGCGTGGGCGTGGGAATGAATAATTCGAGGCGATTCCAGGATGAAGCTTTGTCGTGGACCTGGAACAATGTTGTATGGAGCGTGCGCGTTGTGGTGCGATCAAATTCAAATCTGGAAGTGGTCATAACCGAGCCTAGGCCAGAAAGAATGTTTACGTCGGAGGAGGAAATAATCTCGGCAGCGGAAGCACAAGAATAGTTTTAAGGTGCGACAAGGGATGGCATCTATAATGTCTCAGCTGAAGGTGATTTCGGCCAGGAATTGGTACTCTTTGACTGCGTGAATTCAGAGAAGAATAGCTTTGGTTTTAAGCCCAACGTGAGTTTTGGTGGTTTCCACTGAGTAGGGATTTGAAATCTCCAAAGGGTTTGGTGGCAGCGCATTCGTGGAGTACTAATGGGCAGAAGTGTTTGACGAAATGCTTCACCAAGATGATCGTGGATCATTATGATTGCAAGATATTCATAGAATGGGTTGTTGGAATAGGCCATGAGGCTTGGCCAAGCTGTGGTGAGAGGATTGAGACATATGTTTCATAATAACAATAACGAAAAAATATACTAACTAAGATCTATTAAGCATCCAATTTCTTAAGGTGTAATTTTTTATTATTATTTTATTTTATTTAATTTTTATTTTTTTTATTATAGTTGGTTTTTTTTAATTATGTATTGTTTTTATTTTTTAATTAAGACGGAAGACATAGACCTAGGTGATAGGGGGGCATGTCACATTCCCATATACCTTAGTTATAAACTTTGAGGGTGGGTACTAGTGGTTTTACAACCCATGGATTGCATGTAATGAAAGCTTTTAAAAGGTTGGTCAGGTTTGGAAGGAACTAATAGATCTATTAGTTGTTTTTTCCCACTTTAGGTTTTCACAGAAATCTTGATTGTTATTTTTTTCTTTATCTCTCTTGCATTTGTTATAAGCTAGTTTTGGAATATAATGGGAACTTACCTCTTCTTGTATATATCTCTCAAGTAAATGTTTACATGGATGATGTGCATATTGTGCTTATACAATGTTTTCTTATAATCAATGAATATTTGATGTTGTGATGAATGGTGATGAATGATGTGATTCTTGTGAAGGATAATATAAATAATATGAATGATTAAGAAATGCTTACCACCATAATACATATTTATGGTGGTAAAATGTGTCTTTCATTATGTTCTATTTTGCACTTATCAAACATCTTGGCAATGCACCTATGGAGAGACCTTCTCTATGCAAGGATTGAAAATGTTAGTGCTAGACTATGATGATTTTTGTTGGACACCTTTGTGGACCCTGATCAACATCTTTGAGTCAATAAATGGCTCCATTACTGGGACTAGGTAATGGGCTTGGGGTATCAACATAATCAAGTAGATGTTGTCTAAGGTGCAAGTACAAGACTGGTTTGATGCCAAGGTTGAGCAGGTTGCTAGGATGGAGTGTGAAATAAGTTTAAAGAAGAATTGTTGTATGAAGAAGTTTATAAGATTTTTACGTCAAATTTTTGGTGAATATATACAATGGTTGCACAGACTTGATGAAGCTCTTGAATACCATTAGAGAGAAGAAAAGATGAATAATTGTAATGTCTAAAATTTGATAGCTCTGCGACATTGTGATCATCCTGTTAGCCAAGATGTGGATTTCTAGGTGAAGAGCACTATAGATGAATATGTTGTTGAGTTTGTAGTGGAATTGTATTTAATCCTATTCATGGTCGAAGAACAATGCAAGAAAATATTTTGCGGAACACTAGTAAACAAAATCTTAATAAAGGTGTTGGTGGAAGAAGCGTCATTTCCCTTTAACCCACCAAGATGGTAGCATAGAGCCTTACTTTAAGCGGTGCACTAAGATGGTGCTGGTGAGGATGAGGATTTGAAGGAGAGACTAGTACAATGGAGGACATAGGATGGAGAGTGAGTCAAAAGAATCTTATGAAGGGCTGCAATAACCAACTAGTGGTGGATGAACCAAACACAAGCAATCAAGGAATGTAGTGAGGTGTCGATGGAAGAGATTAGGGAAAATGGAAGCAGTGAGTTAAAAATGAAAGGGTTGGAGAACTTGAAATGCAATGGTGTGCTAGCTAGCCAATGGTTTAGAGAAGAGGGTTGATGCTAGAAGAGAGTCCAACAAGGAGGCGTAATAATATAGGGACTTTGATGGGTTTGATGGACACGCTAGCATTGGTTCTCAAGCAGATGTAGGTGTGCACATTCTGGTCGGATCTGTTGCAAACCAAGGTTGTGTTTGAGTGCGATTTAGATGAAATAATGGATGGAAGCACACATGTGGATGTGCAACCAAATAAGGTATTGAAAAATATTTTCCCATTGTTTGGTGAGGATGAGATCTAATAGTGGAAATGGTACCAATTAAAGAGTAGTGGAGCCAACCTAATATACACGCCACCCCTTTTGCTTATGGTCATTGATCAAGTAAACCCATAAAAAAATATGGGTAGCCATTTGAGTCCACCTAGTAGTGAGTGGCCATCATGAGGGATTGTAGGAAATACTCGAAGTAGTACCAACACCAGTGGGAGCTTGACTTTTTACAGTTGTCTAATTAGTAATTTGAGCTTGTTTGGAAGTGGAAGCGAGAGCTTGGTGAGTTAGAACGAGCCAAGATGATTTGTTTTTGTTGACACATCCGTGAATACCATGGTGGCAATGCAAGGGAGTTCTATGTTGTATTTGCTTGAGTTGTTGAACAACACTAGTTTTTGTGAAGCCATGTGGAATGAACGAATTTGTTTTGTTCACATATCTATCAACACTATAGTGGCAATACCAAAAAGTTCTATGTTGTATTTGCTTGAGTTTTCAAGGAAAGGTGATCAAGATGTTAAACAACATTGGTTTTTGTAAAGCCATATGAAAATGAAATGCCGAGGGCAATGTGTTCGATGCCAAGATGAGGGAGTTTTAAACTATCTTAAAGGATACGTGTGGTAATGGTACATGGAATTTGTATAAATTATTTTACAAAGGTGATAATATGTAACATGCATAAATATACATATATAATAATAATAGATCATCATAAAATAATATCAAATAATTAAATTTTATATATATCTAAAAATACACATGTTATTATAATTATTTTTTATATACATTCAATATATTATTTTTAAATTCATAGTTTAAACATTTTAAGAATTGATTTTTTTTGGGTATAATTTGATTGTTTTAGGGATTTTTGAGCTTATTGAATTTATTTTTACATTCAAAAATAAAATTTAAATAACAAAAATAGTGCTTTAGTGGAAATTTGTATGATTAGAGTGTAACAAAAAAAAATATTTCTTCAACAACACCTATTTTTAATATGCACGGATTCCTTTAGGTTATTCTATTTGTTTGGATGTTAACTAGATGAATTAGTTTGGTTCATTGCTTGGCATCAGAGTACCTTCTATGAATTAGTTTGATTCATTGCTCGGTATCAGAGCTTCAG
>JZKD02S0038386.1:133066-150724 GCA_000966675.3 Picea glauca | reverse complement strand
TGTCACACCGTTGAAGCCTTAGACAATGGAAAAATGGGCTTGGTTTTTTAGTAGGCTTGTCATATGCCACATACATGGGAAAAAATCCCATAGGTTGGGTAGATCACCCCGAACTATTGTGCACAGAGGATGGAGGACGTTGCCTTTGGAGGCACCTTGGAACCACTAGAGGATGATATTGTACCCCTCTTTCTCTTGGATGTGTCCTTTGGAGGCCTAGGACGTCACCCTTTATCCCTTGACATCACCTTGGAGGCTAGGGTTTGATGGATGATGTGGTTCTAGACGTGGTTTGACATGAGGAGACACCTGTCATGGCATATTTGCACCTTGGATCATGAGACATGGCATTTGGAGGCCCAACGATCTCCTCCTTGAGATTGAATTCTCACTTTTCATCCCTATGTCACCCTGTTACACATTATTTTCGTCATCCCTATGACCGTTAATGATGTAAACTTATATTTTGCCTTCAGAGGGGTCAGTAGCCTAAATTCCTGAAGAAAGAAGGGAGAAGATCTTTTACTGAGATGAGAAGTTGTGTTTTCCTTTATAAAAACCCTATTAAGGAATATTTTCGCAGGCTGCACTATACACAGGGTGTGGAAATGCCTGATTTCCGCAGGTTGCACTAAAGCTAGACTGCGAAGTTTCTGTAGGCTGCACTATAGCTAGGGTGTGGAAATTTATATACGTGGGAAAAACAAGCGTCTTCTCGATGCTTCTAGAAGGAGAAGCTTCTATGGTTAGGTGGCCTCCGAATGATTTGGATCTTACTCACTTTCATGATTTAGTGGGATCATCCTAACCTTCTCACCTTATCCTCTTCAACTTATAAAAGGAGAGGAGCTCTCATGGAGAAAGTTAGATTGGAAAAGATTGGATTGTTATTGAGTTTTGTAGCTTGGAGTTTTTGGGCCTATGTTGGCTTTGAGCTTTGCTTTGTCAAGATAGATTGTGAGTAGCTATCAGATCTATGATCTCATAATCCACGGAGTAGAAGTGTGTGGGAAGCAAGGAACTGTTGGAAGGAACCTGACAACATCAAGGCACCTGGTTGTATCTTTCTTCTACATTATTTAATACAGATATACTTTTCTTTCCTATATGAATGTTATTTGTCCATATTGTATGATTCCTTGATCACGTACATAGTTTCATATCAAATAGACTATGTTATTCTTTTCTTCGTTGGCTTGTGTTTATTTGCATATATTTCTCCATAAGCTTCGTGACGGAGCTTGGATTGCATTGGCGAAATCAGATCTTCGCTATTTAAAAGGTATGTTCTAGATCCATTTTTCTTTTGATAATTTAAATCTAAGGAAAGAGTAGTGTACTATCTTGTTTTGTTCTAGTTTCGTAGTGAAGCTAGGGGGATTGATTTGTGTATGCACTTAACAATTAGCCTGATAACAAAATTGGCGACTCAACTGGGCAACAGATTGTTTTCCTAGTTTGCCTTTCTTTCTTGCTTTGATTTCTTGGTTTCTATTTTCTGAGTCACTGAGAGATCCAACTTGACTCTTTGAATGTTAAACCACACTGGAAAAACCTTCTTACCTTTTATTTTTTCATTTTTACTTTGATTTTCGCACCCTGTTTTCACCCTACCTTTTTGACACAGTGTGGCGTTTCCACATGTATTGGTCCTCTGTTCTGCGGAAATAAGGGATTTCCGCACTGTGTTAGTCTATAGCCTGCAGAGATTGTGAAAATTTTGGTTTTTAATGGTTTTTCCTTACCCAGACCTTGGATTTGGTTTTGGGGTGAATTTTTGGGTTTGATTATGATCTGTTTACAGTCTTTTTGACAGCTTTGAAACTGCTTTTAACCGTATTTTCTTTGTTTTCTTTTGAAATATTTGGTCTCTTACTTTGAGTGTCTTTCAGTTACAAAGCATTGTTTTTTCTTTAGAATTGTTTGGTGAAAGAACTTATTTTTCTCTTATTGCATAATTCGTGTTAAAAGAGAAAATTTGTTTGGGTTGATTTTTTTATAGAGAGTTGCTATTGCTTTTAGCTATCTTTGAAACAAAAAAATTTAATTTCTTGCTTTATATTAGATTGGGGGAATCATTGCATTTGAAGTAGCAAAATTGCATGGTTTTTGGCATTTTTTGGTCTTGAATTCTTAAATTTTTTTCCTTGAATTCCATGAATCATGTATTGGTGTACAATCTATTTTGCTCATTTCTTGAGAATCTTGATATTTATGATTTTAGTATATTTCGATACATTGTGCATATGGGAATGATAAATGTTTTCTCGTTCTCATAGTATAGCTTTCATCGAAATGAAAAGATTGCATCTTCATCTCTTTGCATAACTTTCGAGTCGGTCAAAACACCATATTGTCCATGCCATCTTCCTTTTGATTAACAACAACCTTAAAGGTAAAGCGCTTATAAAAATTGATTAGACATTTTTATATTTCCTGGTAGCAAACCTACATTAGATTAGTTGTAGGGCTTTGGAATAGGTGTGAAAGATAACTTTCCAAAGTTGCAAACAGACATAGAATCTTGAGTTAGGGAGCGATGAAATCCACTTGCTACATTTTTGTTGAACAACTAAGAGGGGGGGTGAATCAGTTGTTCCCGTGCTTAAACAATTACGCTTCTTTTAAAATATTTACAAGGAACTAAATGATGATCACAATAATGCAGGGAAATGAACAATGGCACATTCAACACCAGTCACATATATGAGAAAGACAGAGACAAAAATTTCCCAAGGAAACCCATACAGGGTAAAAACCTCTTCTTCTTTATATGATAAGTATAATTTACATTCTTTACATTATCATACATTTGAGAACCAACTCATTGTGAGGCTACAACCTCTATTTTGCAAGATGCAACTTACTGAGAGCACCAACTCTCTGTTTTTCTCTAGCACCCACTAGAAGGAAGCACCAACTCCCTGGTTTCATAGCTCCAACTAGAAGGAAGCACCAACTCCCTGTGTTCAAGTCCCCACTTGAACCTCTAAGGAAACCAGTCCTCCCTAGCACCTCCCAACCACCCTTGATTATGAATATGAAATACTGAAACCTATTATAGTGATATAGTGTTCAATAACAACTTACCAGTCTCATCACTGTTCTGCAAGATTTGGCTACACAGACTTCCTCACTGTCTTCCAACATGCATCCGCTACCCATTCTATTCTTCTGCTTTTTATGCTTTGTGCGCCATGTTCATTCGCTGCACAATTCTTCTTCTGTTCTTTTTAGCTGTTGCACTCTGATCCTTCTTCATGCATGAATCACCTTCAACAACAACATCCACAACAATTCCAGCAACAACAACAGCCACATCTCTTCTCTGTACTATGTATTTATAGCCTTTTTTGCACCTTGTGCATGCAATGCGCACAATACCTTCACATACTCACACCACGCCGATATCCTCCACAACTCGAGTTCTCTGTCTAATCATCATCATGACTCTTCAGCTTCTCTAGCCATTTTTCCACTCATTCAGCATCACTGTATGTTATGCTGAGATTCCTCAGCCTCTCTGGTAGTTGAGAGTCTTCGTCTTCTCTGTGATAGTCAAGCTCACCTTCTCTGTTCCAGTTACAAGCTTCAATGCTCATCTAGATGTCAATTGCCTCCATGAGCATCTTCATCCCTCTTGAAGATTCCCAGAGACTCTTCATCTCCTCTGTCAATCACCCCGAAGTGTCTTTGAGTCCTCTGGAAGAAACCATCAGTGGTTTCTGGAAGTTACACTGTGACATGCAACAATAGCCCTCCGATTATGCTTAGATTCACCTGCATCATTGGATTAAATCTAATGGGTTCTTGTGTTATTTACCCATTTCACACTTTCGCAATTTAGAGATTCTGCGATGAGACATCTTGAGTCTCCATGTCACGAGTTCTGAAAATCCGAAACGAAGATTTTCTACGCTAGCTCCTTCCTTTATATGACCATGGCTATGAACAAATGCTTATGCATAAAGTGCTTTCGCGATTTCACATTTCGTGAATCTAGAGATGAGGCATCTCAACACTCCAAGTCGCGATCCCCGAAACCCTGAGATGGAGCTGAGATCAACAGTCCACGATCTCGATGAATCTATGGTCCAGATCTCATCGTGAACTCGCATCTCGTGAGTTTCCACACCATGCTCCGTTGACTCCAAGTCAACGACTTGTCCTATTATTCGACGGTCCAGATCTGATCTTAATTTGACTGCTGCGATTAAATCGCGATTTCGATGGTCATGTTTCTTGCCTCTCCAAGTCGCGAGTCGTGAAGCTCCAAAATGGAGCTGGATCAACAGTCTAGAACAAACCTTGATTTGATGGCTTCCATTAAATCGCGATTTCTCATATTGCAATTTCGATGGTCATGTTTCTTGCCTCTCCAAGTTGCAAGTTGTGAAGCTCTTAGATGGAGTTGGATCAATTGTCCAGAACAAACCTTGATCTAACAACTGCTATTAAATTGCGATTGCGCATATCGCAATTTCGATGGTCATGTTTCTTGCCTCTCCAAGTCTCCTGGGTATACCTTGAAGCGACCCCCATAATACACGCAATCTCTACACCAAGACCAACAATGCAGAGTGAGTAACTTTGTCGGTCCTAATGCGACATTGTGATTGACCCTTGTGTTAGAAGGGCTTACCAGGACAAAATTGTTGGCAAATATTTAACAGATAGAGAACAGATAACGAATGCTTGTCATTGATGGCAAGTATAGCAATGAAGATGGCATGAGTACAAAAAGTATGTAATAGATGGGAATTATGAGAAGACGTTGCAAAGAAGATTCAAATAAGCTCAAAAGAGATAGTGTAGAGGATTGTTGGAAGATCGTTGATGGAAAGATCAGAGTAAGTGGAAAAAAGTAAGCTTGGGAGGAGAAGCAACATTTCTGATCGTTGGATCCCATTTACAATTCCCAATGACCGTTTTAAGTTCGAAAGACTCCAGGAGACGAGCATAGAGGGTGCCCAGAGGGTACCAGAAAGTCTTTTGGAAAACACCATCGAAGCCTTCGAAATATTCTAAATCCTTCAAGTTAGGGAGGAAGTCAAGTCCATAAGAATTGATGCCAATATATTTGTAAAGAATTCATTGAGAACCTGAACGAACGATAGGAATCCTTGGAGGTAAGAATGTGCAGAGGAAAGCACCGAGAAAATAGAATTACTAAGGGTTATGTGGAATCTCTACCAGGAGGGCATTGATCAAGTGCATAGAATGCACATAAGAACTCTATTATGAGATCAGAGGAAGAAGAAGTGTCGAGAAGGAAGGTAGAATTTCTGAGAATTCTGTGAGACTTTGCCAAGAGGGCATTGAGCAAATGAATAGGATGCATTGAGGAGAACTCTATTTTGAGTTCAGTGAGAAGACAGAGTCACTGAGGATTTTGGAGAACTTTTCTAGGAAGGGCATCGAGTTGGTGCAAGTGTGCACAGAAGGAACTCTTTCGAGTTCTGAGATAGGAGAAGTGTCACAGGAAGACACTCACAGGGTTACTAAACACCCTGTAGGCTCAGCAAAGCATGCTTGAGAAAGAAGTTGCCAGGGGGCACCAATCTCCATTTAAAGGAGAAGGCAAGGGTTGAATCCCTTAGAGGTTCAAGTTTTGAAGCTCAGGAAGGATAGTGTTGTTGTGCACAGAGTAACAACAAAGAGGAGCAGGAGGTTAAGAAACCCTTCGAGGTTTCATAGTCGACAAAGCTAAGGAGGGACAACGTTCCTAGAACACAGGCGAGATTCAAAGGAATTGAGCTTGCAGGGGAAGCAAAGGTCGAGGCCTTTGAAACTTCAGAAAATATTCCAAGGGGAAGGAATAAGTTCTAAAGCTTAGGAGGGAGCATAGTTGTCATTAGATTAGATGGAGAGGAAGAGATATGGGTCATCAGATGTGTTAGCGATAATTATTTCCTTGGGATTGAGAGCGTTCGGGTCTGCAGGTTACCTGGGGAGCGCCCAAGCGCAGTGCATAAAGAAGTCCTTTTCGGACTTAAATCAAGCGAGCGGGCATTTCATTCTTCAGCGAAAGGGATTCAGCAACAGGGCAGAAAAAAAATCGATGGGTAATTGAAAATTAACCAGGTTGCATCAAGTATAGCGCTAAAGATTTTAAATAAGTTGACGGTCGGAATCCCTTGGGAGGCATTCGCGAAGTTATAAAAGTCGTTGATCGCAAGCAGTTCAAGCGCAGTGTTGTTTCGCGAGCTCGGGGTTCGTGAGTTCAAAGGGCTGACCATATCCCTTTGGTTGCGCGGGATTCCAAGTTATGGAAAAGCGTCTGGAGGAGGTCAACCATTGCTGACCATCGCGTCTTGGGACTTCACGAGGGGAGAATGCCAAATTCTGATACTCCGACTCGCGAGGTCACGAGTAGCGAGAGGCGCGGGTACTTGGGCCCTAGCCAACGATTACATATGGAGAGCGCAGACCAAAAAGTGGCCCTACTCGTATCGCCATCTCGGGAAGCGAGAGTTGAAGAAAAGGAACCAAGGGTCTTCGACTAGCGAATCATGAAATGAAAAGCGCCCAAAGGCGGGCCCACATCATCGAGGAGTAGTCTTAGCCGTCCATCTAAAGAAGACACCTGGTGTGTGATTAGGCTCCCCGCCTTCTCGCCCATCATGATTTCGAAGCTCAAGAAGTAGCTCCCTCATATCCCTGACGCACGAAGTGACGAGAATGTCCAGGACCTGGGGCCCACAACAGCGTCGGGTGAATTTAGGACCGTCAGATCTAGAGGGATACGTGGCTCTAGATTAAGCCGCTTCAGCATTTCGTTCATCGCGAGTTCAAGAGGTAGGGATCATCCCCTTCCTATTCGTGAATGCCAAAAGCACATTTGAAAGTAAGCACCGGGTCAGAGCCCATGGTCACTGAGGAAAGAATAAAATCTACGTAGAAGGGGCCAAAGGTGTCTATTTTCAGCCGCAGAGAGGCCCGTCACAACCTCCAGTTGCCATCGGACCCGACTTCAATCCTGGTCTTCGCTTAGAGTAATGAAGACAAGAAGGGGTGGTTGAGACCTCTCTTCATTCATTAAGTGTGAAGTATGGAGTGTCTAGTAAGCGGTCCGCTCGAGAGGGTCCTATGTACCCTTTCTTTCAGAAAAGCCATGCCGAAGTCTTCGACTCAACAGGAAAGTCTGCGCACGCTAGCTCAGCACTTAATGGCTTGGCTACTCTCCTTACAGGATCCATGCTTAGTTAAGATGGCACTTAAAAGAAGATATCAGTACGAGTTTGACTGAAGTGAAGTGACAACAAGCCTGGGTAACTGAGCACACCTCTGTGAGGCAATTCTCTCTGAGTATATAGACTCAATTTGTGTATTTTGTAACTATCGATGGTAGAGCGGAGCTCCCGACTATAATGTTTTAACTACTATTCTAGTTTTCAGCTTATGTATCTGTGTATGAGATTTCTTGTTTTATGACAGATAGTTCTCCTTATTCCATCTTATTTTCGTCTCATGCTAAGAGAGTTCGCGATTGACTGAGTCGCGCGAATGGTTGTATTTCTGTTCTGATAAATGATTTATCGTGGCATTATTGTACTCTCTGGTTTTCTGTGTTTAAGTGCAAGACGATCTCATGTTTAGACGTCTTCTTCCTCAGTCTGTTAGAAGCCTACTATTTATAACAGACCTCTATTCTCTTCTCATATAAGTCTTCCACCTGTTCACCCTTTACTACAGCTCACTGTCTGAAGTTTACGCAAGACCTCACTTGCTCATGCATACCTGGCCTAGTTTCAGAGTTGGAATGAAGTTGTTTTGAGTTGGATTCCATTCGGTCACCCCATTTATAACCCACAGTGACATAAAACTGATGGGCATCGGGCTCTTCTCCTGCAAGCAATCCAGGAGTGACTTCCGTCGCCAACATTTCTGGCGTCGTTGCCGGGGACGAAATTGAAGATTTTCCCTGGGTAGAATGACATTGAGCCTCTGAATTTGAAGGTGCATCGGATTATCAGAGCCTTTAAAGATTGCTAATTTTCACCTGGCGACTCCACTGTGATGACTCGGCTGGGGAGAACCTTCTCTGTTAATTGTGGCTTTCAGAGGCAGGCATATGCGGTCTCATCCACAACTGCCTCTAGCTACACCTGAAACAGATCCAGAGGCAGTGCTCAGAAAGGGGAAGGCCTCTGAAGAAGAAGCGTCCACCACCGAACCAGGTAATCCACTATCTCTCTCTTTAGAAACTCCATTTTCTTCTCCTCGACCCCCCAGCAGGCCTGTTTCCGCAGTTTCCCGTTTCATAAATTTTGGGAGTGTTCCTGTTAAGTTCTCCTCTACTGGTCTGGTACCGGAGGGACTAGAGCTTGTCACTCCCATCTCCCTTGAAATTGTACCTTGGCATTGGGCCGGAGCCACAGAAGACTTCCCCACTCCTATCTTTACTAATCCCGTGTAGAGAGAAGCATCTGCTGACTTGAGCTCATTATCCTTCTCCTTAAATCCCTGTTTGTTTCCCACTCCACTTCGGGACTCATTCCCAGTAGCCCCTTCACGAACTCCTTCTCCTCTGAGTTCTCCCCCACCTAATATTCACATGGCTGGTGTTAATCCCCCTTTGAATAGGATGGATGCCATATTTGTTGCTAGGTACGCTCCCTTGATCTTACCTAATCCCACGAATCCTTTCCCTATTGGAGATTACTTGAAATATATGCCCAAGTTCACCGGGGAAGGGGATATAACTGCAGAGGAGCACCTGGCTACTTTCTACAATTATGCTGATAACCCGAACATTGGAGACAAAGATGTCTATATGAGAGTTTTTGTCCAGAGCCTAGATGGTGAGGTAAGGAAATGGTTTAGAGGATTAGCTCCCGGATCTATTGCTGGAATTGACGCCCTGGATAATGCTTTCCTAAGACAATGGGGAGATAAGAAGGATTTCATGTATTATATGACAGAGTTTGGGTCGTTGAAGAGAAAAGAGGGAGAGTCTGTTCCCGACTTCTCCAAGAGATTTAATAAAATGTATAACAGGATCCCCACTGAGATAAAACCCTTAGAAGCCTCTGCAATGATCTCTTACTCCAGCGCTTTTGATCCTGATTTATGCTTACTGTTGAGGGAGAGAAGAGCTGTTACGTTGGCCCTCATGCAGGATGTTGCCGTGGAGGTGGAATCTAACATATTAGTTGTCAACCGACTCAGGAATACAGGTGATAGAAGTACACCCAAGAACAAGCCCGAATCTCCCTCATCCAGTTCCTTTCCCCTGCCCTAGCAGACAGATGAGACTGCTAGAGAAATAAAATCGCTTGCTGCCAAGATGGAAAGGTGGGAGTTAGAAAGGAAGCCCATGTACAGAAATCATCAGAACACTGATAATAGAGGTTTCAGGAGACCTAATAGCAATGGACCATAGACCTTCCCAATGGAACAAAGGGAAAAGGATAGAGAAGATCAAAGGATTCAAATCCCTCTTCAAAATAACCTGGTTACTCATGAGGAAGGAGAGGAGATAGACGAGTTCGACCCTGAAATTCACAGTGTTGAGGAAGCTCCTCCTTTTCCCCATTTGACTCAGTTTTCATATGAGAAATCCCTGATGAACATTAAAATCCATAAGCTGGGTAAAGGGGAAAGGGCCGGCCACACCTCTAACAGATACAATCTCAGGTCGAAAAGGAAAGAAGGAGAATTGGACAGCCCAGACCATCTCCTCATAGCAGAGAGACCTACTAAAGCTGCAGCAACCGCTACTAAAGATAAAAAAAACTCAGAATGCTCTGCTAGCAGTCAAAGAACCCATCACCGAGGTAAGGGAAGCTCCTAAGCCCATTCCATCCTTTAATTTTGAACATGAAATTCAAAAAATCAGGATCCCCGTCCCCCTCTCAGAACTAGTAAAAAATGAAGATTTTAAAAGATCCCTCTCCAAGCTGCTACAATCCGAGTCTCCCCAGCCTTCCCCTGACTCAGTAAACCTTCAAGATGAGAAGCCAGCCGTCATCTTAGGCCCCATGGTAGAAGACAGAGATGACTCATCCACCCCCTTCTACACATCCCTGAACATACATGATAAAGTACTGCATAACTGCCTCATGGATTCAGGACCCTCCCATAACCTTATGCCTAAGGTAGTCATGGAAGAATTGGGACTGGAGGTGACAAGAACTTATCATGATTTGTATTCCTTCGATTCAAGGAGAGTGCAGTGCCTAGGAGTCATCAAAGGCCTGGCGGTTTCCCTGTTTCAGCTGCCCATGAAAAGTGTGGTCATGGATATTGTGGTAGCTGACGTTCCCCCCAAATTCGGCATGTTGTTGTCCAGATCGTGGATCAAAAAACTGGGAGGGACACTACATATGGATCTCACATATGCCACCATTCCGGTCTTCAGAGGGGAACAAAGGAGATTATACAGAGAATCCCAGCTGGCCTATATTGTCAGCGATGAAGTAGACCCTAACAATCACCCCATCTTTGCACTTGACACCGACTTAGGGTCTAGTTTACTGCAACTTACCGATGCCCCTGAAATCTCTTTACTAATCAGAAAACACCCCAGCCCTGATCACCCGATTTCCCCCCAAAGCTCCTCTGTGTGGAAGATGTTTTTTGACAGAGCTTCGTCTAGTGAAGGAGCTGGCGCTGGAGTGGTTTTCGTATCACCTTGTCAAGAAGTCATATCCCTGTCATACAAGCTGGAGTTTGAAGTCACCAATAACATGGCATAATATGAAGCTCTTGTTCTGGGTATCAGAGCCGCAAAGGAAATGGGAATTGAAAAGATAGCAATATTCGGGGATGCTGAGTTGATTATTCAGCAGGTAAAGAAAGATTATCGGGCCAATAATCCCCGGCTCAAGAATTATCGAAACGAAGTATGGGATCTGATTGATAATTTCTTCTTGGATTTTAACATCTCTTTCATCCCAAGGGGAGAAAATGTTTTGGCCGATTCTTTAGCTGTCTCAGCTAGTTTTCTCAGACTTCCTTTGCCGCCTGGGACAAAAAGCGATGTTGAGATAAAATACAGGCCCTCTGTACCAGACAATGTCAAGCATTGTAAGGTGTTCGAAGATTATCCGGAAATTGAAAGGTTTCTACAAGCTGTGGATGAATTTTCTGCTTTGTACATTGACCAGGATCCCGATCTGGAAAGTGACCCTTGTCCTGAGGGGTTGTTAAAAAAGAACGCTAATCACGAGATCATTCAGCTACCCAGCAATCATATTCAGAGAGGACTTGTCCCTTTAGAAAGATTGTTCGATGGAAATGATGTGCCAGTAAAGGGCAGGACCTCAAATGAAGATGCCAATACAACCGAATGCAACATTGGCATGCAGGAAGAGCCCAAGTTTGTCAGATTATCAAGTATCCTGAACGGCGAACAGAGGGCCGAGTACATGGAGTTGCTGAGAGAGTTTGCCGATGTGTTTGCATGGATGTATGAAGATCTTAAGACCTATGACACATCTGTCATTGAGCACAAGATCCCACTAAAGGAAGTGGCCAAACCATTTAGACAGAAGCTGAGATAGATAAATCCCATGTTGCTACCCGTCATGGAGAAAGAAGTGAAGAAGTTGTTAGATGCCCGAATTATTGTTCCTTTGAGATATTCTGAATGGGTGGCTAACTTGGTTCTAGTAAGAAAGAAAAGTGGAGAAATCAGGATTTGCGTTGACTTCAGAAATCTGAACAGAAGCTCGAAGAAAGACAATTACCCCCCACCTAAGATGGAACACATACTGCAAAGGGTAACTGGTGCATCCAGGATATCTATGATCGATGGGTTTTCTGGTTATAATCAGATTTTGGTCATGCCTGAGGACAGGGAGAAGACAACCTTCACCACTCCTTGGGCCACATTCATGTATGCTAAAATGCCATTCGGGTTGATGAATGCAGGGGCAACATTTCAGCGAGCTATGGATATAGCGTTCATTGGGGAGAAGTATCAGTTTGTGGTAATTTATCTGGATGATATCACAGTCTTCTCCAGGTCAGACAAGGAGCACTGCTGTCATCTGAAGAGAGTTTTTTTGAAGTGTCGAAGGTTTGGCCTATCCCTGAACCCCACGAAGTCCTTGTTTGATATGCAGGAAGGAAAGTTATTGGGACATATAGTATTGGCAGAGGGGGTGAGGATTGATCCTAGCAGAGTGGAGGTGATTTAGACCCTTTCACTTCCCAGGTCTAAGAGAGAAGTCTAGGCATTTCTCGAAAAGATTAACTTCCTGAGGAGAGTCATCTCAAATTTTTCCGAGCTAGTGAAACACATGACGGCCATGCTCAGGAAGGGAAGTGAAGTGAAATGGACCGCAGAGCCCAGGGCCTATTTTGACCAAATAAAAAAGGCATTGACTGAGGCACCTGTGCTAATCAGTCTGGATTATTCCAAGGAGTTCCTAATTTTTTCTTTTGCTTCCTGTGATACAGTGGCGGTGGTCTTACTGCAGAGAAATGAAGAAGGGCGTGAGCAACCCATCGCCTTCTTCAGTAGGGCGTTAAGAGATGCAGAGAGTAGGTATGAAATCATGGAGAAGCAGGCATATGCCTTAGTAAAATCTCTTAAAGGCTTCAGATTCTATGTCTTGCATTCAAAAGTAACAACATACGTTCCTTCAGCTTCCGTGAAAGACATCCTTGTACAGCCCGACATAGATGGGAAAAGAGGCCGATGGATCGCCAAAATTATGGAATTTGACTTGGAGATAAAACCCACCAAGCTGGTTAAGGGGTAAGGTTTGGCCAAGTTGCTGGCTGAATCTAATTGTAAAGTCTTAGGGATTAGCTTCATCAATGAGCAAGCTGAGTCATCCAACAAGGATTTTCAGGAGGCCTTGTCTCTAGCAACATGCTCTTGGTACAAGGATATCTTGTACTTTCTGCAAGAATTGAAGCCCCCCGATGGAATGGGAAAAAGCAAAGCAAGGGCTCTAAAGCTCAAGGCGATCAGGTATTGCCTCATTGATCAAATCTTGTACTGGAGAGATCCTCCAGGGGTGTTTATGAGATGCCTGGACCCACAGGAGGCCCAGAAGGTTATGTTTGATTTTCAATGCGGCCTTTGTGGAGGTCATCATTTCTGGAAAACCACGGCTCACAAAATACTCCGAGCTGGTTATTACTGGCCCACCTTATTCCCCGATGTTTGCAGGGAGATCTGATCTTGCATCAAATGTCAGAAGTTCTCAGGAAGAAAATAGCTCAAATCATTGCCATTAAAACCCATAGTAGCTTCAACACATTTTCAGCAGTGGGGGTTAGACTTCAGCGGAGAAATTCATCCTCCCTCAAGTGGTTAGCACATATGGATCCTGAGTGCAACCGATTATTTCACCAAGTGGATAGAAGCAGTCCCCACCAGAAGCGCATCACACAAATTAGTTATCAGTTTCCTGGAGGATATCATAGCTCGATTTGGTTGTCCCAGCAGAATCATCACTGATAATGCTGCATCTTTCACATCCGAGCCTTTAATTAAGTTCTATGAGTAGTTCTAGATCTCGCTAATTCACTCCACCCCCTACTATCCCCAAGGAAATGGTTTAGCGGAATCCTCTAATAAAATCTTGATAAAGATCATCAAAAGATTGTTAGAGGATAACAAAAGAGCCTGGGATTCGAAGTTGAAATTTGCTCTGTGGGTCGATCGTGTCACCATGAAGAAGTCTCTGGGAACTTCGCCATTTCAACTAGTCTATGGAGCAGAGGCGGTTTTCCCTACTCAGCTCGCCTTACCAGTGGTGAAGTTCTTTCAGGAATACGAGGGGGAACCAGATCATATGATCAGAAGAATTCACTAGATAGTGGAAGCGTAGTAGATCAGAGAACAAGTGAGGGACATAGCTTACAGTCATCAGCAGAAGATCAAACGGGCTTTTGACAGAAAGGTCATGAAAAAGGAGTTCGAGGTTGGGGACTTGGTATTTAAGTGGGACGCGCCTAGACAGGATAAAGGCAAGCACAACAAGTTCGACGCCCTCTGGATCAGCCCCTTTAAAATCTCTGAGATCTTCTCCAACAACACATATAGGTTGCAGGATCTGGAGGGTGAAGAGGTTTTCCACAGCCCATTGAATGGGCATTTTCTGAAAAGGTGTTTATTTTGAGCCTTAAACGACTCTTCTGTTTGTAAATATTTTCATACTTTCTTGTTTTATTTCCTTTTTCATGTTTTTCGGCTTAATAAGTGACTCCATAGCCCAATAGCAAGGCACTGAAGCTGTAGAAAGAGTTCTTAGAGCATCGCAGGGACAATTCTATCCCCCATGGAGCCTAATGTTAGCGATAATTCTTGCCTTGGGATCGAGAGCGTTCAGGTCTGTAGGTTACCCAGGTAGTGCCCAAGCCCAGTGCATAAAGAAGTCCTTTTCGGACTTAAATCAAGCGAGCAAGGATTTCATTCTTCAGCGAAAGGGATTCAGTGACAGAGCATAACAACAATCGATGGGTAATTGAAAATTAACCGGGTTGCATCAAGTATAGCGCTAAAGGTTTTAAAGAAGTTGACGGTCGGAATCCCTCGAGAGGCATTCGTGAAGTTATAAAAGCCATTGATCGCAAGCAGTTCAAGCGCAGTGTTGTTTCGCGAGCTCGGGGTTCATGAGTTCAAAGGGATGACCATATCCCTTTGGTTGCGTAGGATTCCGAGTTATGGAAAAGTGTCCGGAGGGGGTCAACCGTCGCTGACCATCGCGTCTCAGGACTTCACGAGGGGAGAATGCCAAAGTCTGATACTCTGACTCGTGAGGTCACGAGTAGTGAGAGGCGCGGGTACTTGGGCCCTAGCCAACGGTTACATATGGAGAGGGCAGACCAAAAAGTGGCCCTGCCCATATCGCCATCTCGGGAAGCGGGAGTTGAAGAAAAGGAACCAAGGGTCTCCGACTAGCGAATCGTGAAATGAAAAGCACCCAAAGGCGGGCCCACATCATCGAGGAGCAGTCTCAGTCATCCATCTAAAGAAGACACCTATCGCGTGATTAGTCTCCCCGCCTTCTCGCCCATCATGATTTCGAAGCTCAAGAAGTAGCTCCCTCATATCCTCGACGCGCGAAGTGACGAGAATGTCCAGGACCTGGGGCCCACAACAACGCCGGGTGAATTTAGGACCATCAGATCTAGAGGGATACGTGGCTCCAGATTAAGCCGCTTTGGCGTTTCGCTCATCACGAGTTCAAGAGGTAGGGATCGCCCCCTTCCTATTCGCGAACGCCGAAAACGCATTTGAAAGTAAGCATCGGGTCACAGCCCGTGGTCATTGAGGAAATAATAAAAGCCATGCAGAAGGGGCCAAAGGTATCTATTTTCAGCCGAAGAGAGGCCCGTCACGACCTCCAGTTGCCATCGGACCCGAATTCGATCCTGGTCTTCACTTGGAGTAAATGAAGACAAGAAGGGGTGGTTGAGACCTCTCTTCATTCATTAAGTGTGAAGTATGGAGTGTTTGGTAAGCGGTCTACTCGAGAGGGTCCTGTGTACCTTTTCTTTCAGAAAAGCCATGCCGAAGTCTTCGACTCAACAGGAAAGTCTGCGCACGCTAGCTCAGCACTTAATGGCTCGACTACTCTCCTTAAAGGAGCCATGCTTAGTTAAGATGGCACTTAAAAGAAGACATCAGTATGATTTTGACTGAAGTGAAGTGACAACAAGCCTGGGTAACTGAGCACGCCTCTGTGAGGCAATTCTCTCTGAGTATATAGACTCAGTTTGTGTATTTTTTAACTATCTATGGTAGAGTGGAGCTCCCGACTGTAATGTTTTAACTACTATTCTAGTTTTCAGCTTATGTATTTGTGTATGAGATTTCTTGTTTTATGATAGACAGTTCTCCTTATTCCATCTTATTTTCGTCTCATGCTAAGAGAGTTCGTGATTGACTGAGTCGCATGAATGGTTGCATTTCTGTTCTGATAAATTATTTATCGTGGCGTTATTGTACTCTCTGGTTTTCTGTGTTTAAGTGCAAGACGATCTCGTGTTTAGATGCCTTCTTCCTTAGTCTGTTAGAAGCCTGCTATTTATAAGAGACCTCTGCGCTCTTCTCATATAAGTCTTCCGCCTGTTCACCCTTTACTACAGCTCACTGTCTGAAGTTTATGCAAGACCTCACTTGCTCATGCATACCTGGCCTAGTTTCAGAGTTGGAATGATGTTGTTTTGTGTTGGCTTCCATTCGGTCACCTCATTTATAAACCACCATGACATAAAATTGATGGGCGTTGGGCTCTGCTCCTATAAGCAATCCAGGAGTGACTTCCGTCACCAACAAGATGTAGTGCAAAGAACCGATAGTCATCGGATCTGGAGGAAGGTGCACAGAGTTTAACCTCTTGGAGGTCGCAAAGGAGAGGATCCATATGGACAGTGGAGACACTTCATGGAGGAAGTGCCGAAGTTGTGAGAGTCGTTGGATCTTGCAAAGCAGCGAGGGGATTAAGGATGAGTATCTTCCGATACTTTGAAGCTGAGAGAGGATAGTGACCGTCAGATCCAGGTCAATGATAGCCATTGATCTCATTCAAGAAATCACAAATTCGAGGTTCATGAGTTCGGAGGCCAAACCAAATTCTTGGTTCTGTGAAGTCCTGAGTCGTGAGGAGCAGGGAAGGAGATACAAACCATTGGATATAAGCCACGAGAGAACTGTTGGATCAGAACATCCACGTGGTATCGCGTATCGGGGGTTCGGGGGTTGAAAGAAATTATTTTTGACTATGAGATCACAAAGTGCCGAGCGCCGAGGGATCATAGAACACATGGCACATCTGTTAGGTGGGGACCACGTGTTTGACAGGTGGCATAACAATAAGTGCCCAGAGAAAGGGGAAGCGGGTGACAGGTGTTGGACACACGTCACCTGGAAAGGAGTCAACTCATCATTGACTTTCGTGTCTCGGGGATTTACAAAGAAGGAGCACGAGGGCTCAACACTCCAACTCACGAAGTTGCAAGTTGCAAGTAGTGCTAGCACTTAGCCTTTGCCAGTGGTTATGTGTGGAAGGCACTAACAAGGAGGATCCATACCCATATCACATCTCAGGTATTAGCGTCTGGAGAAAGAGGAGTCGAGGGTCTTCGACTCACGAACTTGCGAGAGGCGCTTGCGCTAAGGTAAGGTTGTGGTCGCATGGAAATGTGAGGCTCGCACTTGGCATCAAGTTGCATAGGGCGGGTTTTAGTGTAGGACCCGTGGATCAGATTCATTGGAGGTTCCAGCAGGGAATCAAAGGAGCTGCTTCGACTTGAGGAGAATTTAGAACGATCCTGTGTGGATCTTGGCCCGAGGGTCGGAGGTCTGCCTCAGAGTTGAAGTGTTGGTTATAAGTTTGATAAAAGAAGCATGAAAGATTCTATTGCTATCTAATATTCAAGTAGTATAATTTTTAATGGCAGCCATGCAGGTATGAGTTTTTATCACTCTTTTTGCATAATTGTTGAAAGGAAATTTTGGTAAGAATTTCCTCAGCCAGAGATATGTTAAAAAAATCACATGATTATATGATTGAATGCATACTACTAGATGCGGTAAAGGTTGTAGGCCTGTATTAATTCAAATATTTTTAGCCTCTGAATGCACACATTGACATAGTAGAATGTCATGTTAATTTGGTTATGGGGTAATAAACAAAGAATTAAAGATAAAAACTGGTTGTAGGAATAAATGCCAGTAAGCTAGTCATG
>JZKD02S0038386.1:88645-101772 GCA_000966675.3 Picea glauca | reverse complement strand
GTCAGGTGTGGTGTTGTAATCTAGGGAATTGTATGTAGATGTTACTAGTAGTCATTCACATAGAGAAATATACCATAATACACTAATATACAAGAATTTTGGACATACTGAGAGGGGGGGGTGAATCAGTATTACCCTTTTTCAACAATTAACAATTACTTTGATATTTTATTAATTACCACAATAGATCAACAATGGACTTGTAGTTAAAATTAATTATATAAATATAATTAACATGAATTACAAGATTTTATAAAGAATAGTGAAGGACACCAATACTTTTTAGAGCACCAACTCTAGGAGACACAAATCCCCTTCTTTAAGGAACCAACCCTAGGAAGCACCAAGTCCCTTGTTTTTAGGGCACCAACCCTAGGAAGCACCAACTCCCCTGTATTTAGGGTACCAACCCTAGGAAGCACCAACTTCCTTATATAGTAAAGGATATGAATCCTTCCTTTCTCCTCCCTTCCACCCTCACTGCATAAGTATCATCAGTTCCTCTTCTTGGACTCTGCTTCTGCTTTGATCTTCTGATCTAGACTGCAGAGACACTTTTTCTTCACTGTTTTCTCTTGCTTATATAGTTTTCCAACCAATGTGAGCATTGAAGCATTGTGTCCCTTTATTTGGACCATCACACCTATTCATTTAGATTAACAATAATAACAATTGTTTTTCTCCATTACTATTCATACATTATCATGAAATCTTTTCAATTTAATGAAAGGGATTTTCATAAATTGATCACTGATATGGATTGATTTTGTTTTAACTCAATCCCATGCCTCTTTATTTCATTCTCAATTTACATTGATCAGATCTAATATTTTTGATCATCTTTTTAATGCATTGCAAGTATTGGATTACTTAAGATAAATCAGGACAAAGTCCAAATCCTATCTGGTTCAACGTTCCTTCTTGACCGAGATAAATTTATTATTATGTGTGTTAAATTTCACACAGAAACAGTTCGGGACCTCTATTCCATACGACCATAGGTGATGTCTAGTCATTAAGCCAAACATGTGCTTAGTCACTTATCAAGATCAATGGTCATGTTTTAATTGCATGTTGATATGGACGGTTCTCGTTCAGTTCGGAACTTCACCCTTCGACACTTCGGGTAGTTGTTGGTAAGAGAAACTGGACATCCCCGAAGGACATACTCCTAGAGTGACATAGCTTGCTAACGTCACTCTTGATGTGGCACTGTTTGAGTCATTTCCACATGTCACCTAGATTCATGACTTAAGTATACCTAAAGTGCCAACTGGACTTTGACACTTGATACCATCTAATTGCACCACGTGTCCTTGCTGACATGCTCTTGTTGACGTGTATCTCCTGAATTGTCATATGTATTTCCCCTTTGGATCATATATTAGACAGTCTAGTTTTCACCTGAATTATTAATCCAATGATCCTCATTCACTTCGAGACTTCGGGGCTCCAGCCTTTGGGTTAAATTACATGTTTTAGACCCCTTTTTTCCGAAGTGGTCAATGTCGAAGTTGACCACCATTGGACCCACCTATCCTCATCCAATGGTCACCATGAATTTCCTAGATCGGATGACCCTCATTCACTTCTGGAATTCGGGGCTCCGACCTTCGGGTAAACTTACATGTTTTATACCCCTTTTCGCCGAAGTAGTCAGCACTAGAGTTGACCGTCTCCTTTCCTTTACTGCGATTTGACGGTTCCAATGTTTCACTCCAAATCAATGGTTGACATCAGTTCGTGACTTCGGGGCTTCATCCTTTGGATAAAATTACCTGTTCTTGGCTTCTTTTCACTGGAGTGGTCAGCGTTGGAGTTGACCATCTCCTTTCCTTTATTGTGTTTCGACAGTTCCAATATTTTCACTCCAGATCAACGACTGACGGTAGTTTGTTTAATCAGAGACTCTGGGGTATTTGTGGCTCACATTGTCCTTCCATTAAACTCAATCAGGTGGTTGAGAATTCATATGAAGTCCCTCCTTGATCTAACAGATGGAGGAATTTCATGACTTCGTGAGTTTGTTTCTCTGCCTTATCTTCAATGTCCTGAAACTTACACTATACTTCCACTTGGCTTTGATTAGTGGTTCTAACTGATATGATGGTTGCGATTACTCCCGAAATTTGAATGGACGATTATATTTCCATGATCCTTCACACGTGATTCTTCAGTGTAGGCTCTGGCTTCTGCGTGATCTAACGGTTCAAGATTTTCCCGAGAACTATATAAACAAACATGATTCTTCCTTGATTCTTTTGGAGTTTTATTGTGGGGATTCCAATCCCAATAGCGTTTCTGCAATGCACTCTCCCTTTTGAGATTCAATTAATGTCCTTCCTTCTAAGTTTTAGGTTTATACTAGATTCTTCTGCACCATGTTGAAATTAATGACAATATCCTACCACTCTATCCAACATTCTCCCCCTTCGGCATTTATGGAAACCTTTTCTTTTTGAAATATTTTTTTTCCATTGCTTATCAATTTCCTCCCCCTTTGAAAAGAATGACACCGAGGATATTTATTCACTCCATCTATGGAAATTGCCCCCCTAACCATGTGCCCCTTTTCTTCTGATACAATTTTTATGGTTTTAATGAAGTTTGTGAATTACTCTGAATTTTTGTTGAAGATTTTCAAAAGTACTCCTGGGGAAAGGTTTTGTGAGTATGTCTGCAATTTGTTCTTTGGTGTCTACATAAACTATTTTAATCACTTTTTGGGTAACCCGATCTCTTATAAAATGGTATTTAATTGGGATGTGTTTGGTTTTAGAATGCATTACTAGATTTTTACAGACACTTATGGGACTAGTGTTATCACAATTAATAGTGATGGGATTATCATATCTTATTTGTAAATCTTCTAATGTTTGCTTCATCCAAATAACTTGTGTGCAACAGGATACAACAACAATGTATTCTTCCTATGTTGTAGATAGTGATGTGGATGTTTGTTTCTTACTTAGAAATGCTACCAGACATTTTTTCCTAGAAAAAATGCTCCTCCACTGGTGCTTTTCCTATCATCTATACTACCAGCCCACTCTACATCAGAGTATGCAGTTAGATTGAAGTATTTATCTTTTGGATACCATAATCCAAGTTCCAAGGTGCCTTTAAGATATATGAATATTATCTTTACTTATTTTAAGTGAGTTTCTTTAGGTACATATTGAAATCTCCCCACGAGTCCTACAACCTGTATGATGTTAGGTCTTATTGTTGTTGAATAGAGAAAACTTCCAACCATTGATATGTACATCGTTTGGTTCACTTTTGGTGAGTCATCTTCTAGGCTTAGTTTACATCTAGTGACCATGGGAGTACTCATAGGTTTACTGTCTTCCATTTGGAATTTCTTTACCATTTCCTTGATATATTTGGCTTGGGAAACAAATATTCCATTTTTTGTTTGATTTACTTGTAAACCTAAGAAGAAGGACAGTTCTCCCAGCATAGACATTTCAAATTCTTCTTGCATTTTGGTTGCAAACTTTTTTCTTAGTGTAGTATCGGACGTTGAGACGTCGATTTCTTACTGAAGAGATTATTCCTTTTGGTCACCCGTCTCTAGCTCATCCTTTGGACTATCCTCTTGGCTCTTTGGTGCGTCAGGCTGCTCAGTGTCTAAGACACTTTTAACCTCTTGTTCATTCTATGGAAGATGAATTGAGCATCGGGAGTTGGGGAAGATGCATTCTCTGGCTCTTTTTCCTCTATGATTTGTACAGGGGTCACTAGTGATACCTCCACACTCTCTTCATCATCATAGATGTTTATTAATTCATGGAGGGGGTCTAGTACACTTTCTCTCCCTGATATTCTGACTGTCTCCGGTTAAGCTAAAAAATTCTATGGAGATCTGGCATGCTGCGTTGTGATTTCTGGGTTGTCTAACCCGGTGATTTCATTAATGTATATAAGCTCCGGGATGCTTGGGCATGTCTGGCTTTCATATGGGTTATCAGCAGGGGATCCAGTCATTCCTGATAGGTTTGGGTCATCTTGTAGCTGATCAATTTTTCGCTACACCTGTTCTATCATAAGAAAACCCCTTTCCCCCACGTCCTATGTCATAGGGAAACCTCTTTCATTCATCAGAGCTACTAAGAGGACCTCTGCTGCTTCTGTCGCTATCACTTCTTCCCTGGCCCTAAGGGCCTCTTAGGCCGATTTCTCTATGTCCTCACCTATTTATCCAGACTCATGGATTTGAACCTGGTCATTTTAGGGTCGGCCATCATTACCACCACTTCGTCTTCATCCCAGTCCTGGGCATTTTCTGTGAAGACTTCATATTCAAACTTGTCATGGGTGTAGGGCCAGCAAGATGACACTTGCGAGGCATGTTTCAAGACTAGACCCTTTGGGTCATGCTTGCGGAATTGGTCGGTCTAGAATCTAAACTTCAATTGGCTCAGTCCTTCTTGCTTGGCTTGAGTGATGTCCTTCACCATGTAGAAGCCTACATGGAAACCATAAGGTATGAACACCCTTTTCTTGTCCTTGACCAGAGTGGCGTTGTAGCCTTGTAGGATGGCCTGGTAGCATATCTCCCCCACTACAAGTCGGTCAGGGACATGCACTGGTAGAAGATGTGGTGCTTCAGTGGCCCCAAACAACCTGATGTATGTGTCTCGCTCGTCCAGGTACCAGTGGCCTACCTTTGATATCATCTCTTTGGCTGTGACTGATAGTCTCGAGCATTCTTACTTGAAAATAATGAAATAAATACATGCGATGAATTCATCGCAAATGAGGGAGTAGGATTTCTTGTACCTGTTCTCCCATAGGATGTTGAAATATACGTGGATCGGGAGCTCTCCAACGTGCCAACTCAGGTTCCTTCCTGCGAAAATGTTTCTGACACACATAACATCAAGTAAATATGAAGCCATGTAGAAGGCTAGTGTCTCTCCTTCCTTCGACGTTTGAGACTATTGTATTCAGATTCTCAGTTTATTAGAGATGATGGCTCCCCAATTGAATCCACTCCTAGAAATGGCCACTGTGTAAGATAAAGGCATCCATGCCTCTAAGAATCTAGAGCATTCCTTCTCCCCATATAATCGGTAGATGAGAGCCATCAAATATATGTATTGCTCCATTAAGTTGGCTTTCTGGTACCAGTCGGTGCTCCGGTTGGTGTATTTCTTATCTTTTCTCCACCATGAGGCCATCACCCAGCTAGTGTCGTGGCACTCATAGAAATTCATGATGAAATCTGTATTTAGTCGCTCCTCTGAGTATTGAGGTTTGTAATATTTCTGGACCTCCACTGGAAGGAAGACCCCAACACACCCACCATTGTCATTGTTGATTAAAAACTTTTGTGTGTCTCTGTGGTTGATGAGCCACTTCAAAAGTTCTATATAGGGGAACACCGGGGTTCTACTTTCTACCATGTCCAGGTATGACCGTTGGATATTTGAAAAAAATTCGTCATCAAGCTTTCTCACATCCAGGTCACTGTGCAAGATATATTCCGGGAATTTCTCTCGGCTGATCTTTTTGAAGAGTTTTTCCCAATGTGGGAGTGTCACCTTAGTCCATGTGCTTGCCTTTGTGTCTCCAAAGGCTGGAGGTTGAGTGAAAACCTTCTTTGTATATGTCTTAATGACTGGTTCTGACCTCGTAGTATCTTCTAATAGTTTTGTGGCCGATGGAGAAGATCCTTCTCCTACCTCTGGTTCTTTCAGCTTGGGCATCCTCCACGATCATATTGTGGTTGGATTTCTTGTCGAAAGTGTTCTTGCAACTGAAATAAACCTTCAGATACTGTGTAAAGAACAAAATCGGATAGAAAATATATGAAATGAAACCACGTAAAAATACACAGACTTGGATACATACTTGTAAAGCTTGCTAAACCTAGCTATTTGATACTCACGGGATCTCTGTAGCTTTCGAATTGCTCATCTCGCTTCTCCGAATGCTCTGAATTTTCTTGTGCATAGAATGATTTCTCTTACAATGAATCAACAGAATTTAAACCAGTGAAGAGCTTACCATGTCATGTCATCCATTCGATTCGGGCGATGACTGAAATTTAAACAAATTTGCCACCGAATCTCTGCAAGTTAAATTCATCGTGGGTTGACGACGAAGGCATGGAGGGTGATGTGGTCTATCAGGGATTTTAAATGGTTGTTTTGATCGATGCACGAGGTATAAAATAATGTGAGATCTGGTATTAATTATCCCCTTAAATGCTCAAAATTTAATCATATCTAACGCTAAAATGTCCCATCGTGTCACTCTCTCGGTGGGGGGATCAAGGATCGACCATGTGCTATGGATGTTTTTGTTGATATCCTTCTGCAAAAAACCTCCAATGCTGATCGGTTTCACATACAAATTCTATCATGGAAAAGCTGACTCAAAGGTGTGACTCAGGCTTAGAGAATGAAGAATGACTCGGGGGAAAACTAGACAGTACGTTTCTCCAATCTAGAAAGGACACGTGGCGTTGAATACCGGTGACCTAATTCATGTGTATTAATCAGAGTCGTAAATTTATTCTATTTGTGAGTTCTAGAACAAAACCTAGGTTCACCGATGTCGAAAAGGTATTGGGGGTTGACGATCGGCGATAAACCCATCACGTGATTCTCTTTGGATTAGTTTCCTCGAGAAAGTCCCAATGTTGAGTCGCTTCGGGATCGACGATCGGGAAAACTCTTTAGCGTGGTCAAAATGATCATTGCGATTCTTTTAGGTCTTTCCCGATTTCGATAAGCACATCGGGTATTGACTATCATCGATATCTTTTCCTTCGTCATTAGCGTCTATTCCCCTTGTATTTTATTGATGCCAAAGAGGAATCGACTATCGGTGATATCCTTATGAAAAAATTTGGCGCAAACCAAACTTACTTCTGTCGATGTCTATGGAGATCGGTGTTCGATGACTAAGGTTTCCTGAGTGGCTCTTTTCTTTCTATGAATTCCTTCTGATGTCGAATATTGAGCGTGTCGGGTGAAGTATTTTGGCTGTTGATTCTTTATTTACATGTTAAGCCTTTTTAATTCATGGGTTTTCATAAAGTTAAAGAAAATTGAATAGCTAATGAGAGTCAAGAGAACAAGAAAAGAAAAAACATTCCTCAAAAGGAAATAGAATCAGATAGTGCAAAGATCAAGTGGTACCCAAAAAAGTGAAAAACATGACATAGGCGTTTTAGGGTGTGTTGAGTGCTCAACAAATGCTGACTTACTAGGAAAAAGAAGAATCTTCGTTCCTTCCTCGGGATCGACTGATGCAAAAGTTGGTTAAGAACTTAACTAGTTTTTATCAGAACCCCTTTCACCCTTGCATTTGAAATTCCCCAGTTGATACATCAGGGCGTTCCTATGGGTTTTTAAACTTTTATTCAACCTTCATTTCCTATAACCCTGACTCACACCCCCTTTGAAAAGAGTCTAGTAAAACGTTCACTAGCACTAGGCCTTTTAGTTACCCTTATTCATTTGCTATGGTGTTGCTCCGCTGCCAGCGAGCATCCATAGCCCCAGTGGAGTCACCCCAACATCACAGACCTTGCTCCGCTGCCAACAAGCGTCCATATCCCTAACAAAGATATTTGCATACCCTCTCCTATTGTGCTCTCATTTGATATAGTTTATTTTATTTTTTGGCAGAATGCCCTGAGCAAGAGGGAGAGGAGGACGTTTGTTATTTGCAAGAATGAGATGGTTAAGGTGAAATTTTGCTATCTCTGTCTCTGAGGTACATGTAGTCATTTCCATATTACCTTCTTTACCTTAAGGTTTTCACCATACCACCACACAAACACTTCTGCATTTATCCAAAGTTGTTCATCTACGTAGGTTAGATAGAGAATCTCTTGAAACAACCGCAGGGTCCCCAACGTTTCTTATGTTGTATGTGAGCGATGAGTTAGGAATAGATTTCTCCATGTCACATGATTTGAGGTCAACCATTGTCTTGCTAAAAACAATCTTCAAAATATTAGAAGAATAATTGAAAAAGTAAAACAAAATTCATTTCTCAATCGACGTGTCTAAAATAAACATCACAAAAACGTAAACACATAAAATCTCTCCCTTTTCTTTTTTAATGGAAATATTGTTTTAGGGCTTGGCCATTCACTGGGATGGCGTCAGGTTCCCTCCTCAGATTCTACAGTCAATACGTGTGTAACCTAATCTTCTCGGTCACCTGGAAAGGTCTGATCCATAGATTCTGAAACTTAGAATGCTTTCCTTTAGGCTCATTTTCTCTGTCCCAATTTAGGACTATGTCTCCTACCTCAAAATTCTTCTCTTTAGCCTGATGCTTATCAAACCATATTTTAACTATCTGTTGGTGAGACATGAACTTTGATTTAGTTTTCTTCCTTTCTTCTTCTAGCATGAGTAGGGTGTCAATTATTTGTTGTATGACTAATGACGGCTGCCCTCTGGAATCCTGATCTAGTTGAAGAGATGGAAGATAAAGCCCATTCGAGAGAATGGATTCCTTCCCACATACCAGAAAGTATGGGGAATTATCTTTAGCTTCCTTATGTGTGACTCTATCGGCCCATAAAGCATTATGAAGTGAACTATGTCAATTCTTATAGTTGTCTGCAACTGTTTTCTTTAATATTCTTACTAGGTTCTTATTAGTTGATTTTGCCACTATGTTTCCCTGTGGATAATAGTTTGTGGAGTATCTAATTATGATTCCTTTGTCCAAAGAAAAATATGTTAATAAGGTGGAATAAAAGTAAGTTGCATTATCAAAAACAAGGAAAGAAGGTACATCAAACCTTGTGATCAACTGTTGTTCTATGAATTGGATCACCACCTTCTCGTTTACATGCATCAGAGGGATGGCCTCTACCCATTTCATGAAATAATCTGTGGCAGTCAATATGTACCTATGTTTTTTTTCTGAAATTGGTGTAATTTCTCCTATGATATCTAACCCCCATTTCTCGAAAGGCCTGGAAACAACCACCGGTTGGAGTGGGACAACTGCTCGCTTCTCCCTCCCCATGCTTATTTGACAAGTCTTACAGTTTCTAGTGTATGTGTGAGCATCCCTGAATAGAGTAGGCCAATAATATCCAGCCCTCGGTATTTTATGAGAGGTGGTGTTTCCTGCGAAATGTCCACCGACAGGACCATCATGGAGCTCTTTCAGAACTTTGCCTGCATCTTCACGTTTGAGACATTTTAAAATTACCCTGTCATAATTAACACATAAGAGCACCGAATTTATGAGGCGATATTGTGTTCTCTGGGAAAGTTTAGGTTCTCTGGGAAATTCCCATGATGCAAGAGATAATCCAACTTCTCATACCAAGACTCTTGTCCTAGGGAGACGTATGAAGCTTCACCACACCACAATTCCAATTCATTCTCCCATCTGGGGTCTTCATTTACTTGGTCCTTGGTTTCAATTGCCAATTTTCATAACCCTTGTTGCTTAACCAATTTAGAAGGTTTTATATCTAGGTCAATTTCTTGGACTACTGCCATCCAGTTTCTTCTTCTCTCCCCCATCTCCTGTTGAGTAAACAGGGATCGGACTGCAGGGTGAGGCACAATGACTTTGGTATGGTTCTTGAGGATGTAAGATCTGAAATGTTTTACTACCTTGTAAATAGCATAATCCTTCTTTTTTATAGTAGGATCATTTAATTCGACACCTTGGAGATTAATGCTCATGAATGACATTGGGGCCTCATTGTTGTCATCATCCTTTTGAGTTAATACTGCGACTAATGACTAGTTAGAGGCGAAATTATAGAGGAATAAATCTTTTTTGAAATCGGGACTTCACAGCACTGGGGCTTGAGATATTGCAGTATCAATATTGTTGAAATCCTTCTTTTGTTTATCATCCCACATAAACTCAACATATTTATGAATCATTTTTTGTAAGGGTTTGATAGTTTCCGCAAAATCGGGGGTGAATTTCCTCACAAAATTGATTTTCCTGAAGAACGATTGCATAGCCTTTTTGTTGTGAGGTAATGGAAGCTGAGCTATATCCTTAATCCTTTCTAGATCTATGCAAATTCATTCTTGATATATAATGTGGCCTAACATCTTACCTTCTTCGATGCCAAAAATAATTTTCTTCGGGTTTAAGGATATACCGTATTTTCTACACCTTTTGAAAATCTGGGTTAAGTGTTGGATGTGATTCTCTTTGTTCTTTGAATACACATATAAATCGTCCAAATAAAATACTACACATCTGTTAATCAGTCCTCGAAATTCTACATCCATGGCCCATTGGAAGGTTTCTCCTACATTTATTAACCCAAAGGGCATGCGTTTATAAGCGAAGCTTCCCCACTTGGTTCGGAAGTTAGTTTTCAAGAAGTCTTGTTTTGAGACTAGAACCTGGTTGTAACCTGAGAAACCGTCCAACAAGGAGAAAATATCAGAGTGAGACATAGTCTGCAAGATTTGTTCCATTGGTGGGAATGGGTTGTTGTCCTTTTCTGAAGCTCTGTTGAGGTTTCTGAAATCTACGCATAGGCTGATCTCCCCAGAATGTTTTCTTACAGGAACCAAATTTGCTACCCATGCAGAGTGTCTAACCTAGAAGATAATTTTGGTGCCTAATAGTTTCTTTAACTCATGAAACATGAGAGGATCCAGGGATGGGTGGTATTTCCAGAGCATCTGTTGGAAGCTTCAGGCTTTAACGAGATAGTATGTTGAATGATATGAGTATCATAAGTTTTCAAATATCGATAGGACCATGCAAAGACATATTGATATTGTCTGAAAATTTTGAGATAGGCCTTCCTTTCCTCTTTAGATATTGTCCTGTCGAGATTTACATTCTTGGGGTTTTTCGAGGTTCCTAGATTTATAGTTTCATGCATGGGACAAGAACTACCCGTCTTTGCATTCTTTGACCCTTTAAATATTTCTCTTAGATCAAAAAGGTTTTCTAAACTGGCTATTCCTTTTGGTATCATGTGAGACCTTGGTTTATCGGTCGATTGGTCTGTATGAGGATCAATTTCTATTGATTGTTCTTGGAATACTTCATTGTCAATAGCCAAGTCTTTAAAATTATCCTGATTCATCAAAAAGTTTATGATCTGTTCATCTCCTTCAAAGACCTTCCAATTAGAAATATTGTTGGGCACAGAAGTTTTCTAAATTATCTCCATAGTGAACTGGGAGGCTTCATAGTTCTCTATAGGTGATATCCTTGAAGTAGCGGTGGCCATAGAATCAACAAGAATATTATTTGCTCTGGGGATCACTGTAATGTTAAAGGCTTCAAAATGCTCTATTAGCCTATGCACTTCCTATTGGAAATTCCTCAGGTGTGGGGAGTTGCAATGTATAGTGTTCCTTACTTGTCTAACAATGATTTTGGAATATATGAAAACCTTCAATTCTTTGACGTTTAAGTCTATGGATTTCTTTAATCCCTGTACTAGAGCCTCATACAAGATGGTGTTTTTTGTGCATTCGAAATCTATTCTGCAGGACATGAAATGACGTTTTCCTTTTGGATCAATGAGGATGTACCCCGCCCCTGATCCTTCTTGTGATTTAGATCCATCAAAGTATAAGGTCCAAACCTACGGGAAAAACCTATCGGCTTCCTCCTTCTTGTCACTTTCCTCTTCCCTTCCTATTTGTTCCGTGATTTCTAACGTAGGTTCTTGAAAGAAGAGGGTTTCCTCTGTTGCCGTCTATATTTTCTCTTGAAAAATCATTTCAGAGTTTTGAGTAAGAGGGACATCAGATGAGAGGGGGAATAAGTTCCCGAAATCAGAGTCACATGAATAATTTCCTAGCACGGAGAAATCTATCGATGAGGGTTCATTGAGGGTTTCTAAGTTGGTAACAGTATGTTTCATATATATTTCTCTATCAATTCTGATCATATTTGTGTGTCCCTTTAGTGGTAGCCAGAGGTGATCCCAATCTGTACTAAAGTATCTGTTTAACTTCTCAGACCAATATTGACTCAACAATAACCCATAAGCTTTTGGGATACCTACTATGATAATGTCAATTACTTGCACAAATTTAGGATGTGTTGCTATTCTGATCATTACATCCTTGAGTTCTCCAATGACCTTCACATGGGTTTTGTTTAGTTGTATCACATGCTTATCACTTTTGAGAGGAACTGTGTTTAATTTTTTGCAAATAGACAGTGGCATAACATTAGAGGATGCTCCTGAGTCGACCAAAAGGTTACGGAGGTTCTTGTTAAAGACTTCAAATATTAAAAGGAATGGTGGAACAAAAGTTTTTACCTTCTTATCTTCAGAGAAGGCATTCATAGTTGGTTTATTTCCTAGATCTGTGGGAGTTAGGTTTCTTCCTTGGTCAGTGCTTGTTGTCGAATTTCCTACTGATTTCAATGCTTCTAGCAGAAAGTCCTTTTGTTGAGGGATTCTACACATGTACATGACCGATATATTTTCCTTCAACTTCTTCAAATATTCTACTATGTTGTAATCTATCTTGGATGATTCTCGTGTATGGATGTTTGTAGGGTTTCTCTGGGGAAAAAAAGGTGCTTTTGGGTGATCGGGAGCTGGTTTTCCTCCCGAATTTGGGGTCGTAGTAAGGTCATTTGAGACAGGTTGATCCCTACTTCATATTTGCACAACTAATACTTTTGCAGGTGGTTCTTGAACCTCAAATGGGTCATTGAAATGCATAGGTAGGTTAGGGTCCCATATCAACATGGTTGTTTCTTCTGGTGAAGAAACTTCTTCCTGATTGACAATATTCATAACTGAGCCAATTGATTGTTTGGTTAGGGAGACTTTATCTAGAAACCGGTTGGCCATCAAATTCATGGCATGCACCCATTGAGGGAAATCTCTTTCAGAGTGATTATCTTGATGGTAGGTACAGAAAGAGTCGGCTACTACATTTCCAAGATCGATGTTCAAGTTGGCCAGGGGAGGTTCAATTGCTTTCAACGGTGGATTCCTTTTGAAAAATGGTTTATAGAGCCTTTTTCCTTGGTTTTCCTCTCATGTACTTATCTTCATATCTGTTAAGAACCAAACATCAATATAGCATAGAAAAACCTCAGGAAAAGTACTCAACGCCTTGAAAAAGAGATAATTTCAGATAATAAGCCTCTTCGAGGGGGTAATCTCCTTTTAC
>JZKD02S0038386.1:51783-69493 GCA_000966675.3 Picea glauca | reverse complement strand
CGTCTTCCCGTGAGGGCTTTCACCATAAGGGGACCACTTTGGAGTTCATCCATATTTACTTCTTATCAACCATGACAAAAAAATAATGAGTCATATTTACATAAAACACTATTGGCTCCATTACCCAAACCTTTGTGCTACGGGTCTTTCTTCAAGGGTTGACATCAATGAAAACCAACCTTAATCAACAGTACTTACCTGATTATCTTCCATTGAGACGTCGATTTCTTGCTGAAGAGATTACTCCTTTTGGTCGCCTGTTTCTAGCCCATCCTTCAGACTCTCCTCTTGGGTCTCCGGCATGTAGGGATTCTCAGTGTATAACACAATTTCAACCTCTTGTTTGTTTTGTGGAAGGTGAATTTGAGCATCGAGAGTTGGGGAAGATGCCTTCTCTAGCTCTTTTTCCTCTATGATTTGTATAGGGGTCACCAGGGATACCTTCGGGCTCTCTTCATCATCGTAGATGTTTATTAATATGTGAAGGGGGTCGCATACACTTTCTCTCCCTAATATTATGACTATCTCCTACTAAGATGAAACATTCCTTGGTCATCCGACATGCGGCATTGTGATTTCTGGGTTGCTAACCCGATGATTTCATCAATGTCTATTAGCTCCAGGTCACGTGGGCCTATATGGATTTCATATGGGTTATTGGAAGGGGATCCTGTCATTCTTGAGAGGTCTGGTTCATCTTACAGCTAATCAATTATTCGATTCACATGTTCTATCATAAGCAACTCCCTTTCTTGTGCATCCTATGTCATAGGGAAACCTATTTCTTGCATCAAAGCTACCAGGGGGACCTCTGCTTCTTTTGCCGCTATCATTTCTTCCCTGGCCCAGAGGGCCTCTTGAGCTGATTTCTCTATGGCTGTCGCCTATTCATCCAAACTCGTGGCTTTGAACATAGTCATTTTAGGTTCATCCATCCTTGCCACCACTTTGTCCCAGTCATGGGAATTTTCTTTGAAGAATTCATCTTCAAACTTGTCGTGGGCATATGTCTAGCAGGACGACACTTGTGAGGCATGTTTCAAGACTAGACCCTTTGGGTCATTCTTGCAGAATCGACCGATCTAGAATCTGAACTCTAATTGGATCAGTCCTTCTTACTTGGCTTGAACGGTGTCCTTCACCATGTAGAAGCCTACATGGAAACCATAAGGTATGAATTCCCTTTTCTCTTCCTTGACTAGAGTGGCGTTGTAGCCTTGCAAGATGGTCTGGTATTATATCTCTCCCACTACAATCCAGTTAGGGACATGCGTTGGTAGAAGATGTGGTGCTCTGATGGCCCCGAACACCCTAATGTATGTGTCTTTCTCGTCGAGGTACCAGTGGCTACCTTTGATATCATATTTTTGGTCGTGACTGATAATCTCAGGAATTCTTTCTTGAAAAGAATGAAATAAATATGTGCGATGAATTCATCACAAATGAGGGAGTAGAATTTATTGTACTTCTCCCATATGATGCTGAAATATACATGGACCAGGAGATCTGCGACATGCCAACTTAGGTTCATGCCTACGAAAATGTTTCTGGCACACATGACATCAAGTAAATATGAAGCCATGTAGAAGGCTAGTGTCTCTCCTTCCTTCGGTGTATGAGCCTGTTGTATGAAGATGCTCATTTTCTTAGAGATGATGACTCCCCAATTGAAGACGCTCCCGAAAATGGCCACTGTGTAAGCCAAAGGCATCCATGCCTCTGAGAATCTAGAGTAGTCCTTCTCCCCATATAATCGGTAGATGAGAGACATAAGGTAGATGCATGGCTTCCTTAAGTTGGTTGTCTAGTGCCAGTCGGTGCTCCAGTTTGTGTATTTCTTATCTTCTCTCCACCATGAGGCCATCACCTAACTGGTGTCATGGCACTTGTAGAAATTCATGATGAAATCTGTATTCAGCCACTCCTCGGGGTCTCAAAGTTTGTAATATTTCTGTACCTCCACCAGAAGGAAGACCCCAACACACCCACCATTTTCATCATTGATCAAACACTTATGTGTGTCTCTGTGGTCGATGAGCCACTTAAGAATTTCTATATAGGCGAACAATGGGGTTATGTTTGCTACCATGTGTAGGTATGACTGTCGGATATTCATAAAAAATTCGTCATCGAGATTTCTCACATATGGGTCACTATGCAGGATATATTCCAGGAATTTCTCCCGACTGATCTTTTTGAAGAGTTCTCCCCAATGTGGGAGTGTCGCCTTAGTCCCTATTCTTGAATCTTTGTTTCCAAAGGCCAGAGTTTGTGTGAAAAACATCTTTGTATATATCTTGATGACTGGTTTTGGCCTAAGAGTATATTCTAATTGTTTTGCAGCCCCTGGAGAAGAGCCTTCTCCTACCTCTGGTTCTTTTAGCTTGGGCACCCTTGACGATCATCTTGTGATTGGATTTCTTGGTGGCATTGTTCCTACAATTTAAATAAACCTTCAGATATTGTGTAAAGAAAAGAACGAGATAGAAAATATATGAAATGAAACCACGTAAAAATCCACAAACTTGGATACATTCTTGTAAAGCTTGCTAAACCTGGCTATTTGATACTCATGGGATCTCTGCAGCTTTCGAATTGTTCATCTCGCTTCTTCGGATGCTCTCAATTTCCTTATGCGTAGAATGATTCCACTTACAACAACTCAAGAGAATTTAAACCAGTGAAGAACATACTGTGTCAGGTCATCCATTCAATTCAGGTGATGAGTGAAATTTAAAGAAATTTGTCGCCGAATCTCTACAACTTAAATTCATCATGGGTTGACAACGGAGGCGCAGAGAGTGATGTTGTCTATCGAGGATTTTAAATGAATATTTTGATCGACGCACGAGGTAGAAACTAATGCGAGGTTTGGTATTTATTAGCCCCTTAAATGCTCAAAATCTAATCATATCTAATGCTAAAACGTCCCATCGTGTCGCTTTATCAGTGGGTGGATCAGGGATCGACAATGTGCTATGAACGTTTTTGTTCATATCCTTCTGCAAAAAAACTCTCATGCTGATCGATTACACATACAAATGCTATCATGGAAAACATGAATCAAAGGTGCGACTTGGGCTTAGGGAACGAGGAATGACTCGGGGTAAAACTAGACCATACATTTCTCCAATCTGGCAAGGACACGTGGCATTAAAGACCGGTGACCTAATTCACGTGTATTAATCGAAGTCAGGAATTTCTTCTATTTGTGAATTCTAGAAAAAAACATGGGTTCATTGATGCCGAAAAGGTATCGGGGGTCAGATATCGGCGATAAACCCATCACGTGCTACTCTTTGGATTAGGTTCCTCGAGAAAGTCTCGATGCCGAATCACTTCAGGGATCGACGATTGAGAAAAATCTTTATCGTGGTCAAAATGATCATTGCGATTCTTTTAGGTCTTCCTTGATTTAGATTAGCACATCGGGTATCGACTATCGACGATATCGTTTCCTTCCTCGTTAACGTCTATTCCCCTTGTCTTTTAGCGATGCCGAAGAGGAATCGGCTATCGGTGATATCCTTATGAAAAAATTTGGTGCAAAATAAACTTACTTCTGTCGATGTCGATGGAGATCGACGTTCGGTGACTAAGGTTTCCTGAGTGGCTCTTTTATTTCTATGAATTCCTTTTGTTTCTGAATATTGAGCGCGTTGGGTGAAGTGTTTTGGACGTTGATTCTTTATTTACATCTATTTCTATGAGAGTCAAGAGAACAAGAAAAGAAAAAACATTCCTCAAAAGTAAATAGAATCAGATAGTGCAAAGATCAACTCGTACCCAAAAAAGTGAAAAAATTGACATAGGATTTTTAGGGTTTGTTGAGTGCTCAACAGGTTCTATGTCACATCACGAGATCCATGATCTTTGACCTTCCATATACTGGAAACATTATGATCTAGATTTTATGAGTAGAATGAAATGAATATAGATTATTAAAAGATGCTTAACACAGAATAATAGAGATACAATAAAACTAGTTTTCTATTCAATAAGGAAATAACCTGAAATTGTTAAATGCAGTAGAAAACAAGCTTACTGGAATGGTGGCAGCTTATCTCTGAGAAGAGATGTGACAGTTTCACTCATTCGCAATAAGATGGTTACAATGAGGCTCCGAAGGCATTTTACAATAAAGAGGAATGTAAAAAACCATAGACATCCAAAAACCTAACCCTAGGATATGAAGCGCCAAAAGTCATGTGGGCCCTATTTGGGTAAGTTCGTACATCAACTTCTCGGGGTCGTAACTTTTGCATACGATCTCCATTTTAGGTGCACAATAACCCATTGGAAAGGTCTAAATGGGAAGAAAATTTTTCGACTGGCCCAGTACAATGCCTAGATTAGTCACGTCGGCTCGAAATCCCCAAAAAATGTCGTTTAGGGTCTCAAAACGGCCCCAAAAGTTTGGAACTCGATAAACTGTCGAAAAACTGCCAAGGTGGAAAATTGTTTTTCAAGCCAATGGAATAGGTGGGTGGCCATCGATATCCACCTAGATCAATTCTCCCTCCTTAGTAAGCAATGGTCTCCATTGCGTTGAGTTCCCCCATTAGATGAGGAAATTTATGTTGAATTTGGCCCCGGGTCAGCCACTTGCCTTGGTGCAGGAACTTCCCTGCTTTGATGACTCGATAAAGATGGATCCTTTATTTTCAAGTTCCCTTGATATGCATGTCCACAATCTGACCACTAGATTCCTATTGCAGCTAGTCAGGTTTGATCTCTTTTGGTGTCAACTTCTCTACTAAATCTGAGGTGTCCAATAATGGTGGGAAATATGGCCGAAGGAGAGCCACGTTGAATATTGGATGCACACCAAGGAAGGGGGGAATGTTGAGATCAAAATCATTGTCACCCATAGACTTAGTGATGGTGTATGGCCCATAACGGAGTGGGAAAAGCTTCATATCGGGCCCTGTAAGGCGTTCTTTCTGCAAATGCAACCAAACTTTGTTTCCCACCTGAAACTTATGTGGCACCCGATGTTGATCATGGCATTGCTTGTACTTCACATTAGACTTATGTAGAGTATCATGAACTTGTTGGAGAATGTGTTGGATCTGCTCAATGAACCGGGTGGCTTTGTGAGCTTCTCGTGGAACAGGGCATGAGTCGACTGAGGTGGTTGCCAGGGGTAGTGCAACATCCATGGGGCCCAATGGTTGGAATCCCAACCCCACCTGAAAGGGGTTGTGGCTAGTTGAGCTATGTAGGGCTCAGTTGTAGTTATGCTAGACATAGGGAAGAATATCATCCCATGTGTGGGGGTTTTTTGAATTGTACATGCGCAGGATATATACAACCATCCGATTGACGACCTCAATTTGGCCATCTCTCTGGGGGTGGAAGGAAGTGGATTTGGTGAGCTTGGTATCCAACAGTGACCAGAGGCTCGACCATAATGAGTTGAGGAACCGACTGTCATGGTCTAAGATAATGGTTTGTGGGATCCCAAAATGTATCCATACTCATTCAAAGAAGAGCTTGGCAGTGGATTCTGCTGTGATGTTCTTCTTGCAGGTGGCTAGAATCGCCATCTTGGAAAAGCGATCAACAACCACAAAAACACATTCATTTCCCCTTTTGGTGGATGGGAGGCCCGACATGTAGTCCATTGAGATGGATTCCCATGACTTGTTAGGAGTAGGTAGAGGGGTGTACAAGCCCTGTTTCTTAGTGGTCAGTTTAGTAATAACGCAGGTAGTGCAGGACCTGATATACTTGCCAACATCCTGTCAAAGTTTCGGCTAGTAGAAATGTTTTTACAACACTTCCACTGTCTTTTTGATGCCAAAGTGTCCTGCCACCCGACTGTAGTGAGCTTCCCAAATTAGTTTATCCTTGTCTCTTGATGGAACACAGAGATGGCCCAGACAACACAATAACCCATCTTGAAGATGGAAATTAGCGACCATTGAGTTGGAGCCCACATTTGGTAGGTGTTGGAGAAGTCAAGGTATGTCTCGTAGAGGTGGGGCCATCGGGAGGTCTCATGGCCACAAGAGTCTAGCACTATGGTGAGCGTCATGACTGGAGGTCGGTTGAGGAAGTTAGAAACTTGGTTGGTACTTTCTGTTTTATACTTGATGTTGAGGTGGAACTACTGTAAGTATGTTGACCACTTATGATGGCCACCATTATGCAATTTTCCTTGGGTCTACATGAACTCTAGTGGCTTGTGATCAGTGTGGATGACTGTCTCCTAAGAATGTATTGTCTCCAATGGCGAAAGGCTTGCATAATGGAGTGGATTTCTTTGTTCTAAGTAAGGTACTTACAGACATCATATGATAGTGTCTCACTATGATATGCCACGAGGTGGTCATGTTGAGTGAGAACAACGCTCACAACATAGTCTGAAGCATATGTCTCTATCTCAAAGGGATGTTGTAGGTCCGATAACGAAAGTACCGGGGATAAGCACAAACACTTCTTAAAGTCATTGAAGGCTCTTTGTTGGGACAGACCCCACACAAATTTTTCCTTACCGCCACCTCTGGTTACTTGGCTGAGGGCCAATGCGATATGAGAGAATCCTAGCATGAACCTGTGATAGAAATTGGCGAGACCCAAGAAGCTCCAAATTTCAGTGAGTGTGGTTGGGGCTGGCTAGTCAAGGATGACCTAGATCTTGGTTGGATCCACATGCACACCATGTTTATCAACGATGTAGCCTAAGTAATGGACCATGTCCATGATGAAGGAGCATTTTTCCAAGTTTGCATATAGTTTGTGTTGCCACAAGGTGTGAGGAACCTACTGAATATGCTACAAGTGTTCTGCCCAAGTCTTGTTGTAGATGAGGATGTCATCCAGATACACCACTACAAAAGTATTGGTGAAAGGTCGTAGGATATCATTCATCATCCTCATAAAAGTTGTTGGAGCATTTGTCAAACCAAAGGGCATGACCAACCATTCAAAAAGACCTTCTTTTGACTTGAAGGCAGTCTTACATACATCTATCTGTTCTATTAGGACCTGGTGGTAGCCAAACTTCACATCAATCTTACTGAAGTATTTTTCCCCCGTGACCTGATCAAGGAGGTCGTCGATTCGAGGAATCTGGTACCAGTTTGAGAATGTGATTTTATTCAGGGCTCGATAATCAATGCAGAGTCACCAGGTCTCATCTTTCTTCTGTACCAACATGATCGAGCTCCCACAAAGTGATGATTTGGGATGAATGTTCCCCTTGTGGAGCAGTTCTTGGATTTTCCTCTTGATCTTCTCATTTTCTAACAGAGAGAGACAGTAGACTGGCCCATAGACGGTAGACTCATATACAACATGACATTTCCATAAATAAGGTTGGCCCAAAAGAACATTACAAACTTCAAGAGGAGAAACATCACACAATACCTCATCTTTGAAGGGCTTGATGTCGTATGACAGTCGACATTGTTGGCTGACGCGGAGATCGATTCCTTGGTAGATCCATCCAATGGTGTAGGGTTGTGGGTGCAACATTGTTGGCAGGGCGAACCGCTTGATGACCTATTCTAAGATGAGGTTCTTCTGGCTACCACTATCAACGATGAAGTGCAATGGGGTGCCTTTTACTCACATCTGTGAATGGAAGAGGTGCTCTCCTTCTTCTGGTTCATCTGGTTCACCAGGTTGGAGCTTGGTGGTAGAAATAGTGGGACTGGGTTTCGCATGAATGATCCATCTTCCCCTTTCCAGTTCTGAATCAGTGTCAGAACCCACATATGATTCAGAGGCTTTCACTTTAGCCACCAACGACTACTTTGAGCGACAGTCAATAGTGTTATGCCAAGGGCTCTTATGGAAGTCACACCACTTCCCAATATCTTTCTTTTTCTTTCCAGTGTCCTTCTTTTCTTGCAGCTTGGACTGCTTGTCTTGATATTGTCCATCTTTTCTTTGTCCTTTGTTATGTGGGTTAGGGCCGCCCTTTCTTGGATTTTTCTGTGAGGGGTTCCCAGGCCCAAATTTTCGTGTCTTTTGTTTGAGCTTATGCTTGATTTTGATGGAATATCGGTAGGCCGTGCCCAAGGACGTTATGTACAAAAATTTCATTTCGGTCTAGATGTATCTATGCACAACACCATGATACTTGAGAACCAAATTCCACTTTGAATCTTTGATACCCATCTTGGTCCGCAAGGTATGAAATATATTTGTGAACTCTGGCATTGCTTGGTCTTTTTCTTGCCATAGTGTGGTCCATTTTGTATACAAGTTGTCATAACTTTTGACATGATAGTATTGTTCCTTAATAACATCCCTAAAGGATTCCCAGGTGATCTTTATTGTAAATAATGAGGGTTCCTCTATTTTCTCTTTCTCACAGAAAGTTTCCCACCAATATTTTACACGGGGAACGACTTTGAGGAACGTAAAAGTAATGTTTTCTCTATTCAAAAAGTTATGGATAGAAAAATACCCTTCTAGTAGATTCAAACACTTGTCTACAACATCTACATCTATCTAACCTTCAAATACAGGAATATCGAAGTTGATTTGTACCTTGAATGGGGCGATGCCTCCACTCGAGGAAGATGCATCGCCTATTGGTAGCCACCGAAGGATTTGAACAAAACTATCCATCATCTCATTCCTCTATTGCATGAGGGATTCCTAAATCAATATTTTGAAATGATATCATGTCCCATCATCTTTCTTTTCTCCTTCCATGAGAGGTCTCTTGGCCGTGCAAGAGATTTTTTCCTCAATAGAAACAAGATCGAGACCCAATTCTTTGCACCCTGACCTTGTTGGGGACATGCATTAAGATGATAAGTGTTGGATTAATGAGAGGGGGGGTGAATCATTAATAGATAAATTTAATCCTTTTTCACCATAAAATGCAAGTGTTATATCAATGTAACATTATCATCCAATAGTTCTAGAGTAAATAAACAATGAACAAATGAGAAATCACACACATACACAGTACACCAATGTATTACGTGGAAACCCAAAGTGGGAGAAAACCACAGAATGATTTTTCTTATATGTATTTAAGAATTACATTCATTGGAAGCACCAAATTCCTTTTTTTTCCAGCTGCAATGGGAAGGAGGCTCCAACCCCCTAGTTTCTCAGGCTACAACCTGAAGGAAGCTCCAACTCGCCAATTCTCTGGCTACAAACAGAAGGAGGCTACAACCCCCTATGTTCTCCAGATACAACCAGAAGGTAGCTACAATCACCTGTCCTTGCCCCATCCAACTTCCCTGAAGTAGAAGTAGAATGATGGAACCACTGTCACACTATCACTGTGAGATATACTGTTGTAAACCTGTACCAATCAACCCGCACCAAACAATATGTACCAATAACCTGAACCATGCATCAACCATGCATCAACTATGCATCAACCTGTAATAAACTTGTACCATAAACAAGTGCATCAAGCATGCACCAACTTGTACCAAACAACCTGTAGTCAACCTATACCATAAACAAGTGCATTAACCATGCAACAACCTATACCTCAACCTATACCATGAACAAGTGCATCAACCATGTACCAAACCTATACAAATAACATGTCACAACAACTTGTCCAGACAACCTATCACAACAACCTGTCTCATCAATTTTATCAACCAAATCAGATATACTCACCAAGATGAATGACCAAGACAACTCTCAAAGATGTGCATCAACCAAGCATAACACAACAGCTCATAATCATCACCAAGATCAATATGTGCTTCTAATAATATACAAATACAAGTATGCTACATCATCCATAAACCATGTGTTAACAATAATACTAACAAGTGTCTTTAACCATGTACCAAGTATGTAAAAATCATGCATCAACTACTCATCAATTATGACTCATCAAGATGTACCAACATCATCAACTATACACCTCATGTATGTGCCAACTCATCAACTACTTGTCTCAACCATGTACTCAACATGTACCTCAACCAAAATCCCTCATCAATTTCATAATCCAAATCTGATTTGTAACTCTGTAATAGACCTGGTGTATATGATCACGTACCTACAAACCTTCCTACTTTAACAACAAGAGACTAGCATTTTCATCAAACTTTTCTTTAGTCTCACATGACTAGTTTTGGATTAGTTAACAACCCTAAATCGAAATAATCATAACTATGTACATGTAATGAATAAAGATATAAAAATAGTATACAATGTTCTCCAGTGTGTTTTATGCAATTCCTCCAGGTGTGACTACTTGGAACCTCTCAGAAAATGAGTTGTAACAAAAATTACATACCTTGTTGAATTTTGGCTTATTCTAGAGAGTGAAATTGTAGAGCATGCCCCACATGGAATATTTGTTGTATGGAATTGAAACTTTTACATAGAATACTATAGATTGTACTCTAACCAACAAGTTTTGCCTTACTTAATTTGGATCTGTTATGAAGAAGGTATGACGTTTTTACCCGAAACATCTGTTTTAGACTAGTTTCAGGACTAGCCACAAACCCTATTTTCCACAGAGTCTAACTCCAAAAATACAACGACCCACAATCTGAAATTCATACCACAACTAATTGGATATGTTTTATCAATGTCCTAGCAATTTCACAGTTTGAATCATTCTAGAAAAAAAATTATTGCAAAAATAGTGAGATGACGTGTAAATAACATACCTTAGAAAACACTATCAAAAGAATTTATCCTCCCTTGAATTTCAGCCTTCTTTACTTCAACTTCTCTCTGAAATTCGGCTTAGATATCCTTTGGTTACCTCAGTCACATTTTTATATTCAATATGCTCAAGTGTGATATAAAATGAGAGAGCCTTGTCTCTTATTTTTACATTCATGTAGCTTCCTCAAGGGGTTACCTTTTAACCATCTTAACCCACTTTCCTTATTTTAGGGTTAACCAACTTCTAACCACTTATCCAATTAGTAATTTATCGATTAAATTTATTATTTAAATAATTTTTTTTGTATCCACTTTGAATTATAGTACACTCATCACTTCACTTTATTAATTACCTTCTAAAAATATCTTAACCTACACTCATAACCTCAAGGGGTTACCTTTTAACCATCTTAAACCACTTTCCTTATTTTAGGGCTAACCCACATCTAACCAATTGTCAACTTAGTTATTTCTCCATTAACTTTATTATTTAAATAATTTATTTTGTATTCACTTTGAATTATAGTACACTCATCACTTCACTTTATTAATTACCTTCTAAAAATATCTTAAACCACTTTGGCTACTTTGACCTTTTGGGGCTTCTAGATGACTCACGAGGGTTCTCCAAATTCGTAAGGCCATAACTCTCAAACTGTAAGGAGTTATTTGACATTCCATGTACCACCAGAAATGACATGAAATGTACTATCCATATAGATTAATATTACCTACAAATATATCAAAACTAATACCATTATACGTAAAAAAAACGTGGGTCCATTACCCAAACCTGGGTTCTCCAACTTCACATGGCCATAACTCTCTAACTGTAAGAAGTTATGTGATGTTCCACATACCACCGGAAATGGCATGACATGTAATATCCATATAGAATAGTATTACCTTCAAATATATTAAAACTCATACCATTATACATCAAACGAACTTGGGTCCATTACCCAAACCTTTGTTCTACTGAAATTCACTACCAGACTTTCTCCAAGGGTTGACATCAATCACTAAGGGTTGATATCAATCTACAATATCACTCTCCAATGGTTGAAATCAATGAAAACCAACAATCCATACCAACGTTCCATCAACCTAAGCCATATGTCCGATAATCTCCCCCTTTGGCATTGATGTCAACACCAACATTGATGGAAACACTTAGTCATGATAACATTCTTGCTTATACTCCTCATCAATGTTTGTATCTCCCCCCCTTTGACATCAATGGAAAAGGGTATCTCCCTTTGGGGATGATCCCCTTGACTGAACTCTCCTCTGGCTACTCCCTCTGTCTACATGCCTATGTGTTGTCTCTCTAAACATTTCTATACTGCATATGATAAATATCTCCCCCTTTGTTATCAATGACAAAGGTATCTTTCCATACGTGGATGTTCCCTCTAACTGACCTGTCCTTGGGGATACTCCCCCCGATCGAGCTCTTCCTGAAACTGATCTCCCAACTTGAAATTTTTTCTTTATGGTGCTTCCTCATGTAAATCTAAGACATATAAGATAAGAATTCAAAATCATTCATTTTGGAGTAGAAATTACTCTGAGTCTCTGGAAAAGATACTCAAAGTCTTCGCATGGAAGCAGTTTTGTAAAGATGTCTACCACTTGTTCTTTTGTGCCCACATATTCAACTCTGATGTTCTTCTCTGCAACCTGTTCTCGTATAAAGTGATACTTGATTGGAATGTGCTTCATTTTGGAGTGCATCACCAGGTTCTTTGAGATACTGATGGCGCTTGTATTATCACAATAGACTAGAATGGGCTAATCATAATCAACCTGTATATCTATCATAGTTTGTTTCATCCATAGAACCTATGTACAACATGTTGTTGCTGCAATATACTTTGCCTCAGTTGTATATAAAGATATTGATGATTGTTTCTTGCTTAGACATGATACTAAACACTCACCCTAGTATAATGTTGCTCCACTGGTGCTTCACCGATCATCAATACAACCTGCCCAATTTGCATCTGTGTAGGAAATAAGTGATAGATCCTTTCCTTTTGGATACCATAATCCAAACTCTTTTGTTCCTTTGAGATATCTGAAAATCCTCTTCACTACTAATACATGTGATTCCTTTGGTGCTACTTGAAGTCATGCACCTTTCCAACTACCTTCATTACATCTAGTTTGGATGTTTTCACATATAGTAGGATACCAATCATTGACCTATATTGCCTATGATTTGTAGACTTTGAATCATCATCTTTTATCAACTTGCAACCGGTTTGCATGGGAGTGATAACTGGTTTGTAATCTTCCATTCTGAACCTCTTTAGCATTTCTCTGATATACTTAGTTTGAGAAATAAAAATTCCTTTGTTTCTTTGACATATCTGAAGACCCAGAAAGAAGGATAGTTCTCCAAGTAATGAAATTTCAAATTCATTTTGCATATCCTTTGCAAATTTATGGCTTAACCTGTCATTAGTACTTCCAAAAAAATTATCATCAATACAAATTTCAATTAATAAAATACTACCTTGAGTTACCTTGATGTAGAGGTTGTTGTCTGTGCTTCCTTTCCATAGTTCATAGGGAGTTTTTTCATTGTTGTTTATGAGAATTACTCTATTTTGAATGTGAACTGTTGTATGCACTGCATGTGTCCAAAAAATATCTGTCAATTTGGAATCCATTAGCATTGTTAGAGCCATTTCCTGTGTGATTATCATCCATTATGATCATGTTCCTTTGCCTCTGAACCACTCTCTGAATCCATTATGATAATGTTCCTATGTAATTATGAATCCATGCTCTCGTACACTTTCATATATCTATCCAAACCTGCTAAGTATTATTACAAATCCATCTATGTCCATACTGTCCAAGACTCTACTTGCGCAATTGTCCATAATGTTGACCCATTTATCACTATACTATCATGAAGTCTTGATTAATCTATCAAATTTTGCTTCTCCTAACTGACTTCTCTAGATATGTTTTCTCAAACTTTGTAAGATGCTTGAAGGATGGTTCTTTGGTCTGTCGCAACTATTGCATAGACTCCCCCCTGTCTAATATTCATATTACCTTGGAGTCTCTAAGCCGGATGACTCTGAACAATTCCTACTCTGATGTGTATTCATCGTCATATTCATTGGTAGATTCATCATCTCTCTGAGCTCTGACTTCTTTCTTTCTGTCTATGGATTCATCTTTCACTACAATACCTGAAAGTACAAGATCTTGAACCTGTTCCTTATTTACTTTTCCTTCTTTTCTTTCATTTATTTTCCAAACCTTTCTATATATGACATCCTTCTTTTTCTCTGTAGATTTTTCTTCATCTCGTTTTATTTCAAATCTTGCGATCTCTGGGACCTGGTCTTTGTTCACCTTTTCTTCCTGGTTTCTTATCCATACTTTCTTATATATGATATCAATGTTCTCTTTCATGGAAGTATCGATCATGCTTCTACAATCACGAGCTATGTTTCCAAAGTTATGACATTTATAACATTCAATTTTACATGGGGCCACATAGACATTTCTTGCTTGAACATTTCTTTTATAATCCCTACAATCTGCAACCTTATGTCTAAAGTTAGTACAATAAAAACAATTACCATAAAATAAATTTGCATACCTGGGAGTGAATGATCTTATTTGTGGTGTACTCCTTTTGAATTTTTGCCTTGCATGATCATGATCATGATTGAAGCTTCTTTGTGGCTTGAACATGGAAGGTGTTCTTGAAGATGTATCTTTATTAGTTTTATTAGATTCTGGTTGACCATGATTCATTGCTTTGAGTACTTCTGCATAACTCTTTCTATTTTCTTCATTCTTGTTTTCTAGCAATGTAGAGTGCTTATCTTCATTCTCTACAATTGATGTGGATGTTTCTATCTCTTCAACGCTCTTGTTGAGCTTGATGATTTTTACTCTTAGTGTGACAACTTATTCTTGAATATTCTCAACCTCTTCTTCTTTATTCATTATCTGAGACTTTGTGACCTCTTTTGTTCTCTTTTCTTATTCAAGTTGATTTTTCAATGTAATTATTTCTTCTTCCAGTATTCTCTCTTCTTGACCAAACTCTTCCTCAAGTTGGTTTAAGTCATTGGTTCTTTCCTTGAGATGATCCTTCAATATATTTTCTCTCTTTTCCACTTCTTACTTTTGTGCTGCTATATTGGCTTCTAATCATTTCTTTTGATATTCTAGAGTTTCTTCAATTCTTCTGGCCTCTTCTAGTTGAGCTCTTAAATTCTTGATGACCTTTTGATATTTTTCGGAACCTTGAACACTTTCATTTTGCTTCATCAATTATTTCTTTGACCACTTGTTTTCTTCTCTTTCTTTATTTAGATATTCAATTGCACTGATCAATTTTTCTCTGTAATCAACTTCTCCTTCTTCATACTCTTCCTCTTCTGAATCTATCTGAAATGATGAGCATCTTTCTTCTTGTTCTATATCTACATATTCTTTGAATTTTTCTAAATCTGCGATGGGTGGAGAATATATGTCATGTAACTTATCCCAAAGTTCTTTGGCTGATGAAAATTTACCAACGTTTTCTCTTACCGGATTAGGTAATCCTTCTCAGATGAAATGCATTGCTATTATTTTATTTTTTTTCAATTCATTCTTGGCTACAGTATTTTCCCTTTTTGAACTATCATATCCTGTAACAACTAATAGCCAAATATAATGTCCCTGTGCCTGTAAAAATACTTTCTTCCTTATGCTCCACATATCATACTTAAAACCATTCTGGCCATTAAACATTGGTACTCCATTATCAAAATAATCCATGATCTCCTTCCAGTGGTTAAATTGTTTCCTTAAGGAACTTTCTCTGATACCAATTGTTGGATTACTGAGAGGGAGGGTGAATCGGTAATAGAGAAATTTAATCACTTTTCACCATAAAATGTAAGTTTTATATCAATGTATAATTATCATCCAACAATTGCAAAGTAAATAAATAATGAACAAATGAGAAATCACACACATACACAATACACCAGTGTTTTACATGGAAACCCAAAGAGGGAGAAAACCATGGAATGCTTTTTCTTATATGTCTTTAAGAATTATGTTCATTGGAAGCACCAACTTCCTTTGTTATCAATCTTCTACTGGAAGGATCTTCCAACCCCTAGTTTCTCATGCTACAACCTGAAGGAAGCTCCAACTCCCCAAATGTTTGGCTACAACTAGAAGGAGGCTACAACCCCCTATGTTCTCCGTCTACAACCAGAAGGTGGCTACAACCACCTATCCTTGCCTTGTCCAACCGCCCTGATGTATAAGTAGAATGATGGAACCACTTTAACACTATCACTGTGAGATATAGTGTTGTAAACCTATACCAATCAACTTGCACCAAACAACCTGTACCAATAACCTAAACCATGCATCAACCATGTATCAACATGTACCTCAACCTGTAATCAACCTGTACCATAAAAATGTCCATCAAACATGCACCAACCTATACCAGACAACCTATAGTCAATCTGTACCATAAAGAAGTGCATTAACCATGCACCAACCTGTACCTCAACCTGTACCATGAACAAGTGCATCAACCATGTACCAAACCTGTATAAGTAACATGTCACAACAACCTGTCCAAACAACCTATCACAACAAACTGTCTCATCAATCTTATCAACCAAATCATATCTACTCACCAAGATGAATGAACAAGACAACTCTCAAAGATGTGCATCAAACAATCATAACACAACAACTCATAATCATCACCAAGATCAATATGTGCTTCTAATAATATACCAATACAAGTATGCTACATCATCCATAAACCATGTGTTAACAATAATACTAACAAGTGACTCTAACCATGTACCAAGTATGTACAAATCATGTACCAACTATTCATCAATTATGACTCATCAATATGTACCAACATCATCAACTATACACCTCATGTACGTGCCAACTCATCAACTACTTGTCTCAACCATGTACTCAACATGTACCTACCAAAATCCCTCATCAATTTCATCATCTGAATCTGATTTGTAAATCTATAATAGACCTGGTGTATATGATCACATACATGCAAACCTTCCTTAACCAAACTTTTCTTTAGTCTCGCATGACTAGTTTTGGATTAGTCAACAACCCTAACTTGAAATAATCATAACTATGTAGCTGTAATGAATAAAGATATGAAAATAGTACAGAATGTTCTTCAGTGTGTTTTATGCAATTCCTCTAGCTGTCACTACTTGGAACTTCTCAAAAAATGAGTTATAGCAAAAATGACAAACCTTTTTGAATTCTGGCTTATTCTAGAGAGCAAACTTGTAGAGCGTGCCCCGCACAAAATATTTGTTGTATGGATATGAAAATTTTACATAGAATACTAAAGACTGTACTCTAACCAAAATTTTTGTTCTTACTTAATTTGGATCTTTTATGAATAAGTTATGACATTTTTACCCGAGACACCTTTTTTAGACTAGTTCAAGACTATCCACAAACCCATTTTTCCATAGAGTGTAACTCCAAAATTACAATGACCCACAAGATGAAATTTGTACCACATCTACTTGGATATGTTTTCTCAATGGCCTATCAATTTCATGGATATAATCGTTCTATAAAAAATGTTATTGTGAAAATGGTGAGATGACCTGTAAATAACATACCTTAGAAAACATCATCAAAAGAATTTATCCTCCCTTGAATTTTGACCTTCTTTACTTCACCTTCTCTCTAAAATTCGGCTTAGATATCCTTTGGTTACCTCAGTCACCTGTAGATATTCAATATGCTCAAGTGTGATATAAAATGAGAGAGACTTTCCTCTTATTTATACTTTCATGTAGCTTCCTCAAAGGGTTACCTTTTAACCATCTTAACCCACTTTCCTTATTTTAGGGTTAACCAACTTCTAACCACGTGTCCAATTAGTAATTTATCCATTAAATTTATTATTTAAATAATTTGTTTTGTATCCACTTTTACTTATAGTACACTCATCACTTCACTTTACTTCAAGGGGTTACCTTCTAACCATCTTAAACCACTTTCCTTATTTTAGGGCTAACCCACTTCTAACCAT
>JZKD02S0038386.1:24267-41809 GCA_000966675.3 Picea glauca | reverse complement strand
ATTGTAGGTTTATTATGATTTTAATTTTGTCTAGGGTATATTTAAGTTATTAGATTCCAGCAATGATTTGTTAACATTGATGCAACAATTTTGCAGATTTTGATGCAACAATTTTGTAGATTTTAAGAATAGTAAGACACTAGTGACATTTGTGTTGTATCTCTCGCTACCCTTAGTCCATACCTAGTAATGATATGTGTACCATATTCATCAACAATCATCCCAACATGTGCTATTTCATTTTAGAAGGTTCATAAGCTAGTAGTAAGTTAATTTTATAGTTGGTTTGTGAATTTATGTACATTTTATTTAATGATATTTGTACCATTTTCATGAAGGATCATCCCTGTATGTGTTTTATTTCGTCATATAGTTCATAAAGTTATAATAATTTAAGTTACTTTCATATTAATTTAATTTCCTTGTCATAACTTTGATAATAATTTTGTAATAAATCCCGTAGGGGTTTGGTCTAGTGGCCAGTGGATGTGTTGTTAAGGCGTTTGTGCTGCTAAGTAGGTCATGTGTTCAAACCTCGACTTAACCGGAGGCTGTGCTTGCGAGCAGTGTCATTTTCCCTAGGGGTTATAAGGCATCCAGAAGGATTCAACCCCGTGTCATGCGAGTACGATACTGTCACCATTATTGATTCCCCTAAGCACACACAAAAAAAATGTTGTAATAATGATTGTAGGTTTATTAATTTTAATTTTATGTAGGGTGTATTTAAGTTATTAGAGATTTTTTCCAATTCAATTAGAATTTGTGTTACAATTGATAATTAATATTAGTCTAAAATATTAAATCATTCACACTAAATGTGTTAGTAGAAGTATTTTATGAGAGTTATTTGGGTATAACATTCACATTTGAGTTTTAGAATTTGTTTAGTCTATAATGTGTTGAGTTTCATTTTTAGAGGTAAAATATTGCAAGGAGACTCACAAGTAATTATCCCATTGTAAACTTTTTTAAATTGATTTTGAAACCTAACCCAAAAGCCTCCTACATGAAGATCAAAGCAACTTAGCTATCGATGAATTAGAACATGAAATTTAATTAGCCCATTTAATAGAATAAACATTTTATATAGGTGTGGTTTTACCCTCTTTTGTATTTGACAAATTTGATTATGTTGTGAATAATTTTCTTTACATATAGTATTCATCGGTGTGTTCTAATACGTATAATTTAAAATTTTGGACATCACATTTTCATCCATGAGCTTCTAACATTTAAAATTTGATTTCAATTTTTGTTATGTATTTATGTAATTCCAAGCTTTCTTGTGTTTGTATGCATAATAGTCGTCATGTATTTAATGTCATACAACACTAAGTATTATACTTTCCACTTCTTTTCCATTTTCAAGGTGTTGCACTAGTGATTTGAATTTTAGGAGCAGAAAAAAATGAATACAGATCCATATTATGAACATAGAGATACAATGAAAAATAATAGAGATACAATCAAACTTGGCTTCTATTCAATATTGAAATATGCAGAAACTATAAAATGCAGACTGGAACAAGCTTGCTAGAATGGTGGCGACTTATCTCTGAGAAGAGATGTGAATTAGTGATTTATATACATTGATTCTTAGTGATTTATATGTGAATGAATGCTACATCTGCTCTGATGCTATGTGATGAATGATTATATGTGCTTAGTATTGATTACTACTGCACTGATCTGTAAAAATGGTTAATCTGCGATGTGAATGAGAATCATAAATTAATGCATACTCTTGTCTAAGTGCTATGTTAAGTGTTATAATCACAGATCTATGTCCCAGCTAGGTTGTAGACCCCTGAGTCCTGCAACCCCCCATGCCTCTACCTCGGGTGAGACTTCATATGCTTCACAGGTGTTTTTGAAAGGGCTAGTAGTTAGGGTTTTGTTGGTGCATTTTTGAAGCGTTAAACCCTGGGTCTTCCCCTGTGCCAACAAATGGTTCTGTTTTCGGGACCGAAACTGTGATTGCTGGGAGCAAAGGAAAAGAGAAAAGATTTGTGTGTAGATCTATTTTTGTAGTGCATAGTACTCTAATCATATTGTGATTCTTTGTGATAATAAGAAGAAGTCTGATCTGAAGAAAAGAGGTAAGATCTTAAAGCTTTGTGCTCTGGTAAAGGTAATATAAGTGGAAATGTTTTCTTTGAAAGTATGAATCTAGGTATGACTCACAGATTTTGTCCTAGTCTAAAAACTAGGGCACAACTAGAAGAAAGAAGATTTGATCTGAATAAATTTGATAGAGATAGTGAAAGATATGTTATTCCTGTGCATAGAAAGAAGTTTTGGACTAATAAGTGGATGCAGGAACCTAGAAAGATTTTTTGCATATTGCAGGTCCATCACCGTGATCCTAATGCATAGTACAGGAAATCTTGGGGATTATTTAAGAGAAAGAGAGGATTGAGACTGTGCTATAATTGCAGAAGACCGGGACATCTTGCTAAGGAATTCACTGGTATAGGTCCTATTTGTCTTTGTTGTAAACCTATTGGTCATGAGGTTTTGGATTGCCCTAGAATGATTGTTAAAGTTGAAAAGATGAATACGAGACAATAAAACTATGAAGAAGGTAAAAAACTAAGGATATGCTAGAGAATAAGAAAGAATCAGAGACTATATTATTACAAATGAAAGAAACATTGAATGAACATGTAGACATCAGTTTACCATAGATCTTAAAAGAGAAGCAGTTCATAGAAACAAGAATAGCAGGCTTCGACATAGACTATATTCTGGATGAGGAAGCACAGGTGAATATCATGCCAGAAAGCACCTAGGAATTTTTTGGAAAGCCTTCTATGGTTCCTTCATTGGGAAGGATAGGATTGTTTAAAGGAAATCTGATAACCCTATGTGGAAGAGTTACTCGTGTACCTATGATTTCTCATGGAGCATCGACTAAAGAATAATTTGAGGTCATTAAGTTTGTTGAGAATAGCACCCCTTTTGTACTCTTGTTAGGAAATACCTAGATTGAGAAAGATTAGATCCATAGGAAAGTACAGGAGGAAGCCACAGAACAAAAAAATCAAGAATTAAGGGACTTCATGGCTAGGAAAATAATGCAACTAATAGAAGAACAAGAGGACAAGTCGAAGAAATTGAAGGCAAGAGAATTAACTGTCAAGGTTGAAAAAACACAAGAAGTCTTAAAGAACCTACCCATGCAGGAAAGAAGTGCATCCACCCCGGAAATAGTAAGAGAAGAGGTATTAAACTCGAACCTTTGGAAAGACCCTCAACAATGTGAAGTTACTACGCTAAGTGAAGATAAGAATAAGAATGAAAAGAGGAATCCAAAGACTCAGATCACATGAAAGAAGGAAAGAAAGCTTAGTAAGAAGAAAGAAAAGTTAGAAAAACTTCAAGAAGTTCCAGAAAAGACTTCACAGAAGGAAGGCTTGCATAATTTGAACCTCGCCGGAAAAGCAGAAGAACGCAGAATGGCACCTCGCCACGACGAAGCTATATGACCGTTGGAGGTGTCCCGACCATTAGAATGATGCTCTGGAATGACTAGAGATGCAGTTATTAATGGAAGGATCGCCATTGGACCATTGGGACCGTGCCACAACAGATGGAATTGTATTGATTGAGGCATTCATGCCCGTTGGAGGAATCTGTTATGCCATTTCTTATTTAACCCATCGAACACTGCACCAGGACCACTTTTTGAAAACAGAGATATCTGAGCTAACAAATAAGTGATTACATACCATGATGTATTGTCTAGACCTCAACGTTGATTTGATTACCTTAAATGTCCATTCCCCTACCTGAGCTATTTTATTACAAGACTGGATGTCGGGCGAGCATAACACACTAGAGAAATATGTAGAAGAGATCTTGATCGACCTCATGGATGAGAAGGTCATGTCTGTAGGCATACATGCATCATCGAAAGGTGGATTTCAATTGTCCCCCTCGACTGCACGTCGATATAGTGGAACCATGACCGAGAAAAGAAGCAAGCATCGCGACGATCTAGCAAACGCGAAGCAGATCCCATCGGTCTTTCTCGACTACATCCCGCCTTTGGTTGGTGTGGTTAGTCATGATAGTGTCCTGCATGATTTGGAGTACACACTCATCATTGCATACCTCCAGAAGGGGATACGGGAAGTTGGACCACAGTTGGGACTGATCCCAGCTCTCAAGATCAGGGATTTCAACCTTGGAGACCACAAGAACTATGTGATGTTTGCATCGCATAGGTACCTGATGAAGACAACTGGGAAGAATCCCAAGATAGTTCCCCAACCATGGATCAAAGAGATCGCGTGATCAATGATCCTAAATGTCATGAAGATCCCCCACTTCGACAAACATCAGGAGGTTAACACGTGTGTTAAACTCCTCCTGTCATGCTACCATGGAGGCTATCTCTAGTTAGATAGGCGTGTGACTATGGATCTGACACTGATCCACTTGATCAATGGATTGAGCATGCAAGGACCAGACCCTCACCAGTTCTACCCAGGGAAGGCTGCATATCGCTCCCTGGCACAACAAATCAAGGAGGTGTATGGTGATGTAGAGAAGGGGAAGGAAGGCTACAAGGTAGCCTCAATCCAGGATGGCGTAGTGCGCCTAGCTTGTCAGTTGATCACTAGAAAGATCATCAAATAGAACCGATCAACACAGGTCACAGGGTTCGTAGTCAACCTCGCAGGGAAGTGTGTCAAAGGGATGCAGATGAACTGGGTGAGCTACCTCGTCAACGCGCTGGAGAAGGACTGTCATGAAGCGCAGGACCAAGGTTACGAATTTCACTTCAGTTGGTTGTTGATTCTCATTGCATTTTTTGCTTGGGATATGCTGGAGGGAGTGACATTCCCTAAGGTCGAAACATTAGATCCATTGGCCACAAGGTTCACCACCTTGTGGTATACTAGCGATATGGTGAAGCAGTGGAAATCAAATGTGGTCTTCCACACATACTACCTACAACTAATGTGCACCATTGAATCATTCCCCCAAATGACCCCGAACACCTTGCATACGTACAGGCCACTAGCAAAGTTCCACGTAGGCTGACATTTCATCTACATCACTGTGCGCATGGACAAAAGCAAGGAGGATATGCAGTCCTACTACAAATTTACTGATGAAGACATGGAGGAGATAACCAAGGAACGACCAGCGAAATTCCTTGTACCGATCGAAGATATAGAACTCTCTAACCTTGACATCATCAGAAGTCCTTTGGTCACCTGAGCAGAGTATGATGGACAGAGAAGTGCAAGTAAAAAGAAGAAAAAGGAGGAAGTGCAGGACATAGACAGTGAGGAGAAGGACAACACATCGGAGGAAATGGTGCCTGACTCACCTGAAGGAGGAGCAGGCGACGAAGTAAACCAAGAGGAGGGAGGGGAAGAAGAAAAGTAAGAAAAAGGAAAAGTAACATTGCCAAAGGATCCCCTTATAGAGGCTGAGACATCAAAGAAAAGAAAGGTTTCTCCGTAGAAACCCTCAACGCCAAAGAAGACGTGAACCAATAAGTCTCAATCGCAGAATGTGCTCACAGTGGATAATATCTAGCTTATCATCACAACTATAGAAGACGCCTCAGAGGATATCCTATAGAGACAAGAAGAAAAGAAAGAAACTATGTACGACAGAATAGAGAAGGAGCTCAAAGACATCCAACAAGCTATCCAGTCAAGTCGTGCAATGTCTACTGCGCCATATTTAGTAGAGAGTGTAGAATTGGGGGATGAGCCCACCCAATTACGACGGCTAGCATATGATATCGAGGCTTTAATTCTTCGAGTCTAATAAGAAAAGGAGTAGGCCACATATTCCTTGAAACAGGAAAAGGAGGAGGCCTTAGAGAAACTTCGGATCGCCCAGCAAGAGAAAGATGACATTAGAGCGAAGTTAGAGGAGGATAGAGAGACAATCCAGAAAGAGAAAGACCAACTGCTCACAGAGAAGATTGGGGTTCTCAAGGCAGTGACTAGATCACTTCACTCTGTGCCAGGCTTGGCAAAGGAGGAAGAAGAGTCAGTCGAGATACAAGTGGGGAAGCTCGTTGAGGCCATTCAACAGCTTCAAGCAAGAGTAGCAGAGTTAGAACTTCAAGCAGTACCGACCACCCCACACGAAGTGCGAGATCAGAGGGAAGAAAATTCCAGGAGAATAGTAGAAAGAATCAGGGTGTTGGATTCAGAATGAAAGAAACTAAGTGACCGAAGTGCGTAGACCTATGAGCACCTTGCAGAAGACTCAAAACTGAGGACATTGGAGGCATAGCTCCAAGAGGCAAAGAAATAGGTGTCAACTATGCAAGCACAGATAAAGCTGCTTACTGCAATGGAGAATATGAAGAGGTCGCAGGAGCAGTGCGTAGTTCAGTAGAAGGTCACTTCCATCCATAATAGAGTTATGGAGGTGACACAGAGACTCCAGCTGGAGCAGGACGAAGCCTACAGACTTTTTGAAGAAATCGAGTGATAAGGCTCACAGTTGGAGAAGGTGGTCGCAACAGTGGAACAATGCCTAGAAGGGCTTGTCACTGAGCAAGTAATTCAGGAGTTTGCTGAGTGGGAGGCTCTGGTGAAGTAGTAAGTTGAGGAATCTTGAGCTAAGCCCAAGGCCTTCAAAGCAATATTACCTAGAGCAGAGTGACTCAGGATGAGTAACAGGTGAGTGTTGGGGGCTTGTTGGCCCTCAACCAAGCTTTGAGAGAACCTTGGTCATGTTTGACCATTTTTGGGACTTCGACAGGTTGGTTGAAGATGAAGCGCCCAAGCAAAGTGAAGATCATGGGATCTCAGCCATTTTGCAGGATTTTTGTGTTTCAGGGTTTATGTAGCAGGTATGGGATGTCGACCCATGGGTTTACCCATGTCTAGGCCCCGTTGTAATGTATAAATAAGTAACTAAGCGATGTAAGAGGAGGCCGATCTATGTGATTGTAGAGGTAATTGGCTTAGTGCATGACTAGTTGTCTTCATACAAGAACTGTGTTAAGACTTGCAGAGCTAAGTGCAAGTGATTGCAAGAGGCTTTGTGCACAGTATGTATAAGGCTTTGTGCCTTGACCTAACTCGGGGAAGGAGGATCTAGCAAGGTGTGCAGATCTCTTGTCCTTTGCAGAGTTGGCTCTATGGCTTTTTGCACAAGAGCAGAGGACTGTAACAACCCTGAAGACTAATAAGAAGAGAAGCCCCACACTAGGGTGAACCACGAATATCCTGTGTTGATGTGCTTTGTGCAATGTTGTTCATGGTGTTTATGTAATTATTGGCTTAGTCATGATGCATGATAGGTATATCCATTGATTGTTAGTGATTTATATGTGAATGAATGCTAGATCTGCTCTGATGCTATGTGCTAAATGATTATATGTGCTTAATATTGATTACTATTGTGCTAATCTGTAATAAGGGTTAATCTCCAATGTGAATGAGAATCATAAATTAATGCATATTTTTGGCTAAGTGCTCTGTTAAGTGTTGTAATCATAGATCTGTGTCCCAGCTAGGTTGTAGACACCTGAGTCCTGCAACCCCCCTGCCTCTACCTCAGGTGAGACTTCATCTTCTTCGCAAGTGTTGTTGAAAGGGTCGGTAGTTAGGGTTTTGTTGGTACGTTGTTGAAGTGTTAAACCTTGGATCTGCCCCTGTGCCAACACGTTTGCATCATTGCACACAATGGTTGAAGAAATACTTTGATTCCAACAACAATTAGTCCACCAACAACACCAAAATCCATCAAAAAGGAAAAAAACTATACACTTGGTTCAAAATTAAAGTGCACAAATTCACCAAAGGGAGTGCATGCACAATGTGTAGGCTAACACATCCCTCAACATGCATTGTGTGCAAGATGCATGACTGTCTACAAGAGAATCTGCACACTCCTCATGAACAATGCATTTATGAATCTTGTCAGCCTCTCAACCACTTCTAGATCGACCCCTAACACGATTTGACACTCAGTTCTGAGCAAAATCTATCTTGGAGGCTATTCAAGGGCTAGAAAGTTCCCTAAAAGGCCCCTTGTTCACACTATGAACTAGTTGTATATTTCCATGAATGGACACTATAAATATGTGCCATGGGTGTGCTAAAAAAATAAGAACTTCAAGGTATTGTAATGCTGCAAGAATTCTTCTTGGAGAATCCTCTTTTCTCTTTGAATCATTCAAGCACTATACCAAGGGCCATTCCACTCACCTCTTGAGAGGATTAACATTGTATTTATTCACCATTGTCATTTTCCATTGTATGAAGAGAATATATCTCTATTAGGGAACTCAAGATCCCTCCCAAGGAGGAAGAGGGGATTCGTAATTCCCTGCCTTTCTCTACGGTGTTAGCCTATCAATATATTGATCCATTGGTAGCTATATGATGGTCATTTTTTGCTTTTCATGGTTCTAGTTCTTCCAAGCTTCTCTAACATTTTATTTCTCTTTGTTTTTAGTTTATTTCTTTGTTTCATGTGTATTTGGTTATCTAATCAACTCACAAACTTTTGTCTTGTTTAGCTGACTTAACTAGGAAAGAAAGTGTTGTGTTTTTCTCACCCAAGTGGCAAAACCAACACAACATATTGGCGACCATATTGGGGATCAGTATCAAATTCCTCCATATTTAACTCTTGAGAGCACTTCCTTTTAATTGTTTTGATATGCAGGTACCAAAACCAGCCTAGTCCAACCTTCCAAAGTCAAAATTCATAGCCAAGGAAAGATCATTTCACTTGGAAAATTCTTGCCCGATGCGTGATAGGAAGTGCACAACTTTCAAGGCACACATACACGCACTCTACACACTGTGTGCATGAAAAACTTCATTACTCTGTGCATTTTTCACTCTCTATGCTCCTGTCAGAATTGCATCCCACACATATGTTCATTTTCTACAAATTGTAATGGTTTTTATGAATGTTTTGAGGGCCCATTGCCTTCAGATTTTAATTTCCTGCACTTTTTAAAGCAATCACACTTCACTTAGAGTCCTTTCCCACAAGGAAGGTTATCTAACAAAAGCACTTAGGGGTAAAAATAATTAATATTCTTCTCTTTTCTTTGTTGCCACATGGATGGCTCATTTTCCATTTAAAATTTTGAGTTGAAGTAATTTCTTTTTAAAACACAATCAATTAATTTGGGACTATAAATCAATTTTAACTCTCAAGTATGTTCTTCCTCTGCACCCTAGTGTGATCTCAGGAATCAGAAAAGGTGGTTGAAAGGAAATTTCATCTCCCTTAAAAAATCATCCGGAGAGGACAAAGCCCCCCTAAGGTTCCTTTTAGTTTTGGAAATCATCATAAAAAGATTTGTAAGGCCCCATACATGCCCACATGTTTGCAATCTTAGGATAGTTTCTAAAATTTTTCTTAGTTTAGACAACACTCTAGTAAAGTTTAAAATATCAAGTAACCGGCCCACACATGCCCACATGTCTACAATTCTAGGATAGTTTCAAAATATTTCTTAGTATAGACAACATTCTAGGGAGTTTAAAGGATTTGTAAGGACCCATACATTCACATTGCTAGTTCTCTAGGGCTTTAAATATTCTGCAAAGTTGTACCAAAGAAACATAATAAGCTAGGTAAGAATATTTGTAAGGACCAAATGAATTCCACATGCTGCAATCTTACACTTAACTAATTAAATTTTTTTTTGCACATTTCTCACTTTCTTGCACACAAAGCCACTCATCACACACATTATTTCTATTATAATAGTGGAGGTCGTAGTAAGCTTTATTTTTAAGTACCCACAAAGTACTTCAAAGGAAATATGAAAGATCCGACTATTTATTTGGAAATTTTCCACACCAATTTAATTCAAACGAGGTTGGTCCATGACCCCAATATTTCATCCCACCACATCTAAATTTTTTTCTAAAAACACACTAAATTTTCCTCCACAAGAGGTGCCAAAAGAATTTTTTTAGTCTATGTAGGATCTCAAGGGTAGGCATCCAAATAACACCCCGTTATTAGGTTCTCACATTTTGAAACAATAGAAGTTGAGAATAGGGATATTTGAAATCCTCCAAGTCAAGTGTTCCTATACCTTAAGGTAGGGAGATACCTGTGAAGGGTTGAAGGCCGAGGTCTGGTTTTTTTGCGCATCCCTCCTTGAGTCACCCAACTCTTGTGAGGGTATCCAACCCGTGACCCATTTTTTAGGACTTTGACCGAGGTACTTAGTGGCCAAAACATAGGATATCCACCCAAGTGGCGATTGTGAGCTGCAATCGCACCTTGATAATATTTTGTGTGGCTATTGGGAAATATCGCTATCTCTTTTGGGATATGCACCCTCTACCCCTCATTATAACTGATTACTTCAACCTTCACTAGTTCCTCTTTGGTGACTTCATACCCCACTATTAAGTGATATTGGAAGGCCTAGTGATAAATTGAGAGGAAGGATGATACATATTTTAGGACACGATCATTTATTTGTGTTTTTCCCCCATGCCGACAAAATCCACCTATCCACATGCTTGTTTATTTTACAATTGCTTTATGTATGATGTTCATTTGATTACATACAATTGTGAGTTTTACTATCTTGGGAAGGTCAAAAATATAAAAATCTCTTCATTTATTTCTCTCTTGTCACCATTCACACACATTCACTTTGCTATTCGGAACCATAGGGGAACCAAAAAATCCCCGTCGTTCTAGACGCTTGCATAATCTCCCTCCTATTCTAGGAGGAGTCCCTAGTCTTACCGACTCACCGACTCAACCATCTCACACCCCAGTGAGTGATACTATTTTGGGGTCAACTTTACTTGGTTCAAATACCCAAGGCCATCCACCTATTGGCTCTCCTCCACAAGGAGGTGGGGGTCAAACTTCTTCGTCAAAATTCTTCTCAAGGAAGAAGTACAAACCCACCAAATCCCTCTCAAGGGATAGGTCCACCACCTACACACACAATGTCAGGAGCTAATTCTCTGCCAAATATCCCCTTTCCATACTTGGCATCCCTTAACATTCTTGATTTAACGAAACTCACGAATAATCCCATTTTACATGATTCCACTTGGCCTGCTATGCCTACCAAATTGCCTTCAAACATTCCAAAGTTTGAAGGAAAACCAGGGGAAGATCCCACCAACCATGTTATGACCTTCCACTTATGGTTCTCTTCAAACAACATCATGGATGACTCCATCCGCTTGAGGTTATTTCAAATAACTCTCACGGGTTCATCAACCAAATGGTACGTGGACTAAAAATTGGGGTCCTATGTTACCTTTGAATCATTGGCCAAGGTATTTTTGTCCTTTTTCCAATTACCAGTTCGTCATGATATTGGCTTAGAACTTCTTTCTGAGTTCAAACAAACCACTGTTATCCATATTTCCGACCACATCCATGAATGGTGGTGGTGATGTAGTTTGTGTAAAGAGGAAACTACCAAAGAACAACATCTCGATTGGTTTCTCAAATTGCTCATCTTTGTTATTTCCAAAGATGTAGCATCCACTTTTCCTCAATCAAAAGAGGAATCCATCATAAAGTCCCAACAATTTGACCTGATATATGCCCAATCAGGTTACTTGTACACAGTATTTCTTGACGCACCGAGGCCCCTACCATTTGTCCAGGACAAACCTGGGGTTTACCATGTTACAGATGGGTTGATCGGTTCCATGACACACCTCAACCCTTACAAACATCCATTGCCTACTTATGGTGCAAATCAATATCTGCAACCATATGGAGGGACGTCTTATTACCCTCCTCCCACTCACCAATAGTCATATCCTGTGGCTCAACCTCCACCACTAGGTAGACTCCCACCGATACCCATGATGCATCTAGTTTCTCAATCAAGTACGAGTCCACCCCTAACCCCTACATACAACCCCAATAGTAGCGGACGTACTTAAACTTCCTATAAACCATATGGATTGTCTCCAAAAAACAATCCATATTCTCCATTTCCTGGTCCCCCCCAATCGGTTGCTCCTCCACCAGGACAACCACATGTCGACTTCAACTTTGTTTAACCATCTCCTATCTAACAATTTCATTCTTTTGAACATATGAATATGGAAAATATGAACCATCAGTCAAATAATTCCAAAAATAAAGGAACAAATTGAAAAAATAACAACCTGGGACCAGGAGGAAATAATGCCCAACAAAACCATCCTGCTAGGGGAAACCACAATCAAGGCAACTAGAACCCCCAAGGGGGAAACAATAACAACCAACCATGCCAAGGGAATAACAACAATCTCATAACTAACTTCCCTTGTGCTCTATGTGGTGAGTATGGCCATTATACTCACCACTGTCCCCAAATTTCCGATTACAAACGGATGAAAGAATCCATGAACACTCAACACCCCCTGACACCACCTGCCCCTTAGTAGGCCCCACAACATTATTTGCGACCACCACCTCTGACTGTTTTGAAAAACCCCATTCCACACCAAGGTGTGACGAATACCCAACAGGAGGTAAACCCTACCCCACCACAAATGAGGCAATATCAAAACTCAGGTCCCACTCAACCCGGGAGTCCAGTTGATTGCAATATCCTCCTTACTAGTGAAGAAGAGATCCTTCTGCAAATGTGCAGTCATCCATACAACATGCTTCCTGAATCTACCCCAACCACCTCAGAAATAGCCCCCGCTACAGTCGAACAACCATTTATGATCCCACACCCTAATGTTGAACCCAATCCTCGTATACCCCACATACCTCTATGCAAAAATGTACATAACCCTCATGCTAGGGAAGCTCTTAACTACAACCTGGTCGATGACTTAACATAGTCTCCTGTCGTCATGTCTATGTTGGAGGTCCTCCAAACCTGTCCCACACAACACAAATTCTTGCTTTACACCTTGGGGGAATTCAACCCTGCTGATACTCAACTAATCACCTTTTATTTAGATAGTAGAGAACCACAGCTCCCCACTCTAGTATCCTTTCAAATACCAGTTAAAATCTGAAACATCACAGTTCATCGGTGCATCACAGATGAAGGTGCATCCACATGCATCATTTCCAAAGTCCTATGGCAGAAACTTGGCTCCCCTGAGCTAGTACCATCTCCCATCACCCTGAGAGCTTATGACAACCGACCATCATCTCTTAAAGGGATCTTCCAAAATGTCCCTGTAGAACTTTGGGGAAAACCCATCCTAATTTACATTGAAGTTATCGACACCCCAATTGATTAAAATATCTTATTCGGACATAGCTACATGTATTCTATGAAGGAAGTAGCATCTTCTATGTTTCAAACGATGATGTTCCCCCAAAACGGGAAAATTTTCACCATCGACTAAATTACACATTACGAGCCTAATCATTCCACCAACATTGATAACATCCTCCCCATTTTCTGCACTAGCTCAGATGCCTTTTCATTCATTGACGTTGGTCCTGGAATATTCAAGGACCCATCATTGTTAGGAACTTATCATGGAGCACACCCTCTCCTAAACCCATATATTTCTGCACAAGTGTGTGTAGTTTCCTCTAATAGAACAAATATAAGAGACAGTACTCCTCTCACTGAGGCCCCTCCACACATCGAAGTTCCACCAACCGAGGAAATAATACCTCTGGAATTCCCTGTGAACAATGCTACACCATTTGTCCCAGATTTCCCCTCCCTCAAGGGAAAAATCCTAGTTTGGGAGATATTCCCCTAAGCCATTAGCCAAATCCCCTTTTTCTACCCCCCACCTGGAGTCCAAGCATTCTAGGTCACAACCACCCTCACCCTTCCTAAAATGGTTCTCGCCATCCCTATATGGTATCTCCACCCACCCTCTATGCTTCCTACACCAACTCTCCCTCCTCATCCCAAGGTATTACCGATGCAGGTACCAGTACAGGCCCCTACCACACCAACCCCACCCTCAACTAGCGGCAACACCGCCGCTACTGGGGGAATATGAAAGAAGAATGAGCTCATAGCTCCACTCCCTCCCCGAGCTCAACCTCCATGTGCACTATGCGAAAGAGAAGGACGCCCCACTAACATATGTCCTATTCTTCTCGAGTTACGCAATCTTATCCATCTCCCCAAGGCAACCCCATTTCCTACCACTCCACCGAGTACATCCACTACTACTATGGAGTCCTCAACCACACACAAGAAATGGTTGCGAACCAATTTCTCTTGTGTCGTATGATTAGAATATGTCCATTACACTCATCATTTCCTAGCTCTACCTCAGTTCCACCAAACATTAGCCACAATACACATCACATCTCGTCCTGAGCCCTCTCTGGTTCTCCCTACTGATGCTCACATTACTGACATTCGTCATATTTCATCATCAGTCCCCGAATAAATGAGATGTCATCCATAGTGTCTTGACATTTGGTTTATGTCCAATGATCCTTCAAAACTCGCACACAATATCCCTTCTACGTCCTCATCTCCTGAGGCCCATGACACTTTTGCATTGACGTTTCCCCCTACCATTTACCCGAATTGTCTATATTCTCACACATTCCATTGTAACGAAGATATCTTGGAGGAACTGACTACCCCTGATTTCCCTTGGAATGCGCTCCATCATTGAGAACTTTTTCTCTCACAAGAGGTCTTTCACCCTCTTGAGAAAGCCTCCCTGTGCGCGATCGATACCAAGGATTTTATTCCTCCAGGACAGGTTGACTGGTTCAAGAACCCTATTCTTGCCCCCGATTCTTTTGAAGAAGGAAACATGGCCAAAATTTCCCCCGCAGTCAAAATTGACATTTCCATTAAACCAGGAATCGTAGAAGAGATCACCATTGGCACCGCATGCTCCCCTGAAGAAATCATTTCTTACAAATCTCTCTTTCAGGAATACCGGGATATCGCTTCCTGGTCATATACAGAGATGTTGGGCCTTGATCCTTCTATAGTCGAACATCACATCAACACATGGTTGGATATCGCCCCTGTTCATCAAAAGAAATGCCCCCTCCACCCATCCAAAGTCACAGCTGTCAAAGCCGGAATTGACAAGTTATGCATTATCGAGTTCATTCACCCCATTGCATACACTTCGTGGGTCTCCAACGCCATCCTCGTTAACAAAAAATAGGGAACTATTCACATCTGCACTGACTTTCCTGACCTCAACCACACTTGTCCTAAAGACAACTTTCCAACCCCTTTCATTGACCAAATAATCGATGATTGTGTCGACCACGAGGCACTATCATTTATGGATGGTTTCTCCGAATACAATCAAATTCAAATCCACCTAGCAGATTAGTACAAAACTACGTTCACAACCCCTTGGGGTACCTTTGCTTATCACGTCATGCCTTTTGGAGTAAAAAATTTCAGTGTTGCGTTCCAATGGGCCATGACCTACGTTTTTTATGACCTTGCTCGCATCATCCTTTCTTATTTGGATGACCTCACTGCTCAATCCAAAAAGCGAACCCAACATTTAGACGACTTATAGATCATTTTTCAATGATGTCATCAATATAATATCCACTTGAACCCCCTCAAGTGTGTCTTTGCGTTACTATTGAGTGCCTCCTCGAGTTCATTGTCCCCCAACATGACATTACTGTGAACCCCTTCAAGGTCCAAGATATCATAGAAATCCCACCATCTAGGAATTTATGCCAACTGCAGAGTCTACAGGGAAAAGTCAACTTTCTACGCCGCTTTGTCCTAGACTACGCCACTCGTTCACATGGTTTTCTCCGCTTACTATCTCATGATATCCCATTTCAAGGGGATGAACATGTTGAGGAAGTTTTTGATGATTTAAAATCTTCCCTATCCAATGCCCCTTTGATTAGTCCCCCAGACTATGATCGCGATTACATCCTCTACTTATCAGCCTCTATTGTTTTAGTAACATTATTCCTCATCCAATCATGGGATGATGGGCGTGAACATGTGATTTACTACATTAGTAAAAACCTTTTAGGACCAACCTTGAAGTATAATCGTGACGAAAATCTCACCTTAGCAGTTTTCCTCGCAGTCCAAAAATTGCAGCATTACATCCTGCTTCGCACGACCAAGATCGTAGAAGATTCCAACCCCATGCAATAATTTCTTAGTCAACGATAGATCAACAACAATTTTTTTTGATGGATCGCTATCCTTCATGAAAATTATCTAGAGTTCTCTACTCCCAAAAGAAAGAAATCTCTTGTCCTAGCTAAACTCATTATGTCTTTTCCCTCGGATGCCAAAGCTTCCCCCATCAATGAGGATTTCCCCGATGAACACCTCTTCTTCATCCCCTCGGACAATCCCTGATATAATGAACTCCTTGTCTACCTTCGTACACACAAAGATGGGTCTCATCTTTCTCGAGATGACCACTAACGCATTCGCCCTCAGGATCCCCAATACCTCCTCATCGGAGACATTCTCTATCGACGAGGGGTTAATACCATCCTTCAACGATGTATTACCATTGACGAAGTCAATATAGTCTTGAATGATTGCCACAATGGTGCTTGTGGTGGTCATCGCTCGGGTATGTCCACTACCCAAAAAATCATCTGTGCCAGATACTTCTGGCCCACTTTATTTCATGACTGCATCCACGCTTTGAAACGATTTGATCAATGCCATCTTTATGAAAACAAAGCACGAGCTCCAACATCTCTTCCACACCCAGTCATCACAGTCGACCCCTTTTGTAAATGGGGCATCAATTTCATGACTTGCAATCCCCCATCCAGTAATGGACAGAAGTACTATTTCATGGTAGTGGATTATTTCACCAAATTGGTCGAATCCATGCCCACATTTAACAACATTGTTGACACAGCAACACGTTTTTTCTTCCACGTCATTACCCAGTTCAGAGTCCCACACCAGTTGGTTTTCGATCATAGGAAACAATTTGAGAACGATATATTTGTCGAACTCTCCTCAAATTTAGGATTCACCCATGATTTTTCCTTCCCATACTACCCTCAATACAATAGACAAGTCGAGGTTGTCAATAAATTCCTCAAAACCATGCTACAATGCACCGTCAACAAACATAAGACCAACTTGCATCATATGTTGTTTTCCTCTTTATATGATTATTGCACGTCATTCAAAACTACCACTGGTTTTACACCGTTCCACCTTGTCCATGGGATTGAATCCACACTCCCTATTGAGTGTGAAATCCCCACATTACGCACTTCCATAGAACTCTTACCTGAAACTGCCCCAATGGACCAAGGCCTGCTGACCTTAGAGTACCTTGATGAAGACTGTCGATCTTCATTATAGCACAACGAGGCAGCTAAAAAATGATCGAAAGCCACCTTCGACTGCCATGCCAACCTTCTCTCATTCAACAATGGTGATCTTGTGTTAGCCTATGAAATATCCCACGACACCCTCGGCCATGGGAAATTTGAATCATTACGGTACAACCCCTTCATTTTCCAACATCACCTCACTAAAGGCACCTACATATTTGTTGGTTGTGGAGCCTGATTATCTTCCTGATGCAGAGGTTCTTTTCTTTCAGCCGTGTCTATACCCCATGAAGTATTTACACCCCAGAAGTATGTACACTCTTCCACGCGG
>JZKD02S0038386.1:0-13045 GCA_000966675.3 Picea glauca | reverse complement strand
GTAGCCCACACTGGGTGAACCACGTAAATCTGTGTCTCTCTTGTATTGTGTGTCTTCTGTGTTTTGTTTCTGCATTTGTTTTATTTTATTGCTCTGCGGTCCTGTTTTCTAACAATATTGGCCTCTCCAGAAGGCTTCCCTCTCAAGGAACCCATCAACGGTTTATACTTGAAGAAATTTTACACCTAAGATTGGCCCCCCTACCCTAGGTTTTTCTTTATAGCAATTTGTAGAGTTTTTAGTATTCTTTACTGCCACCACTCCCCATGTTTGATATATCACCCATGTTATTGAAAGATGCATCATCCATCAGCCTACCACATTGGTTATGTTGACGGTGGCAACCGTTGGACCCAAAATCTTGCTTCGGTCACTTGGGCCATCTATACCCCCTCACATGTGCTACTCCACTCCAGTGGAATATGCTTACAGACAACCAACAACAACTAAGCTGAATATGATGCCATAATTTGTCTCCTCACCAAGGCTATTCAACAGCTCAACAATGTGTATCACGTCCTCAATCCTTGCCTCTTCCACAAATAACTGCAAGTTAGACTCCTATCTTGCAACTTTGATTCCATCATATTTACACATACTCCATGAAACCACAATCAAGTAACAAATCACATGGATAACCTAGTATTAGATTGGCATTTATCACATTAAAAACATCATATACACAACATCATACATTTGTCAAACATATAGCAATATACATCATACATCATAAAACATAAAACATAAAGACACACATGATCAATGTATCCATAATATATATCATCATGGTCATAAATATTTTTACAAAAAATAGATATACAATTTCTCGTAGGCTCATGAGTCCCATCACCGCTATGAGTACAGAAATGGGTATCAACTACCCTCTACAAAATTGAGCTCCCAGACTCGTACATACAAAAACTTGACAGTCAAGGTTCCCCTAGAGCTCCCTCCCCAGGTCCTCTATCAGTCAGAGGTTCCCAAACAGCTGAGGGCCCTCCAGATCCAGGAGGCAGTCGACCAATCATCACTTCCCCCGCCACTGTTTTTCTACAGATTAATGTCTGCCACTCTGCTGGTACCCCCACATGTTGGTCTAGGACCTCCTCGTCCTGGATGTGGGCCCATATGGCCTTAGGAACACCCTAGAGGACCCACTCAAACCGTCAACGTAGATCCTCTAGCATAGACTCAGAGTCCCCTTGTGGCTCTCTGGAAGGTCCAACACTAACATCATCTCATCGATGCCTTTGTCCATCCCTCAGATCTATGGGCTCCTATCGAGTCCGCTCTTGGACAACCTATGCCTCTCGTCCTTGGGGTCCAACATCTGCAAAACAACACCAGATATAATGTCAACATCAATATACATGTATGATAAATATTATCTACCAAAATCACAAAAACAGATACAACTCATACCTCTATGGTCCCATTCCTCCCGAGGAGGTAGCACCATGTTCGGGTCGTGCCTGTAATCCATACCAATGTATGGATATCAAATAATAACCTATGGCATCAGATGCCACACTCACACAATTGTGGCTGTGAAGTAATGGACACCCTCCCTTCCTCCATGATGGGCCAATACATGTGCCCATCACATCAATCGCAGCTCTCGCTGCGATGTTGGCTCCAGTAAAATCCTCGAGTGCAATAAAGTCACCCTCTCCAGAAACAAGGCCACCAAAATGAACCTGAATGCAAAGTCACCGGAGTCGGCACATCGATACCATTTCAGTTGGGTCATCATCCAGGTGTGCATCAACACACCCCATGCAAATAGGTCCCCATCCAGGACCTCCTCTAGCACCCTCAGCTAACCACCAATGATTCGTTGAGTATCCAAGGATCTATACATCCTCACAACCATGGTTGCGATGCACTCGGTCAACAAGTGATCAATGGCCTCAATATGAACGACCGAACCCGACATAGGGTTCAACCCAGAATAGTGTCGAGCTGCCATGGTCTTCGCCCGATCTTCCCCTGGCAAATGGGGATCAACGGCTAGGGAACACATCCTCTGTCATAGAGAACGTCAACTTCTCCCCCCTCACAATGAAACACTGCAGATCAATTCTCCACATCCTAATAAAGAGTTGTAGCAGGAACTCCTGCAACCGTATCAGGGGGTAGTCAAAAAACTTGAGCAACTCGCAGGCTGCCAAGTGTCGACGTACTCCACGGTGTGCCCTTACATCCTCTCGCAATCGGTCCCAGTCTAGATCTCGCCAGTGGACCAACATCATGATCTAAACTCTGCTGATCACCTGCATCCACCCATAAACATCTGATCAATCACATCATCCATCAAAAATCATAAAATATCCAAAAAATGCACCCCTGAGTCTGCACACAGTGCGTGACCTTTTCCCAACTAGTTGCGCAGCAATGCACAACTATTCTTTCTACAGTTACACACTAATGCACAACTATCATTCTCATAGTCATGCATGTGTGCACAATTTTTATTCATACAGAGGTGCATTCCATGAACGACTGTCTATCCTACCCATGCACCCACATGCACGACTGTGTCAAGCACAACCACACATTATGCATGCATTTTCTCACCACAGCCGCACACTCTTCAGTACACTACTGAGAAGGAAAAACCCGCACATAATGTGTGGGAGACTGAGTTTCACCTGTGCACACGTGCACGGTTATTCCCCATTTTCCCATGCATTTTTGGGCCCCTACCGTTCAACACCCCTATACAGCCCACCGTACAACCCCTACATACAATCTATCAAATTCACGATATATAGGATGATAGGACCACTAACCTATCTCTCGTCACTCCTGGATCGATGGCCTCACACTGCCGTAATCTCCAAATCTCCTCACAACTCTATCGTCAGCTCAACAATAGTGACAGGTACAAATGAGGTGGCATTGTGGGCCCACCATCTATATATAGCCCCTTTTTCCCAACTTCCACACTCCATTACAGGAGCCCAGAGCCTCTATTTTCTGATCCATTCTTAGCCACGATATCCTGGTCCAACCATCTACACATTCACACTCCCCGGGTTATCATCTGCACTTTTCCCCAGAGGAGCATTTTTCTCATTCCACGTGCAGGTACGCATGCTCACTTTCAATTTTATCAAATAGTTGTTATATTTTCTTTATCATCAAATATTTTTCATGCCGAGTATTTGGTTTTCATGTGTGCAGGTACTTGTTCAAAAATATGATAATCCCTTCAAGTATATGTACAACAATGGCATGTAGTTACTCCCTCTGTTACTAATTGCATCTCCCAGTCACACCCTCTGACATTTACATTTAGGGTCCCTACATTCAGCTCTGTAGTATCTTTACCTCTGCCATATTTTGGTACTGTCATCCAATAACACTCTCCCCCACATGATTTCTCCCATTCATAGTTCCCCTTGGCAACTTGACACTCATGCTGATTTCACCCCCATAGGTTTGGGAGTCCCGATAGTATTTTTCATTTTCAAGAATGAACCCCATACTGCTTCTCATCATATTTCTAACCTTCCCAATCGACTCCCACATCATATCATCTTGGTTCTATTGAATGCATTTCCACAGTTTCATTATCCCTCCATCTCATCCACCATCATTTTTACCATATGCATATTGTCCTACTTCCACTTACCTAATACAGAAACCCACCCATGGGGCCCACACCCTCCACCAATTCTCTTTCAGAAACTTGTGCCCTAAACAGGCCAAGCCATCTTTCATTGGGGAATGCATTTCTATATCTATATACTCAACCCAAATTATTATTTATTTCTTTGGTAATTGTATAAAGCCTTTTTTTCTAGCATGTACATATATTTTTAGTTGTCATCCTCGATGGCCTTATTTTACCTGGCCCAACAACCCATGTCACCCTTTGTTGGGGAATCCACCCTTTTTTCATATCAACATCGTTAACAAACCCCGATTATCCCAAATCCATGTACCCATGATCTCTAAGTTTTCCCACTTTGTTAGCCTCCAACACAGTTCAACCCCATATCTAGTCATCCCCCTAACACTAGATCCAGTTTTACGGTTGTTTCCAATCATCCCTCAACACCCCAACCGGGGGAAATCTCGAGTCCCACAACATCTTGACTTCGTTCATGCTACTCATCAATACCTTATATCATCTATTACTTAGTGAATTTCAAGAATCCCTTAGCTTCTTGGGGTCATGTCTCCCTTCATGTTGACACCAGCACAGCTTCCAGAAGGGTGACAGTATCTTGACCCTCATTACCTTTTCAATGGGGAGTCTTGGATGAAACAAAGAGAATCATCAATGATTTCTAATTCCGTTGATCCCCATAAAATTTGAATTTATCAAACTCTCATGTTAAGGTGGGTCTTACTATGGGACCATTGTAGTTGTTTCATACCATCCGAAGACCTCTGAAGTTGATAGGCCATCAATGCCTCTGAGTCATCGAAAAATATTTCAGTCATCGTTGACTCCCTTCAGAGCCCATTCACCATTTAGAACTGTCATTTTCCATTATCAACCGCCCCTAAGGGCACTGTAGTTATCTACATCAACATCCATCATCAGTTACAGTCCCACATTTTGGTTTCATGACATGAGCATGGGGCATGCCCGCCTTGTTTGTATACAAATTTTATTTTTTTTCTCCTAGAGAAAGGTTCGGTTCCCACAACTATCCCTCTCCCTCTAGCAGATCTCTCTTGCAGTTCCTCTTTTCACTCTTCCTTACAATGGCACTCTCAGCAAAAGAAACATTGTTGTACTTTGGCTATACGTATGCTCCTAACCTCACACATCATGGGGCATATGTTATCACTGAAAAATCATCCACAACATTGCACACAATGATTGAAGAAAGACATCAATTCGAATAGAAATTAGTCCACCAACAACACCAAAATCCATCAAAAAGGCAAAAAACTATGCACTTAGTTCAAAAATTAAATTGCACAAATTCACCAAAGGGAGTGCGCACAGAGTGCGCAGGCTAACACAACCCTCAGCGTGCATTGTGCGCAAGATGCGTGATTTTCTACGAGAAAATCCACACACGCCTCATGAATGATGCATTTATGAATTTTGTCGACCTCTCAACCACTTCTAGTTCGACCCCCAACATGATTAGACACTCATATCTGAGCGAAATATAGCTTGGAGGCTGGTCAAGGGCTAGGAAGTGCCCTAAAAGGCTCCTTGTTCACACTATGAACTAGTTGTATATTGCCATGAATGGACACTATAAATATGTGCCATGGGTGTACTAGAAAAATAAGAACTTCAAGGTATTGTTATGCTGCAAGAATTCTTCTTGGAGAATCATCATTTCTCTTTGAATAATTCAAGGACTATAGCAAGGGCCATTCCACTCACCTCTTGAGAGGATTGGCATTGTATTTCTTCACCATTGTCATTTTCCATTGTATGAAGAGAAGATCTCTCTATTAGGGAACTCAAGAGCCCTCCCAACGAGGAAGATGGGATTTATAAGTCCCTACCTTTCTCTACGGTGTTATCCCATCAATATATTGATCCTTTTGTAGATATATGATGGTCATTTTTCCTTTTCATGGTTCTAGTTCTTGCAAGCTTCTATAACATTTTATTTCTCTTTGTTTTTAGTTTTATTTATTTGTTTCATTTGTATTTTGTTATCTAATCAACTCACAAACTTCTATCTTGTTTCGTTGACTTAACTAGGCAAGCAAGTGTTGCATTGTTTCTCACCCAAGTGAAAAAACTAACACAACAAGGAGGTCCAAAATATTAAACACTAGGTGCAAGCCAAGAACGGGGGGAATGTTGAGCTCAAAATCATTGTCACCCATAACCTTGGTGATGGTATAAGGTCCATAGTGGAGTGGACAAAGCTTCTGATGGGGCCCTGTAAGGTGTTCTTTCTGCAAGTGAAACCAAACTTTATCTCCCACCTAAAACTTTTGTGGCACTCAATGTTGATCATGGCGCTGCTTGTACTTGGCAATGGATTTCTACAAAATGTCCTAAACATGTTGGAGGATGTGCTAGATCCACTCAATGAATCGAGTATCTTTGTCTACTTCAGTTGTAGCATGGGACAAGTCTTCCTGGGTGGATGCAAGGGGTAGTGCAACATCCATGGGACCCAATGGTTGAAATCCTAGCCCCACGCGAAAGGGGTTGTGGCTGGTTGAGATATGTATGGATCGGTTGTAGTTGTGTTGAACATAGGGAAGACTCTCATCCCATGTGCGGGCATGCTTGGAATTGTACATGCATCAGATATGCACGATCATACGGTTGATGACCTTGGTTTGTCCATCTGTTTGGGGGTTGAAGGCATAGGGTTTGGTGGGCTTGGTGTCCATTAGTGACCAGAGGCTCAACTAGAATGTGCTTCTGGATAAACTTCGAGGTACCCTCCAATGACTAGAATGTGCTTCTGGATAAATATGGATCAACTTTGAGGTACCCTCCAATGACTCAAATTTAATTATATAAATCTGGATCAACTTTGAGGTACCCTCCAATCAACGAAATTCATAACTAGATTAACTTCTAGGTACTTTCCTATAGACTTGTCTATATTTTTGGATAAAGTCTCTCTATATTCATAATTGATCAATCTTTTGAAGTAGCTTTGGTTTTGTAGATCTAAAAGATGCTTTAAAACCCCAGTAGATTTGCAAGTCTATCAGGTCAAATCCATTTGCAGGCACGGTTACGTTAGAAGGTTTCCTATTAGAGAATGGATTAGATGATGGATCATATCAATAACAAATTATAATATTTAACCTATTCTTATATTGTATTAGATTTATTTTAATTTTAGATCTAAAACCGAGATAACAAATATAAAATTATAAGTAATACAAAATTACATTAAGAAAACATTAAACCTTAACTTGACTTTAAACCTTCAACAATTTTTAGGAATCTTCGCTATATAATATGATATCGAAAATATATAAATATAGATTTATTCTAATTTCGGGTGTAAAAACTAAATACAAAATATCAAATTCTAAATAATACAAAATTATAAGTATTTAAATAGTAAGGAAAAAAATTATATTAATTTATTTTATTATTATTATTATAATTAATGTATTATAATTTATTTATTTATTTTTTTCTGAAATTTAATTTATTAAAGTTAAAGATTCCACACACCTACTTAGAGATGCACTAACATAACTGTTTTTAAAGAAAATGTTATATACACTTTCCCATAAACCTATCCATATTGTTGGTACATAGCATGACGATAGAATTCTCAATATAAGTAAATCAATTGAGAGAGAGGGGTTCCTAGAAGATGTAGAACACTGAGTGAATAAAGGAACCCATTGATTGTACATGTTTAAATTGTAAAAAGTTGATGAAAGTTTAGCTTATTATTTTTAATCCTTAATTTAGTTGGAAATATAAAACATCGTATAGTGAGCTAATTATTGAACCAATATTTGGTGCATCTTGATATTTGGATACATATTATTTGTCATCTAACAATCAAATTATACTTAGTAGTAAACCAATAATTAGCTCACTACATAATGCTTAATATTTTTCAAATCTCTCAAACTATTCTGACATTGAATGATATGCTATGTGAACTAATAAATGACTGCGATGTGAGCTCGACAATGATCTATGAAGCTCACATGAACATTCATTTTGTAATGAATGTACACTTTTACTTGTTATGCATCTTCTACGAACCCTCCTTTGGGTTAGGTTTTACTTATAATTCACACCTCAAACATCTTGGACTTCACAACGAAATCAACACGTTTGGATTTTTTTGTACCCAAGGCCACCTTCAACAAAATAAATGATTGACAACAATTGCTGGAATTTAAAAATGAAGAATTTACTTGACTTTGAGGGCATAGTAAAATTAATAAAGGAGATTGTTCTAAACCTCTCCCATCACCCAAATTTAAATTTATAATTAGATTAAATTCTACATACCCTTCAATTAACCAAATTATATAAATATGGATCAACTTCCAAGTACCCTCCAATGACCCAAATTTATAATTAGATTAACTTCTAGGTACCTTCCTATAGACTTGTCTATATTATTGGCTAAAGTCTCTCTATATTAAGAATTGATCAATCTCTTGAAGAAACATAGATTTTGTAAATATAAAGTAGTACAGGTTTTTCTCAATGCTTATTATATATGTTTGACAATTTAACACCTTCTTAGGATAGATATGGCACGGGAAGTGAAGGCATGATAAGGGAAGGCCTGACAAGGCAAGGCATGGAATGGAAAGGAAAGGAAAGAAAAGACAAGTCAAGGCATGGAAAGACAAGGAAAGGCATGGAATGGCAAGGAAAGGCAAGGCAAGGCAAGGCAAGGAAAGGCATGACAAGGCATGGCAAGTGAAGGAAAGGAATGTAAAGGCATGGAAAGGAAAGTGATCCGAATTTTATGAGCAGAACAAAATGAATACACACACACACACACACACACACACACACATATATGTATTATAAACATAGAGATATAATGAACAATAACATAGATACAGTAAAACTTGGCTTCTATTCAATAAATAAATATGTTGAAACTGTAAAATGCAGACTGGAACAAGCTTGCTAGAATGGTGGCGATTTATCTCTGATAAGAGAAGTGACTACTGTGGTCATTTGCAAGCATATGAGTACAATGATGCTCCAAAGGTATTTTTATATCAAACATGAATCCCAAAACCCTAGACATCCAAAACCCTAACCCTAAGAGATGAAGCACCAAAAGACATGTGGGCCCCATTGGTGTAAGTTCATACATCAACTTCCTGGGGTCGTAACGTTTGCATACTATCTCCATTTTATTTGCATGATATCCCATTGGAAATTTCTATCCTAGGAATACCAATTATGTCGTTACACTCTAGGTCTGTGTATAGTGTGATTGTGGTGGGCCCAAAAACCATTGTTTAGGGCCTCAAAACGGCCCCAGAAGTTTAGGAGCCAAAAATCTAGAAAAAAACTACCGAGATGAAAACTGAAGTTGCCAAGATGACATGTGTATGTCAGCTAGTTGGAATAGATGGGTGGACACTGATATCCACCTAGATCAATACTACCCCCTTAGAAAGAAATGGTCTCCATTGCATTGATTTCCCCCATCAGATGAGGAAATTTCTATTGAATTTGGCCCCGGGTGAGCCACTTTCCTTGGTGTAGAAGTTTCCCTGCTTTGACAACACAATAAAGTTGAAGCTTCTGTTAGCGAGTGCACTTGACCTATGTGTCCACGATTTGATTAGTGGATTCTTATTCCACGCAGTCAGGTTTGAGTGTTGTTGGTGTCAATTGTTCTGCTACCTCTTAGGTGTCCAATAATGGTGGAAATTATCGTGTAAGAAGGTCCACATTAAACTCTGGGTGTAATTCAAGGAAGGGGAGAATGTAGAGCTCAAAATAATTGTTACCCACAACCTTGGTGATGGTATAAGGTCCATAGCAGAGAGGACGAATATTCTGATGGGGCCTCGCAAGGTGTTATTTTTTCAAGTGAAACTAAACTTTATCTCCCACCTGAAGCTTGTGTGGGACCCAATGTTGATCATGGAGTTTCTTGTACTTGGAATTGGACTTCTGCAAAATATTGTGAACCTATTGGTGGATTTGTTGGATTCACTCAATTAACCAAGTATCTTTGTTGGCTTCAATTTGAGCATGGGATGAGTCTTCTTGGGTGCTCGCAAGGGGTAATGAAATATCCATGGGACCCAATGGTTGAAATAACAACCCCACCTGAAAGGGTATGTGGTTGGTTGAGCTATGTATGGCTCGGTTGTAGTTGTGATGAACATAGGGAAGAATCACATCCCATGTGCGGGGATGCTTGGAGTTGCACATGCACCAGATATGCATGATCATCTGATTGACAACCGTGGTTTGGCCATCTATATGGGGGTGCAAGAAAGAGGGTTTGTTGATCTTGGTTTCCATCAGTGACCAAAGTGTCGACCATAATGTGCTTCTGGATCAACTTCGAGGACCCCAGGATCAGGATCAAGGAATGGTGGCCAATCTCTATTATTATTGTAAGTTGATTCATCTTGAGATTAATAAAGAATACTTTTCCTGTCCCAATGCACGAGTTTTATATGTTTTATTCGATTTATGCTTAATCTCTAACCCTCTAGTAGAACAATAGCATGCATGTGTAGTGTTTTGTCTTGATTGCAAGATCGTCTTTGGAAGGAGCAGCAGAAGCAAGGGGGATAAAGTGCAATGGAGGATCTACACCAAACGACAATAACAAGGTTAGTAGGTTCTTTCCATGTTTGCATGTGAAAAAGGGTTTTAGGTTTGGGGTAGAAGGTTAAAAGTAATTTCTTAAGGGTCATGATCTGCATGCAAGTTTAAGCCCTAGATTGTTAGTCTGTAGGGTATAATTTCCCCACAATAGAATTGGCGACTCCACTGAGGAGATTTACTCTTAGGGTTTCTGGATTTAGTTAAAGGTTTTTGGGTAGTTCAAAGAAGTAGAGTTTCTGTTTCTTTGTTTATTTGTTTTCTGTTAGGTCAAAGCTACCAGGGAACCTGGTTCTTAATACCAGTTTTTCCTTGACTGCTGCTTGACATTTATTATCGGGACACACAGAGGTACACGCGGCCTGCAGAAGGCCTACACGCATGTAACCCGCGCCCTAACCTCCTGTAGCCCACATTTGAACACTTGCTGCAGAGGTTTCAGTAGCGTGTAAGACTCAGAAATCTTGAGAGGCAGTCTCCTCTTCCCTGTCAGAAGCTTACCTTCTTAGGGAGCTTTCTGGATCCTATCTGGGTCTTGCTGGTTTACTGTCTTGTTTTCAGTTTGCCTTATTGTGTTGGTTATCCTTTGCATTCATTTTCCTTTTTTGTTAAAGTAGAAGCATCCAAGCCTTTTAGAGACCCTGGTTGTCAATACCAGTGGCCTTTTTCAGGTCTGGGCTGCCTGTGTTTGATTTTGTCCTAGCTTTTATACATACCCGCGGCCTGTTCAAGTTTAGCCCGCGGGTACCCGCATGCTGTTATAGCTCAGCACGCGTTTGCACGCGTGCTGTTTCAGTGACAGTGTTCCTCTCATGGTTTTGAGTCTGGGGCTGCACAGTCAGCAGGTTAGGACCTCTTATCCTTAGCCAGTGTTTTTATTAGTTTATGTTTTGATAGAAAAGACAAAAGAAAAAAAAAATTGTTTATGGTTTTTAGACAAGTGTTAGAATCGGTGCTTTCTTGATTGCTTTTTCGCATCTTTGCTCTGATTCTTTTGCGATCTGCGCTTTAAGCCAGAGTTTTATTTTTGTTCTCTTGGTTTTGTGCTTGTCGGCATTTTCCCTTTGTTGTGTCATTTTGCAATTAAATAAAAAAAAAATCTTTTTTTTCATTTTCTTCTTGGTTTGAAGATTGTGTTGTTGCATCAATAGCTAGGAAGAAGTCTTTTTCACAATTTTTGTAGTGCATTTAGCGCATAAGTAGCTCACAGATTGAGCGAAATTCCTTGATGTTTTTCTACATGAAATCTTAGAAAATCCAAAAAGAAAAGAAGTCTTTCTTGTTGAAAAGTTGTTGGTTTTTGCATTGTTTGTAAAAGTTTTTGTTTCCAAGCATTTCTTGTTCATTTTGCTTTGAGTCTTTACACACCATCAGTTTCACTTCCATACCTTGTGACTTAAAAATCCCATTAAAAGCAACGCTAATTAAAATCAATTAGACTTTTTGTTTGTAGGGTGCATACACTAGCTCAGGACTAGGGCCTTGGAATAGGTTGGAGAGTAAATTCTCCAAGGCCACTCAAACCAAACATTGGAGTCTGTCAATAGGGAGTGTAGAAGTCCAGTAGTGTGAAAGTTATCCGGGACCCCCCTCTAACACAGGGGCTAAAAATGAGGTCACGTAAGGAAAGATAGCGGAGATAACCCCTCCAAAGCTGGACTGAGCGTAGTGGAGAACACATATCGAGGATTTGTTGAGGGATTCCATCGTTTGCATTTGCCACGGAGCTTCATGGGTCTCGAATATGTTCGAGGTCCTCAGTTGTCTTCCAGACCATTTGCTCTCGATACCCTTGACAAGTTTTGGGCTTGATACCCTGCTCATTGTGGTATGTCCGACTATCGACTGTACCTGCCTGGTGACTGTTCGCGTGCTGGCAAACTAGTTGCCGATCTTTTCTAGGGACATACACAGGTGACTACGGGGGTATACCGTGGTACCTAGGACATACATCTGGCCACGCTTTGCAGAGTATACCCGGAGGGTGCTTCTGTTTTCGAGTTGCACTTGCACTGGTAAGTTTCTCTAGTGTTGGTTGTTGTAACTGTTCTTCCAACTAGTTTAGTGTTTGCTTGATTTATCTTTTAGGGGATTTCTTTTAGTGTGTGTGACTATTTGCATGTGTAGAATGACTTAGCATGTCATGGATCTTCTCACACAGTGGAGGATTCAGAGCTCCGTCGGTCACGAAGGCTTCTGGGCCTGCCGTCGATTATACTGGAGCCACCCCCGCCACCATTGAGGCGGAAGCTAGACCAACGAGGGTCTTTCGAAGAAATCGGGTTTCAAACCATTGAGCCCGAACAACTCCCGTAGGAATCAACCGCCAATCTTGGCGTAGTTGAAACCCCATCCACTGATACCTGGTCGGACATTATTGTGCCAATTCAATTTTACAAATGCCTATCAGTGCCTAACCCAGTTATGGAACCAAACTCTGTTACTTCCTCTGGGAATTCTTCCATTCCCATCACTGTTGCTACCACAGGAGAAGCTTCTCCTAACTTGCCTTTGTCGGTGGTCCGGGCCACCATGGTCTTGGCCGCAACTACGTCTCACAGTGGACCGACCCAATCTATCACGACGGCCACACCTCCTTACACACCTAGTGCGACAGGCCCTTCGTTTTCATATGGTATACCTAGTTCAGGTACAAGTCCTGCACTCACTTCCTCCACTTGACAGACTTTGGGTCTGGGGGCAGGGAGCTCTAACGCTCCTCTGCAAGGTCAACTTGGGGGCATTCCTGTCCCTTTCAATGCTTTTCCTTACGCTGGAGGTCATATCTCTCCTTCG
>JZKD02S0038375.1:5878-26288 GCA_000966675.3 Picea glauca | reverse complement strand
TTGAGTACTTTTTCTGAGGTTTTTCTATGCTATATTGATATTTGGTTCTCTGGCACATACCAGAAGGAGGCTACGACCCCCTGATTTACAGGAACCAACCTAAAGAAAGCTCCAACTGCCTGTGTTCTCTGGAACCAACCAGAAGGAAGCTATGACCCATTGATTTACACAAACCAACATGAAGGAATCTATAAATCCCTGAAATCTTTAGCACAAATCAGAAGGAGGATACAACCCCCTTTCATTTCCCCATACTATCTCCCTAAAATATAAGTGTAGACTCAACTATCACTACCGGTGATCAACAACCTGTCTTTGTCTTTGTCACATCAACCTATCTCTGTCACTATCACATCTACTTGTCACTATCACATCAACATGTCACTGATGATCAACCAATCATCTAACCTGTCATTGTCCCTGTCACTATCTATGTCAATGATATACCATCATCAACCAACTATAACTAGATCCACTCACATGGATACCAAAACCATAACCAAACCATGTACATCAACCATGTACCAAAACATGCACCATACCATGTACATCAACTTGTACCATACCATGTACCAATATCACAAAGAAGTGCCTCTAGAAATCTACCATATCATCATCAACTCATGAACTAGAGCATCACCAAGATGTGTCTCAACCAAGCACTAAAAAATGTTCCTCATACATATGCCACCATATACCAAGTGTACACCTCAACCATCACAAATATTTGAATTTAAAAATCATACCAAACTAGATACAAAGGTGCCATAACATCACTCAATCATGTATTCAATATGTACCTCAAACCATGTTCCTCAAGCATGTGCCAACATCCATAAACCATGTACCAAGAGATACCATCAAACATGTGTCATATCACTCATGATATTCCTCAAGCATATACCATACACCAAACCATATTCCAAGTATCCAAGATGTTCCTCAAAGAATATACCAAAACTCACAAAGACATGCCTCAAGAATGTACCACAACATCAAATGTATGTACCTCAAACATGTTCCATAACCTCATCAAGAAGTGCCTCAAACATGCATCAATATAACCAAGAAATTTACTTCATGCATGTGCCACAAATATGCCTCACACCATGCACATAAGATGTGCCTCACGCATGTACCAATGTCTCAATAAGATACCAAAGGCATGCCTCAAGCATGCACCATAACATCACTAATGTATAAAATGCATATAACCACACCTTTAAGAATGTAGCTGACCCGATACATAAATTTTTAGCTCTTTGTTAGCCTCAACAACTTGGTACTAGCATCCTCTTCTAGATCTGTCTTAGCCTCATGGGACCAAGATGAGTTTCACGCAGGGCCTCGCGTGATAAGCACTAAGAAACCTGTGGGGGTTCCTTGCGGGACACTAGTAGTCTGACCCATGGGGGTCAACCAAACTAGGGTTTCTTAAAAACCATCACTCGCCTCTACAATCCCAAAACTTCTCCTTCACCCTTCCTCTACTTCCTCAGAATCGCTACCTCATATTTTCCAAATAGATTAAGTGTGCTCACTTAAAAGATTTTCAATAAAGTTGTATGTGTAAGAATGAGAGGCGTCTTGAAGTGTATGTATACTTTTCCAAGTGAATTATTTCCTTAACTTAAGGTCCAACCTGTATTTTCATGTTATAACTACTTTATCAATAAAAAAATGACTTGTAGCAACTTGCTATAACCGTTCTGTGGATTCTTAACCATTCTTCAGGGCTTCCAACTTCATGACCTCATAACTCCTCAACCGTGAGGAACTACATGACATTCCTCAAACAACTTTGGGAATCATGACCATACCTCTGGGGCTTATTGTAAACTTATTCAAATGCACCCATCACATTTGTTGAGATCAATGACAACCACTTCTATCTATTGACATCAATGAAAACCAACTATCCAACAACATCAATGACAACCAACTATCCAACAATCTCCCCCTTTGGCATTGATGACAACACTCATACTCCAATTGTGACCAATGCAACTGATATTTCTCTCCTCATGTTTCTCTCCCCCTTTGATATCAATGGCAAAGGGTATCTCTCTTTGGGGATTCTAACCCTTTCTTAATGCTTCCAATATTTATCTTTTTATCTTTCCCTTTCTCCCTCTTTGACATCATAGGCAAAAGGGTAACTCCCCCTATCGATATGTCACCCTCTATCTTCAAGCTTCTGATCTTTCTTTCCTGATATCTTTCTTTGATAATTTCTCTCCCCTTGACTTCTCTTGAAGATGTTGTGTAGATCAATATGGGACTTCCTGCATACTCTTCCTTTCCTCTCTTTTAGTGCTTCTTTTCCATTGGTGCGTCCTCTTGTAATTTATTGACATATATAAAAAAAAATAAAAGTTACTTGAATTCAAGTCTTCATGGCTTGTCAAATTCACATCAATGACCATACTTTCCTCTGACGATATTTTTCCTGCTGACGATCTCTCTTACCTTGTATTGTTTTTCCTTTCACTACTTTCCTTCCTATGACTAACTGATTCCACCTGTCAATATACTTCCATCCATTGTCATGCATCTTCTCTGATTCATGTCTTATGTACTCTCTACTAGACCTACAAAATGTCTCATGAAATCATATATATCAATGTGTCATAATAATTGTCCATGACTCTGCTACTCAACTACACACAATGTTGTCCCATTTGTCACTTTACCATTTTGAATACTTCTCTGAATCTTCTACAAATGATCACTACATATTCCTTCTTTTCAAGTTGTTTATTCAAACTACAAATCAGACTCTACATGTATGCAACAATTTGCACCGAATATGTCCCCGTTTGAATACGCATGGAATCCTCTATACAATCATGAATCCCTGCCTGAAAATTGTGACAATAATATTCTTCGTAACAGTCAGGTGATATCTATATGGGAATATGTTTTGAAATATTCTCATCAAACTGCTTTGAAACTTCTTTCCCAAAATCAACAAACACTTCAGACTACTCAAAACATATTTCTTTGATCTGTGGAGCTGCTGCTCAAACTCCCCCTCTTCAATATTCATATTGTTGGGAGTCTCCAAGACGCATGGCTCAGAAAGGTGGAGGAATTCGCTCTAATGTAGAGTAATCTTCCTCTTCATAATCTTCTTGAATTTTGACATCTTCTTATTTGCCTCTAGATTCATCATGATCTTGCACCATTGCAAATCCTGAGAGTATGATGTCTCGTAGTTGGTTTATATTCACCTACTCTTCTTGTTTTTCATTTCTTCTCCAAACATTCCTGTATCAGACATCAATGTTTTCCTTCATGGGAGGCTCTTCCATGCTTCTACAATTTCGAGCTATGTGACCAAAATTGTGGCTTTTGTAACATTCAATATTGGAGAGAGCCACGTAACCATCTTTTGCTTGAACATTTCTTCCATATGCTATGCAATCTACAACTTTATGTCCAATGTTAGTACATGTAAAACAATGATCCAGATTTTATGAGCATTTATGAGCAGAACAAATTGAATACAAATTATTTTCAAAAGATTCTTAACACATAATAATAGATATACAGTAAAACTGGTTTCTATTCAATAAGGAAATAAGCTGAAACTGTAAAATATAGCGGAAAACAAGCTTGCTAGAATGGTGGTGGCTTATCTCTGAGAAGAGATGTGACAGTTGCGCTCATTTGCAAGAAGATGATTACAATGAGGCTCTGAAGGCATTTTTACAATAAACAAGAATTTCAAAAACCCTAGACATCCAAAAACCTAACCCTAGGAGATGAAGTGCCAAAAGGCATGTGGGCCTCGTTTGGGTAAGTTAGTACATCAACTTCTCGAGGTCGTAACTTTTGCATGCAATCTCCGTTTTAGGTGCACGATATCCCATTGGAAAGGTATATCGGAGGACTAAACATATTTCCATAAAAATCCAACTCCATCTACAATCTAACTATGGTGAGCCCTAAAAACGCTTTTTAGGGCCTCAAAATGGCCCTGGAAGTCAGGGACCCAAAAACTAGGAAAAAAATGCCAAAATGAGCCAGTTGGAATAGGTGGGAGGCCACTGAAATCCATTTGGATCAATCCTCACCCCTTAGGAATCAATGGTATCCATTGTGTTGAGTGCCCCCATTAGATGAGGAAATTTCTGTTGAATTTGGCCCCAGGTGAGCCACTTGCCTTGGTGCAGGAGCTGCCCTCCTTTGACAACTCGATAAAGATGGATCCTTTGCTGGAAAGTGCCCTTGACCTGTTTTTCCACAATTTGATCATTGGATTCATGTTGTATGTAGTTGGGGCTGAGCTCCGTTGGTGTCAGTTGTTCTTCTATCTCTGAGGTGTCCAATAAGGGTGGGAAATAAGGTCGAAGGAGATCCACATTGAACACTAGGTGTAGGACAAGGAAAGGAGGAATGTTGAAATCGAAAGAATTATCACCCACAACCTTGGTGATGGTGTATGGCCCATAACAGAGTGGGAAAATCTTCTGATCGGTTCCTATAAGGATTTCTTTTTGCAAGTGAAACCAAACTTTGTCGCCCACCTGAAACTTATGTGGCACCCAGTGTTGATCATGGCACTGCTTGTACTTGTCATTGGACTTCTGTAGGATATCCTGAACCTGTTCGCGGATGTGTTGGATCCTATCAATGAACCGGGTGGGTTTTTCAACTTCAGTTGGAGTAGGAGATGAGTCGTTCGAGGTGACCGCAAGGAGCAGTGCAACATCTATGGGACCCAATAGTTGGAATCCCAACCCCACCTGAAAGGGGCTATGGTCGGTTGAGCTATGCAAGGCTTGGTTGTAGCTATGTTGAACATAGGGAAGACTATCATCCCATGTGTGAGGGTGATTGGAATTATACATGTGCAAGATATGCACGATCATTTGATTTACGACCTCAGTTTGGCCATCTTTCTAGGGGTGGAAGTCTGTGGATTTGGTGAGCTTGGTGTTTAGCAGTGACCAGAGCCTCAACTTGAATGTGATGAGAAATCAATTGTCCCGATCTGAGACAATGGTTTGTGGGATTCCAAAATGTACCCAGACTCATTTAAAGAAGATCTTGGCATTGGCCTCTATTGTGATGCTCTTCTTACAGGCGGCCATAATCGCCATCTTAGAAAAGTGATCAACAACCACAAAAACATAGTCATTTCCCTGCTTGGTGGATGGGAGGCCCAACATGTAGTCCATTGATATGGATTCCCATGGCCTGTCAGGAGTAGGCATAGGGGTGTACATGCACTGTTTCTTAGTGGTTGGTTTGGAAATAACACAGGAAGTGAAAGACTTGATATACTTGTTGACCTCCTGTCGAATTTTCGACTAGTAGAAATGTTTATGCAACATTGCCACTGTCTTTTTGACATTGAAGTGTCATGCCACCTTACTATAGTGGGATTCCCATATCATCTTCGCTCGCTCACTTGATGGAACACAGATATGGCCTAGACGACACAAAAACCCATCATGAAGATGGAAATTAGCGACAATTGCATCTGTGCCCAACATTTGGTAGGTGGTGACAAAGTCCGGGTCTGGCTCATAGAGTTGGGGCCATCCAGAGGTCTCATGGCCACAAGATTATAACACCGTGGTGAGTCTGTTGAGGAAATCAATGAGGCGATTGGTGCTTCATGTTTTATACTTGATGTTGAGGTGGAATTGTTGCAAGTATGTGGACCACTTCTAATGGTGGTCATTATGTAATTTACCTTATGTCTGCATGAACTACAATGGATTATGATCAATGTGTATGATTGTCTGCTTCCCAAGAATGTAATGTTTCCACTGGTGGAAGGATTTCATAATCGAGTACATTTCTTTCTCGTAAGTAGGGTACTTACAGACAACATTTGATAGTGTCTCACTATGATAGGCCATGGGCTGGCCGTGTTGAGTGAGAACGATGCCCAGAGAATAGTATGAAGCATCTTTCTCAATCTCAAAGGGTTGGTGTCGGTCCAGTAGTGAAAGTATTGGGGCTGAGCACACGCACTACTTCAACTCATCGAATGCTTGTTGTTGGGACTGACCCCACACAAATTTCTCCTTACCACCACCCTTGGTTATGTGGCTAAGGGCCCATGCAATATGGGAGAATCCCAACACAAAATTGTGGTAGAAATTGGCAAGGCCCAAGAAGATTTGAAGCTCAGTGAGTGTGGTTGGGGATGGCCAGTCATGGATGACTTGGATCTTGGCTGAATCCACATGTACTCCATGTCGATCAATGATGTAACCTAGGTAATGGACCCTGTCCATGCCAAAGGAGCATTTTTCCAAGTTGGCATATAGCTTGTGATGTCGTAGGGTTTACATAGCCTATTGAATATGATGCAAGTGTTCTACCCAAGTCTTGTTGTAAATGAGGATGTCATCCAGATACACCACTACAAAAGTATTGGTGAATGGTCATAGGATATCGTCTATCATCCTCATGAAAGTGGCTAGAGCATTTGTGAAACCAAAGGGCATGACCAACCATTCAAAAAGTCCTTCCTTTGACTTGAAGGTGGTCTTCCATACATCTATCTATTCTATTGGGACTTGGTGGTAGCCTAAATTGAGATCAATCTTACTGAAGTATTTGGCCCTTGTGAGTTGATCAAGGAGGTCTTTGATTTGGGGAATCGGGTAACAGTTTTTTATTGTGATTTTATTCAGGGCCTGGTAATCAATACAGAGTCCCCAGGTTTCATATTTCTTCTGTACCAACACAATTGATTTCCCGCAAGGCGATGAGCTGGGACAGATGTTCCCCTTGTGGAGAAGTTATTGGATCTGTCACTTGATCTCCTCATTCTCTAATAGAGAGCGGTGGTAGACTGGCCCATTAGGCAGCGATGCACCAGGGGTTAGATCGATGGGGTGTTTGACCTGATAGTGTAGAGTTACCCTGGTAGGTGAGGAGAAGATATCTGAGTATTCTTCCACAACCTTATCCACTTGCTTCTGTTATGTGGAGAGGTCGGTCGTAGAGAACCTGGATGTGGCTGCGATCTTTGGCTCATTCTGAGAGTGAATCATGAAGAAGATGAAATTCTCCGTCTGAGAGATAACCTTCCTGCATTTTTTGGCATAGGTTAAGGAAATATCACTAGGTGGGACTACCTTGGGTATCCTATACAATTTCTTGTTCAAAGTAATAATAACACTGCAAGGCCTAGACTCATATATAGCATGACGTTTCCATAAATATGGTTGCCCAAAATAACATTACAAACTTCAAGAGGGGAAACATCACACAATACATCATCTTTGAAGGGCTTGATGATGTATGACAGGTGACATTATTGGCTGACACAGATGTCACTTCCATGGCAGAGCCATCCGATAGTGTAGGTATATGGGTGAGGCATTTTCGGTAGGGCGAGTCGCTTGAAAACCTCTGTTAAGATGAGGTTCTTCTAGCTATCACTATCAATGATGAAGTGTGGTGGGGTACCCTTCACCCACATTTGTGAATGAAAAAGGCACTCGCCTTCCTCTAGCTCGTCTAGTTCACCAGGATGGAGCTTGGTGGTAGAAACGACAACATTGGGTTCTGTGTCAATGATTTGTCTCCCCCTTTCTGGTTCTGACTCATACTCATAACCTACATATGATTCATAGGCTTTCACCTCAGCCACCAATGACTGCTTTGAGTGGAAATCAGCAATGTTATGACAGGGGCTCTTATGGAAGTTGCACTACTTTCTGATATATCTCTTTGTCTTTTCGGTGTCCTTCTTTGCTTGCATCCTGGACTGGTTGTCCTAAGGCTATCTTTATTTTCTCTATCCTTTTTTCTATGGGTTGGGGATGCCCTTTCCTGGATTTTTCTGTGAGGCGTTCCCCAAATTTCCTTGTCTTTTGTTTGAGCTTTTGCTCGATTTTGATGGAATATTGGTAGGTCATGCACAAGGATGAGATGTCCAGAAACTCCATTTTGGTCTATATGTATCTATGCAGACCGTCACGATACTTGATCACCAGATGTCACTCAGAATATTTGATACCTAGCTTGGTGCACAAGGTATGGAAGATATTTGTGAACTCGGGCACTTCTTGGTCTCTTTCCTGTCGTAGTGTGGTCCATTTTGTGTACAGGTCGTCATAACTTCCAATAGGGTCGTATTGTTCCTTAATAGCATCCCTGAAGGACTCCCAAGTGACCGTGACTATAAATAATGAGGGTTCCTTTGTTTCCTTTTGCAAACAGAATGTTTCCCACCAATCTTTGACATGGGGAACGACTTTGAGGAGCGAAAAAGTAATCTTTTCTCTATTCGAGAAATTATCGACAAAGAAATACCCTTCTAGAATAATCAACCATTTTTCTATAGCATCTATGTCTATCTGACCTTCAAATATAGGAATATCAAAGTTTATTTGTACCTTGAAGGGGATGACACCTCTGTTTGAGGAAGATGTGTCACCTGTTGGTAGTCGGCAAAGGATTTGCACAAAAATATCCATCATCTCATTCATTTGTTGTGTGAGGGATTCCTCAAACAACATTTTGAAGGGATCTCCTATCCCATCGCATTTATTTTCTCCTACCATGAGAGGTCATTTGGGCATGCAAGATCTTTTTTTCTCAAGATAAACAAGCTAGAGACCCAATTCTTTGTACCCTGACCTCATTGGGAACATGCATTAAGAATGACAAGGAGAAGACTTCTCTAATACCACTGATCCAAATTTTATGAGCAGAACAAATTCAATATTGATTATTATCAAAAGATGCTTAACACATAATAATAGATATACAGTAAAATTGGTTTCTATTCAATAAGGAAATAAGTTAAAACTGTAAAATGCAGCAGAAAACAAGCTTGCTAGAATCGTGGCGACTTATATCTAAGAAGAGATGTGATAGATGCGCTCATTCACAAGAAGATGATTACAATGAGGTTCTGAAGGAGTTTTTACAATAAACAAGAATTTCAAAAACCCTAGACATCCAAAAACCTAACCCTAGGAGATGAAGCGCCAAAAGTCATGTGGGCCCCGTTTGGGTAAGTTAGTACATCAACTTCCTGGGGTTGTAACTTTTGCATACAGTATCCGTTTTAGGCACACGATAGCCCATTGAAAAGGTATATCTGAGGAATACACATGTTGTTGTCAAAATCTAACTCTATCTATAGTCTAATTGTGGTAATCTCTAAAAACGTTATTTAGGGCCTCAAAATGGCCCCAGAAGTCAGGGACCCGAAAACTAGGAAAAAAATGCCAAATTGGAGAACTAGCAAAATGAGCCAGTTGGAATAGGTGGGAGGCCACTGACATCCATATGGATCAAATAATGACTCGAAAATAAATTTTGATACCTAGGAGTGAATGATATTCTTTGCGGTTTAGTCCTTTTGAATTTCTGCCTTGGCTGATCACAATATTCTATTTGGTTGTTTCCTTACTACCTGAGTGTAAAAGGTCTTATGTATTCATTCCTCTATGACTCTTATTGACCATGATTCCTTCCTTTCAGAGCTTCTACATAACTCTTTTGTTCTGTTTCTTTTGTCATGGAGCTTGAACCTTCCTCAAAATGAACAATCTTGTATCCTAGTCCAAATTTGTCATTGTATGGCCTTTGACTGTTAAGAATGTTTTCTAACACTTGAAAACTTTTCAAGTTGTTTGTCGGCTTGTTGAATCAAAATTTCAATGTCAAGAATTTGTTTCAAAGCTTCTCACATTCCTTTTCTTTCTTTATCATCTGGATATGCATTACTTCTTTTGTTATCTTTTCTTCTTCAAGTTGGGTTTTCAAGGAGATGATTTATTCTTTGAATGATTTGTTTTTCTTCCTTTCTTTCTTTAGCTCAATTAAGGCACTGATTAATTCTTCCTCAATATCCACTTCACCTTCTTCTTCAATGATTTCAGGATTTCTTTTCTTAGTTTTCATAGCCATTAAGAGTACTCTTTCTGAGTCACTATCACTTTCATCATCTTCATCAAATGAGGAATTGTCTTCTCTTGAGTAGAGATTTTTCTTGAATGTTTTCCTCTTATCTCCTTTCTTGTTTCCATTTTGATATTTCTTTTCTTTCTTGGGATCATATTCTTCATCACTTTCTGATTCCTTAGCATAAGGAAATTGTTTGCAAAATGACCAATTTTACCACAATTAAAACATTTTAAGGGAATCATACCTTTGTACTTGTCGTTTCCTCTCTTTAACTTCCTTACAAAGTTGGTTATTTCTTCATCTTCGTCTAAATCATCATTGTAGGTGCAGTTTGACTTTGACTTGTTATTATTCTACCTCTTCGTCTTCTTGAATGCTTTGAAAGTTGTTTCTTTCCTGGATGGATTCTCTTGTTATGTTCTCATTTCATAAGATGTAAATATTCCATTTAGTTCATCCATGCTTAGTGTACCAAGATCTACTATTTATTCTAGGGATGAAAGTTTATGATCAAAACTCATGGGCAGAGATCTTATTATCTTCTGAACAATCATAGATTCTTCAATTTCTTCTCCCAATCCTTAAATCACATTCATTTTTTCATCAACTCGTAAAAAGTAAGCTGCAATGTCTTCATCTTCCTTCATTTTTCAACTATTCAAATTGATCTTTGTAAGTTTGAAGCTTAGTTGCCTTGACTTTGGCATCTCTTTCATAAAAATTTTGAATTTTTTCCCAAATATCCTTTGTAGAATCGAAATGCATAACCTTGACATATACTAAATCAACCAAGCCATTTAGGATATCATTTTTATCCCTCAAATTGTTTTGATTAATGGTTTATCTATCATTATGTATTGGGGGAGTGGCAGGATCTTTGTATCCATCTACTATTGATTTCCAAACATCAAATCCATGTGCATGTAGATATGTTTTCATCCTTCTTCTCCAGAAGGCATCATTTTATCCATCAAACTGTGGTATTCAATTCTTATACATATTGGTGCTCTCCATGATCTACCTTCCAATGGTTAGACTATTTCTTGAAGGAACCTTCTCTGATACCAATTGTTGGAATACTGAGAGGGGGGTGAATCAATATGAACAATTTTTACCACTTTCAATCATAGTATATATAAACTTCAACTTTATCAACAATATTCAATATTTATCACTTATGCATTCAGTATATCATTTCTTCATAAACAATATAATTCATTAGTGCATAAAAAAAACCACATATACATAGTACACCCAAATTTATGTGGAAACCCAAATGGGAGAGAACCACAAAATGTTTTCTTATATATATATCAATAATACATTCATAGGAAGAACCAAATTCCCAATTCTCCATAACCAACTGGAAGGAGGCACCAACCCCCTATTTATAGGCTTCAACTTGAAGGAATCTACAATTCCCTAAATTCTCCAGCTGTAACTGGAAGGAGGCTAGGACCCCCTGATTTACAGGAACCAACCTGAAGGAAGCTCCAACTCCCCATTTTTCTCGGCACCAATTGGAAGGAGGCTATGACCCCTTGATTTAAAGGCACCAACCTAAATGAATACCCAATTCCTTGTGTTATCTAGAACCAACCAAAAGGAGGATATGACCCCCTGATTTACAGGCACCAGCCTGAAGGAAGCTATAACCCCCTGAATTCTTTGGCACCAAGCGGAAGGAGGCTACAACCCCTTTCCTTACCCCATCACACTGCCCTGAAATATAAGTGTATACTCAATTGTCACTACCACTGATCAACAACTTGTCTTTGTATCTGTCACATCAACATGTCACTATCACATCAACCTGTAACTGATGATCAACCAATCATCCAACCTGTCATTGTCTGTGTCACTGTCTCTATCACTAATATACCATCACCAACCAACTGTAACCAAATCCACTCACATGGATACTAAAACCATCACCAAACCCTATACATCAACCATGTACATCAACCATCAACCATGTACCGAAACCTTTACCATACCATGTACATCAACCTGTACCATACCATGTACCAAGATCACCAAGAAGTGCCTCTAGAAATGTACCATGTCATCATCAAATCATGAACCATGGCATCACCAGTATGTGTCTCAACCAAACACCAAACAATGTGCCACATGCATATACCACCATATACCAAGTGTATGCCTTAACCATCACAAAGATGTGTCTTTAACAATCATACCAAACTAGATACAAAGGTACCTTAACATCACTCAATAATGTATCAAAGATGTACCTCAAACCATGTGCCTCAAGCATGTGCCAACATCCATAAACCATGTACCAAGAGATACCATCAAACATTTTCGATATCAATCATGATATTCCTCAAGCATATACCATACAACAAACCATATTCCAATTATTCCAGATGTGCCTCAAGGCATATACCAAAAATCACAAAGACATACCTCAAGAATGTGCAATAATATCCAATTCATGTACCTCAAACATGTGTCATAACCACATCAAGAAGTGCCTCAAACATGCATCAATATCACCAAGAAATGTACTTCATACATGTACCACAATATTACTCACACCATTCACATAAGATGTTCCTCAAGCATGTACCAATGTCTCAACAAGATACCAAATACATGCCTCAAGCATGCACCATAACATCACCATTGTATAACATGCATATAACCATACATTTAAGCCTGTAGCTGACGTGATACACAGATTTCAGACTTGTATCTCTTCCTCAGCCTCATCAACCTGGTAATAACATCCTCCCCTAGATCTGTCTTAGCCTCATGGGACCAAGATGTGTGTCACGTGGGGCCTCGTGTAATAGGAAATAAGCAACCCATGGGGGTGCCTCGCTAGACGCCAATAGTCTTACCTGCGAGGGTCAACCAAACTAGGGTTTCTTAGGAACCCTATCTCTTCTCTGCAATCCTAAAACTTCTCCTTTGCACTTCCTCCACTGCCTTAGACTCACTACCTTAGATTTGCCAAATAGATCAAGTGTGATGACATAGAATATATTCAATAAAGTTGTGTGTGTAAGAATGAGAGGTGTCTTGAAGTGTATTTGTACTTTACCAAGTGACTTCTTTCCTTAACTTAAGGTTTGACCTATACTTTCCTTTTATAACTTCTTTACCCTTTAATTAATGACTTGTAGTAACTTGTTATAACCGTTTAGGGGCGTCTTAACCATTCTTCAGGACTTCCAAATTTATGACCTCATAACTCCTCAACCGTGATGAACTACGTGACGTTCCACCTATTGTTGGAAATGGAATGACAAGGACTATCCATCTATGAGTATGTTACCTACATTTACATTTTCCATGTCCTTATTCCTGAAACAACTTTGGTCTTCATGACCATACCTCTAGGGATTCTTGTATACTTCTTCAAATGTACCCATAATATATGTTGACATCAATGACAACCACTTCTGTTTGTTGACATCAATGACAACCAACTGTCCAACAACATCAATGACAACCAACTATCCAACAATCTCCCCCTTTAGCATTGATGGCAACACTCATACTCCACATGTGACCAATGCTCCTGATATTTCTCTACTCATATTTCTCTCCCCCTTTAACATCAATGTAAAAGGGTATCTCTCCTTGGAGATATTCCCCCTTTCTTCATGCTTCTAATATTTATCTTCTGATGTTTCTCTTTCTCCCTCTTTGACATCATAGGAAAAAGGGTAACTCCCTTTGTCGATATGTATCCCCTATCTTTACTCTTATGATCTTTCTTTCCTGATCTCTCTCTCTGACAATTTCTCTCCCCTTGATTTCTCTGCAAGATATTGTGTATATGAATATGGGAATTCCTGCATACTCTTTCTTTCCTCTCTTTCGGCACTTCCCATCCATTGGTTCTTCCTCTTGTAATTCACTGACATATATAAAAAGCATTCAAAGTTACTTGACTTTAAGTCTTCATGGCTTGTCAAATTCACATCAATGACCATACTTTCCTTTGAAGATATTGTTCCCGCTGACAATTTATCTTCCCTTGTCTTGATGTGCCTTTCACTGCTTTCCTTCATGTGACTAACCGAGTTAACCTGTCAATAGTCTTCCATCCACTATAATGCATATTCTTTGATTCATGTCTTATGTACTCTCTACTAGACCTACCAAATTTCTCATGAAATCATCTTCGTCAATGTGTCATAATAACTGTCCATGACTCTACTACTCAACTGCACACAATATTGGCCAATTTGTCACTTTACCATTCTAAATACTTCTTCAAATCTTCTACAACTAATCACTACGTATTCCTACTTTTCAATTTGTTTGTTCAATCTGAAAATCAGACTATACATGTCTGCAACAATTTGTACTTAATATGTCCCTATCTGAATACATGATTGGAATCCTCTATACAATCATGAATAACTTCCTAAAAAGTGTACCACTGATATTCTTCGTAACTGTCAATTGATACCTGTATGGGAATGTGTTCTGAAAGATGCTCCTCAAACAATAATACATTATGCACTTCTATCATCAAACTGCTCTGAAACTTCTTTCCCAAAAGATGTAAACACTTTGGAATGCTCAAAAGATAGTTCTCTGATATGTAGAGCTACTTCTTAGACTCCCTCTTTCATTATTCATATTTCTAGGATTCTCCAAGCTGGATGGCTCAGAAAGGTGGAGCAAGCCACCCTAATGCGGAGTAATCTTCCTCTTCATAATCTTCTTGAATTATGACATATTCTTCTTTTTCTATAGATTCATCATGATCTTGCACCACTGCAAATCCTGAAAGTATGATCTCTGAGAGTTGGTTTTCATTCACCTTCTCTTCTTGTTTTTCATTTCTTCTCCAAACCTTCTTGTATCTAACATCATTGTTTTCCTTCATGGGAGGCTCTTCCACACTTCTACAACTTCAATCTTTGTGACCAAAATTGTGGTATTTGTAACATTCAATATAGGAGAGAGCCACAAAACCATCTCTTGCTTGAGCATTTCTTCCATATGCTCTGCAATCTACATCTTTATGTCCAAAGTTAGTACATGTAAAATAGTGACCCAAAAAGAAATTTTGATACCTGGGAGTGAATGATATTCTTTGTGATGTATTCCTTCTGAATTCCTTCCTTGGATGATCACAATCTTCTCTTTGGTTGTTTCCTTGCTGCCTGAGTGTAGAAGGTATTATGTATTCATTCCTCTCCGACTCTTGCTGACCATGATTCCTTCCTTTGAGAAATTCTTCATAACTCTTTTGTTATGTTTCTTTTTTCATGGAGATTAAACCTTCTTCAAAATGAACATTCTTGTATCCTAGTCCATACTTGTTACTATATGGCCTTTGACTATTGATAATGTTTTCTAACACTTGAGAACTTTTCAAGTTCTTGTTGAGCTTGTTGAATTCAACTTTCAATGTCACGACTTCCTTTTCAAGCTTCTCACATTCATTTTCTTTCTTTATCATCTGGATCTGCATTAATTTTTCCGTTCTCTTTCCTTATTCATGTTGGGTTTACAAGGAGATGGTTTCTTCTTTGAATGATTTGTTCTTCTTCCTTTATTTCTTCATCTCAATTAAGGAACTGATTAATTCTACCTCAAAATCCACTTCACCTTATTCTTCATCACTTCCAGGAGTTATTTTCTTAGTTTTTGTAGCCATAAAGAGTACTCTTTCTGAGTCACTATCTATAAATGTGTTGAACCTGCACAGAATAGATCTAGCTAGAAAATGACATACACAATTTGTAGAGACAATATGAGAAAGGAGAGGCATGAGAGAAAGAATGGAAGAATTCTCATTAACCAAATGAATGAATGATAATTTACACATGATATACTCTATATAACTCAACTAATGTGCACTGGAGGAGAAGCCAATGCACCATAGTGGTGGTCTACAATGATCTGGACACACACCAACAATTGCGGGAGTAAACTACCACCTAGTCTAGTCTCTCAGAAAGTTATGGGAGTCAACTGCCACCTAGTCTGAGTTAACTAGTCTCTCATTCTTCAGTTAACTGACTAAAACAAAGTGAAGTGAGGAGGAGATCAGGGAATCATGAGTAATGTGTTAGTCTGGTGATAATCCCAAGGAAAATAAGCATTAGCTGGTGATGATCCCAATGTTTCATGGTGATGATCCCAATGTAGCATCTAGACTCCACTCAATTGATCAAAATGAAGTGTGAATTGAAGAGAATATTCTCCCTAAACTATAAGAGACTGAATAATGACTAATAAACATAGGGAAAACCTTAGGAAAAATAAATCCTAGGTGTGTGTGAAGTATCTCCAACACCCCCTCTGAACATCACTATGGTGAAAATAAAGAATGGGTCATGACAACAAGGCCATGTTAGGTACCCAAATATAAAAGACATGTTAGGTACCTCATGGGAAAACCCCCCCCCCGTCAAAGTAAAATGTATGTAAAAATAAGAACTGACGGTTTCTAGGCAACTGTGTCCTTCACTCCAAGATGACTACGCAGAGAATGGAACTTCCGCTTAGTGAAGGTCTTGGTGATGATGTCTGTAGTTTGTTCTTCCGGAGGAAAGAACTACAGGTCGATGATCCCCTCATGTACTAAGGCCCAGATGTAGTGCATGTGGATCTTGATGTGCTTCATCCGCTACCTCTGAACTGGATCTTTGCAAAAATTCAGAGTGCTTTGGTTGTCACACTAGATGATGATTGGCAAATGAAACTAAATGCCCAACTCAATGATAAAACGTTGTAGCCACATAGCTTGAATGGTTATGTTAAATACCCCTCTATACTTTTCCTCGTCTAAATATAGAGAAACAGAATCCTGCTTCTTGATCGACCAACAGATAGCCCCAGAACTAAGACTGAGTGAGTAACCATATGTGGACTTGCAATTAATGTTATTGTCAACCTAGTAAGAATTAGTGAACCCGATGAGGTCCAATGTAGAGTTTTCTGCATAGTGAATCCCAAAGGTGATGGTTCCCTATATGTATCAAAGGATATGATTTGCAACCTTCCAATGTAGCTCATATGGCTTTTGCATGAACCTGGAGATTGCTCCAATTGCATAGGAGAGGTATAGTATGGAGTGTGTGAGATACAAAAAGCTCCACAATAGTTGTTTGTACAATGTGTTTTCAACCAGTGGAGTGTCCCCGCCATCCTCAAGTCTGACTCCTGATAGGAAAGGAGTCGGGGAAGACTTGTAGTCTGTCATGTGAAATCTCTCAAGGAGATCTCATGCATACTTGGCATGAGACAGTTGGATGTTTGATGCATCCTAATTGATCACGAGTACAAGGAAGAAATCTAGTGGACCCATGTACGTCATCAATAACCTATCTTTTATAATCCTCTTGACTGCAAAATCGTTGAAGTTGAGAAATCGGTGATCAAACAATCATCAACATAAAGAACTAGGATTAGACGTGAATCATCCATTCTGAGCATGTAAACATTCGGGTCTGAATTACAATGTACAAAGTTTTGTGACAGCAGGTAGGAGTCCATATTGGCATACCATGCCCTCGGGACCTACTTGAGGCCATAAAGAGACTTCTTTAGTCGACAGACCAAATATGAATCATTCATAAATCCCTAGGGTTGCTCCATATAGATCTCCTTAGAGAGATCGTCGTGAAGAAATGTATTCTTCACATCCATTTTATGGACTTATCATCCTTTGGTTGTCCCAATGGCAAGTGTCAAATGTATGGAATCCATCTTCTCTACTGGAGAGAAGGTCTCATCATAGTCAATTCCATGCACCTGCTGAAATCCTTTTGGCAACTAGCCTGGCTTTGTATCTACTAACTTGTCCATCAGTTGCGCTCTTGGTCCTGTAGACCCATATACACCTGAAAATTTTCCTTCCTAAAGGAAGAGGAACTAGATTCCAAGTCTAGTTCTTGAGGAGGGAGTTGTTCTCCTCCTGCATGGAAGATTCCCAAAAGGGATTTCCTACAGCCTCACCATAGGACTATGGATCTGAAGACTAAACAAAGAAAATATGCTTGGGTGGAATCGGTTCAGTGGTAGTGATTGCAAGAGGAGGCTCCTCAAAATAATATCGAGTCTTCCTAGTATCAGTTGGATCCCAAACAATATTTCCTGCATCCTGAAGAGTAGTCTTCCTTCTTTGTATTTTCATGTGATTTCCTTTTGTCTTTGTCTTTATATTTTTTATATTGATGACCGCTACCATATTTCATAGTAAGTGCATGCACCTTTGGGTCTTTTATTTTTCCCATATTGATGATCTTGTTCTGCTCTCGTGTCAGAGACTCGATAAAGGCCTCAAGAGAGGGCATCATCCAGGTGGCTTAAAAGGTGAGCCTAACTGAATGAAATGTAGATATAAACATTGAGTATTTTGGACCAAGTTTGGAGAGGTAAGAACCATTTTTTCCTGCTCCTTAGATTTATCAACCTTGCAAGCCTTGAGTTGTGACAACAAATCATTATATTTGGTAAAGAAATCTTGGAGATTGTCGAAGGTTTTTGGATCCAAAGAGAGAAATTAAACCTAGAGCATGTGTCCCCTCATCTCGTCCTGTTTTCCAAAAATCCCTTCCATGGTGGTCTAGGATTCATTGGGAGTTTTACAGGAGGATATGTGAAAGAGGAGATAAGGAGAAATGAGACTACAAATAGTTCCAAATTCTTCATCCATTCGATTTAGATACTTGGATTTTTCTATGGCTAATGTTGGTTCAGTTCCTGTGTTCATGGTTAACCTATATAATCCTCTACCTCAAAGATTCATTATCATATTCTCCTTCCATGCAAATAAATTGTACGGTGTAAGAATGAATTATTTTGGAAATTCCATTTTTCCGTTGTCTTCAATCTTCGTTACTTGCAAAATAATTTGGTGTGTCTTTTCCCTAGCAGTCCATCAGATATGATACCATGTAAATGTGTCGAACCTGCACAGAATAGATCTAGCCATCAAAATACATACACAATTTGTAGAGAAAATATGAGAAAAGAGAAGTGGGAGAGAAAGAATGGAAGAATTCTCATTAAGCAAATGAATGAATGATAATTTACAAATGATATACTCTGTATAAATCAACTAATGCACATCGGAGGAGAATCAAATTCTCCATAGTGGTGGTCTAGAGTGATATGGACACAAAATAACTATTACGAGAGTAAACTGCCAACTAGTCTAGTCTCTGAGGCAGTTACGGTAGTGAGCTGCCACCTAGTCTGAGTTAACTAGTCTCTCAATCTTCAGTTAACTGACTGAAACAAAGTGAAGTGAGGAGGAGATCAGGGAATTGTTGAGACCCAAAATTGACATTCCCATTACCCTATTATGCTCTTCACCTATACCTTTTTTGGCCTACCTAAAGCTTGAGTGAATGACAAGAACGCTACCAATTGCCAGTAATAAGGTCATAAGGTAAAGTATGGTTAATTCATGCATTTTGTGGTTTATTGAGTTAAGGAATTTAATATTTCATGTACTAATGCTCGATTTGTCATATGTGGATCCTTGACCTCTAGATGTCTAGTGTTCCTATGCCAAATCAGTTATTCGGTACCAAACACATCCAGTACTAAATCTTACCTGCTATGATACGGTACCAACAACATGCACTGTTATGATCCAGTACCAACGGCCACACTATTATGATCTGGTACCAACGGCCACACTATCATGATCCAGTACTACCTTTTATTCTCTGTCATGATTTGGTACCATCCCTGTTGCAATCCAGTAMTAATATGGAAGAGCCTAATGCACTAAGTTAAGTGCCAGATCTYGCCTAAGTCAATTGGTGGACGTCTATTTGCTATGATAAGGATAGTTTGTTGATTGCCTCATCCTCATGCACTTCGTGTCATGAGGATGAAGCTAAATATGTAACCGAATGATTAAACTTAACAACTGATTGATTTTCAAATCACTTCGCCTCCTTGTGTTTCACGATTCAGACTATTAAATAGTCGTGGCAAGGAGGGTAGAAGAGGAGGAGAGTTAGCATATCATCAATATGTAAGTAGTGTATGATAGTACAGAACATATCCTGAGTGAAGATTAATGGAATTTTATTCTATCTCCATATCTTGATTATCTATGATTAAGAATGAGTTGAATTGTTAAAGAGAGTTTTGATTTTATGTTTTGAAGTGTGAGTGAGAGTAATGTGTGTGTTAAAAGCAAGCTTCCTGTAAACTTCAGTAGCTGACCTGTTGAAGCGGCAAGGGCCCACCACCCAACAAAGGTCAGTCTCTTCATAGATTAGCATTAGTGTTTGTTTTCAGTAGTATAAACATTGCATTAGCTAAAGCTTTAACTCTGTTAGATGATAGCAGTACAACTTAGATTAAGATTCCCATTTTGTAATTGTTTAGAGATATTTAATTGCTCTATTTTTGCATATGCCATGTTTCTTCTCTCATGAATTTGATTTCCTTGAGTGATCATAGTTGTTGGCAGCAATAGTCAAAACTACTTGGATAAGAACTAGTGAAGTTCATTGTGAACCACAGCAGAACCAACATATTGACTATTGAACTA
>JZKD02S0038364.1:0-26288 GCA_000966675.3 Picea glauca | reverse complement strand
TTAATTCTCACATGACAAATGACATATTTTATTATTTGTCATGTTATCACATAACAAATGCCATATTTTATTAAACTACATTATCAACATTAATTGTCACATGACAAATGACATGGTTTTATTAATTGTCACATGACAAATGACATATTTTTTATTTAATTATTGTAATTTTTTTTTTATTTTTTTATTTTTATTTTTTTTTTATATTTTATTTATTTATATTATTATATTTTATTTTATAGTTTTGGGTCTGAAGCTTCGGAACTTGTAGATTTCCACTCACACTCACTAAGATTTACATGAGATATTTTTTTATATTATTTAATATATATTGTATAAGTTTAATAAAAGATTAACATGGAACTTGTAGATTTCCACTCACACTCACTAAGATTTACATGAGATATTTTTTTATATTATTTAATATATATTGTATAAGTTTAATAAAAGATTAACATGGAACTTGTAGATTTCCACTCACACTCACTAAGATTTACATGACATATTTTTTTATATTATTTAATATATATTGTATAAGTTTAATAAAAGATTAACATATGTGCCCTCCACCACACCCTCCTCACTCCACTCCACTCCACTCATACAAATCAATTCATATTTACATTTGTATATAAACGTTAAAGTTTCACGTCTTCCCAGGAATGTGGGATTTATAATTTTTTGATTTTTTAAAACTTATCCAAAACACATCAACTGTCCACCAATTTGCACATTAACAATTACAGGACCTTGCTTTCGGGAGGTTATAATGTGACATCTGGGGCACAAAATTAGGCCTGTGCAGACTCATTGGAAATATAAGGATGAGGAGAACAATTTGGAAAGATTTAATCAACCAAATATGATCACTAAACCTTCCTAAAAATTAGCATAAAATAGGGTCGTGAATTTTCAACAACCAGGTTTATGAATGAGTTTTTGGAAGATATTTCATTACAAGAATGAAATATTGTTAAAATTCAGTTTCCAGAATAACTATATGTTGTGAATATTATGGAAATAAACAATTGGAAGCTCACATTTATCTTCTATTAAATTGGTTTTCTTTTGGATAGTTTGCTTTAGAATGATTTAGATTTGGCTTTGATCTTCATTTTACATTGATTTTAAGTTATGATTTTGTTGATATATTCTCTAGAATTGGTTGAAATGAATCATAGGATTGGAGCAACAGAGAAAAATGAGGAATTTTATAGCTCCTAAATTAGATTCTAAAATCTTCATCAAATTATCTTGGAACAACTCATTGTTGAGGATAACATAATTAAGAATTATAAATAGAGAGTTGTATGAGAAAAGATGGGGGGAGGGAAGAATTTTATGAAGAAAGGTTGTATTCTTTGTAAATCTTGTGTGGTTTTTGTAAATATTCTCCAACAACAAGATTTAATTTTGTAACATCCTGCTCTTGCACACATTGAGCGAACTTATTCTTTGAGGACACTTGCTTGCAAGTGATCCGTATTATTATATTATTGGTCATTCGATTATGATTATGAGACATTATGGATTGATGATATGTTAATTTGTTGTATTCATAGATAGGTGCTATTGAATGGGTTCTCCTGAGTGTGCAGGAATTTGAACATTGAGGATGCTGAGGCATCGATGAAACCCCTTAGACTTCGGATCAAGTCAGGGAGTGGATTGTTGGGTTTGAATGCTATTGATGTGACACATGTACATATGATTAGATGTTATGATGTTTGATTATTGTTGCTGACATGATTCGTTGATGGATGAAGGATGATGATAGCTTGTCGACTAGACTCACATGTGGAGTAGAGGGGTCATGCATGATGGACAACAGCCCTGCCACAACCTACTAGCACTCTCGTCGTGGCTCGAACTATAGGTTAACGATTACCTAGTTTGATAAGATCCATGATGCCATGAGGGAAGACTGTGACAGTCGCTCACGATGATTCTAAGGGGCATGCAATAAGGTAGGGGCCTTATTCCTTAGAGGCCCTTAGTCTCCCACAAGATCACCTGGTGGAGTGTTGAATCTAGGGGTTTTTGATGTCTACCAAGTCAGTCAAGAGGCGAGTGGCACCCTTGGAGCACGTAGTGCATCCTGAAGGGCACATCATGCAAGAAAAATAGAAAGAGGTGAGTGGCACCCTTGGAGCACGTAGTGTGTCCTGAGGGCATGTCACACAAGGAAAACAAAAAGAGGCGAGTGACACCCTTGGAGCACCTAGTGTGTCTTTAAGGGCACGCCACGATTCTAACTAGTAAGTGAATAAAACTGGTTGGCCCTAAAACGAATGATGTGATAAGTAAGAATTAAAAAAAAAAATCCCTAATGAAAATGTCACCCAATGTAGAGAAATTAAAACCTAAGTCTAAGTAGAACATGTGGTAAAAAATCAATAATAAATAAACATGTAACAAGAAGGGGGTAAGAAATTAAAATTAATTTATGTAAGTCAAATTATCATGAAGAATTAAAATTTTAAAAGGGGAAATGGTTCTTTTTTATCTATTTTGCTAAATAAATTTTAATTAAAGAAGAAAAAGGACAATTGGTTGTTTTTCTACACTTGCTAAATTTGATTTTTAGTTAAAAAGGAAAAAGAGGGAAACTTAAAAGAAATAGGAAATTTAAGGAAAAAGGGGAAACCTAAAAAAAGTTGGGGGGGAAGGTAAATAAAAATATGAATGTCTAACTTAGTAATGAATCTTTCCATTGGAACTTTCTAATTATGAACTCAACAAGGAATTAAGTAAGGCGTAAGTCATTTAAGAAGTTTAAGGGAATTTTGGGACACCTAGAAGCATTTTTAAGAATGATTTTAGGTGGATGAGGGAAATCGAAATAATTAATTAATTAATTAAATTAATTTTCCAATGCAACTAGGGGATTCAGTGACCTGTGTAAGGGGGAGGTTTTTTCTAATTAAAATTAATGAAAAAGGAATTTAATAAGAATTGGGAAACTAATTACTTGAAAAACTCTATAAAAAGGATGGAGGAGGAGGAGTATGGATCTCGTATTTATGTGTAATGTCACGCTGCTAAATTTTTTTCTTGACTGAAATTCTCTTGTGGGAGTTGGGATACCCAGCTCGGGTAACGAGTGGTAGCTCGACCTTGCAAAGCGAACTGGATGCTAGCGGTTCTCTGGTATTGTATGCATGGCCCCTTTGCGGCTCAGGGGGATCAGGGGGAAGAAGAGTACCCCTAGCATTGGCTGGGAGGTACTGGTGAGGTCACATCGGTCGGCAAGCGGGAGTTGGGCGAAGCGTGAATGGGACAACAACTCAGAGCTTTCGCATTAGGCTATGGTACGCATGCATCTATTTTGGATGGTAGGTTAATATTATTCATGCACTTGCAGTACTGTACTTTTAATGTGTTAAGATTATGTTTTATTCAATGTTTTATGATCAATAACTTATAGTCATCCGAACCTTATGCTCGTTGTTTTTTATTTGATTTCCCTTGGTTAACCCAAATTCTAATTGCAATGACTTCTCTATGTGGGTTTATTGATTATTATGAAGAGATTGTGTTTTTATCCTTGATCCCTTATCCCTTTAGTCATAAGTTTGTCCTTGAGTAGTCAGTTAGGAGCCGAATCAACATTCATCAGTTTGGTGTTTAAAGACCTATAGATTCAAATGCCCTTCTTTTCTATGCATGTATGATGAATGAAGGATAAATTTTTCCCAATCATCTATCATTTACTTATCTCTACATTTTCCCTTCTGATTGATCTCTAATCCTTGTTCCCTTCTTATGATTGAGTATCCTTGCATTTTGATTGTTTCATTGCCGAATGATTGGTCTTCACGCCTTCTTGTGTTGAGTGTCTCTGTGTTTTTGTAGATTATCTCTGCGCTTTATTCCTATGATTTCTTGACATTTTACCCTGCTCTTGATTGGTATAACATCTGTGATTTTTATTGATAAATAACAACACTTGTTGGGTATCATCCCTGCGATTTTAATGATGAATCTCAGTGCTTGGTTTGGTATTTGACTGCAATTTACATGTGTTGACTGCAGTGTAATTTATTGACTATGTTTTCTTGATGTAGTGACTTCTATTGTAAATTATAGGGTCTTTGATTTCATATGGAGGCATTTTTCTTTTATTGATTGACAATTTATTGACTTGTGAAATTATTAACTTGTGAATTTCTTTTATTGATCGAGTTGCAATACCATTATTTATTGATAGTTATTTATCATTTATTAGTCTGCAAATTTAATATATTTGACAGGGATACCATTCTTTTAATTGGACAACGATGTCATGCGTATATAGATAGCATTTTAATGTGACCGCGTTGGGGATGTGTAAATGGATAGTGACCGGTTATGTATTGACTGTGTTTTTATTATGACAAGGATCGACTGGATTGACTTCGTTTTACTGATGCTTAACCCTTTTATTGCATCTAGATTTGAATGGTTTTAAGCTGAGTAACCTTTAAATGCACCCAACTTTTATTTCATGTGTACTGTAGATTTAACCCTTACCAACATTTTTAAATAGCCATGAATTACCAGTCAATTTTCAGTGTTGACAGACTTGTGTTTTAACGTTGTGACAACGATTTTATGCTCTACGTTTGGATAGATAAACTGTTGATTACTCTACATTTTCCTTGGATAACGTATTAAATTATTAACAATGTTTTATATATAATATGAGACAGAGATATATTACAACGATTCCATGTATTGAATGACAACAACATCAGTTTTATATCTCTGCGATTCACATGTATATTCATGACAACGTTATCACTTAGTTTCTATGAGATTCATCTGTATTTATCCCAACATTATCCTTTGTCTTCTCTTCGTTTTACTTATCTATTGACTGTGTTTTCATCCATTATATCTACCAACGATTTCCCTAAATTTTATTATATTCTATACAAACAACATTTTCATGTAGACAACACTTTTATATATATGTGGACTGTGATTTTGTAGTGGAGAATAACCTTTATTAATGGATAGTAGTTAATATTGTTGAAAGTAAAGATTGGCAGTGATTTTATGTAATAGGTATACTCGTACAGTGATATATTTGTTTAGATATATATTTATATATTGGTATAGCTCTGTATATGTTAGCAATGATTTATTTATATAGCTATGTATTTGTCTAGCGATATACTAGTGTAGAGATGTATTTATAAGTTGTATAGTGGTTTAGATTAGTTAGACAACTATCTATTCACTAGACCAACAATATATCAAATTGACACCAATTTGGTCAACAAATACAGTCCTAATTATTTATAGGCAGCGAAATTATACCTTGAAATCCTGTGTTTTTAACATTGGAATGACAACAAATGCATACCTTTAATGGCAGCGAAATTATACCTAGAATGATTGTGTTTTTATGCTTGACTGACAAAAAGTTCTTAGTTGCATTATGACTATATAATGGCCACATTCGTGATTGCCTAACTATTGTGTTGTAACGATTGATAGTATCATGGCTAACAATATTTTAGATAGAAATATCATGTACTTAGACAACAATAGTTTAGGAAACAATAATATAGTCAAAATTGTCAAATATTTAATGAGAAACGTAGATCACTTTCAATGTTAAGTAGTTCACTTATTTTAATAGACAAAGATTTTACAGTTAGACCTCTTTACCACTGTGGGACATAGATCTATTGATAGAAAGAATATGGATTGTTGACAATGAACATTAACGGACAATGCCATTAATGTTAATTGGTGATTTCACTGTGGATACCAAAAAGGAAATAACTCTTAGATGGTTGATCACATCCCTTATTGATGTATATCTTCCTTAGAATTGTTTCTCCAGGAAATTAATGTGACGTGTGATTGTTTAGTAGTCATTTTTCCCTGGCGTCTTGTAACAGTTTGTTGACTTGTCGATTGGGTGCTTGGATTCGGTCTTCTTGAATTCTGACAGTTATTTGGTATCCTAATGCGTTGGATTTCTTGGGTCATTGGTATAGATAGGTTGTGTTGCACTTGGGTTACTGTCGTGCCTATCACCTTGGGATGACATGATTCTTGATGAGGGGATCCTTGCACACCCTAATGGTTAAATGTGAATGATAACTAGGACGAAGTCTTCTGCCTCTCGATGTGGGCGTATTGTCCATTATAGTTGATGATGGTACTTAGTTGTAGCTCCTTAAAGTGTTTTGTTTTTCATGTTGTAGAGGTATCTAGTTATCGGTTGTCAAATTCATTTTATTAGGTGGTTGATGTTGTCCTTTAGCTTGTAGGTGTTGTCTTCTTGTGTCGGGTAGGTAGTTGTTTTTATTTGTTCTGATTATCGCATGTTTCATCCAATTGCATGATGTGCATGTGTACTGAGTCATTGTGTTCTATTTCTTGAATGTGTAAGTTGTGTTCATAATCAAGTTGTGCTAATTAATCGTTGTCGTTGATTGTTGTCCTGCTTAAAAAAAAAAAAAAAAATTAGCACTTGTGCATCGCATGTAGTTGTAACGACCAGGGTATTTACATATGGTATCAGAGTGAGTTCAACCCTGCGACTATGGATCACCATGTTTTACACTACAGTAAACCCTTGAGTATTAACCTAGAGTTATTTAGGACTTTAATATTCCCCTACAATAAGCACAGTTAGATGAAACATTAGAGATTCACGACGTCGTGCCAGGGAAGTAGGCACGACGCCTCCAGTAGCGTCCATGCCCAAGGGGTCTAACCCCCAGGGAGGCGAATAGGTTGTCGGACAGGAACAAATAATGGTAAGTGATGTGGTTGGGATGATGAGGGATTTGCAGAAAATGTATAAGGCATTGATTAGTCATTTGGATAGATATGATGCCAGGGCATCGCCCCCCCTAAGGGTCCACCACATGCTTTGGTTGGTACTGGTAGCATTCACCGTGAACTCGAGAAGGTCAAATTTTTTGATTTCTTTGGTTTCCCGGATGGTGCAGCCACCGAGGCATGGTTGGATAATATGGTGATGTGATTTTCACTTCGTGACTATACCTCTAACATGAAGGAATGCATGGTGGCCTTTCAACTGAAGGGATCTCTCTTCTATGATGGAAGACACTCCTTCCTCATTTGAACATGGTCGTCAAAGACATTTCATGGGAACTATTTGAGGAATGGTTCTAGGAGAGGTATCTTTCTGAGGAATTTTTTGAGCGTCATCTCAACGAGGTCAAGGACTTGCAATAGGGTGGCCGTATGGTGCCCCAGTATGAGGCCCATTTTGAAGTTTCTTCGGTTTGCTCCACACCTTTTACCAAGAAACTTAAGGTCAACAAGTTCATGTTTGGACTTAATGTTAGAATTCATCTTCTACTTTGGGTACTAGGATTACTAGACCAAAGAAAGTGTGTTGGATTGTGGGGAGACACATTACCAGCGTTACTGCTTAGAGGAGAGGACCAGAGCATATGGATCAGTCGGACCCACTACCATGGGAGTTTTGAGAAAGGCCCATCAGATTCTTGTAGCGGTGAATAACCACCAGGAAGAGCACTAGTTGACTGTGCTCAAGATGTCAGGTACTGTCACTAACCAGACCCTTAGTATTTTGATAATATCCTGGTTCTACAGAGAGTTTCATTCTTGGGGGAAACGCTAAAGAGAATTAAGGTAAAGGTAGTCGAACATGATGAGTTTAGCTTTGTAGAAATGGCTTTGGGAGATAAACATAAGGTTTGTGGGAATGTTATGGGCTGTAGCCTTAACCTAGGAGAGTTTGTCACTAGGGCCATCATGTACGTCACGATATTAGGATATTATGACGTCGTGATCAATATGGATTGGTTGGATTCGCATGAGGCGATACTCAATTGTAAGATGAATGGTTGAGCTTGGTCGATGATGTAATGTCCCCAAGGCCGACCCCTGTTGTAAATCATGTATATGAAGTATAAATATTGCATTATGAATTATAATTATGCTTTATAGGTTGGTGAGCCAAGTTTATATAAGCTAGTGGGCTTATGTGTTATTAGGCTGGAGAGCCTAAGTGTTAAGGCTAGGAGCCTACTTTTGTATATGTAATCATGAAAAACATTAATAAAAATATAAACACTGCTGCGTGCAGACCGACCACGATGAATGAGTGATGGGGGACTAAGCTTCCACAGAGTGGGTAAGGGATTGGGGGCTGGAAGGTTGGAAAGAGAGGCTAAGTGTAGATCCTAGGGGCTTAAGTCCTTGGAAATAATATTTTAATATTATTCCAAAAGCCATGTGAAATGTGATGTTTTATCCTAAGTTCTTTGGAAGGATGAGTGACTTCCAAATGCGAAGGAACAAGCTTCATGGGTGACATGTGTCAACCCAAGTGCATGCAATTAAAACTAGAGAAGTGAGTCGTGTTGGGGGTTCCTCCTCCATTCAACCGTCGATTGTCTAAACCGTGAATCCTGTGGCCCCTGTATTCGACCTCTGCATAACCTCACATAGCTTGGAAACTGAGGTATCAGTCGTCTGAACCATTTGAGTTTGTGTTCGACCTCTATGTTAATTCCTTTTCACGCACCCTGAAACCAATGAAAATCCCATGGATTGAGCCATGTCACTTGTGTACACTATGAGCCCAGCCCATTCTCTCTTGCAGAGTCGAGTCTATACCCAAATTGTCTTTGGGTTGCTACCTTTTGTTCTTCCTGAGTGGAATTGACCAGTTGTTGTTGTTGTTATCCTCACCTTGCGGAAATTGGGATGAAACTAGTTGAAGAAGCGGGTTGTCAGGCCCATGGTAGAAGAAGCAGGTTGTCAATCTTGTGCGCAACTCCATCCAGGTGAGAGAGTCTACTGGGAAGGGGTTTTCTCCCAGAGAGAGTCCAGAACCAGCTTTAGAGCTCTAAGAATTCCTGATCCAGCCTATTGTCGAGGCCCAGAGAGGGAGGTGAAGAACCGATGAACTGTGCTTGTGAAGGTGTATACTCCTGGGTGGAATAGGCATGTGGGGAATGAGATTCTGTTAGTAGTGGGCGTAAGAAGACATCCTCAGAAGAATCCTTCCAATTATCCTGTGCAGTTTTTTCCTGTAACCTCAACCTAGACTAGAATTCCTTGCCTTGGGTGGAGCTTAGTCCCAAATCAGGGGTGACTCACTGCTGAGAGTGATGAGAACAGTGGTATAAGGCTGGGAGGTTCATGGAAGGCCTACACGTGGTTGGTGGAATTAGCAGGGTTTCAAAGATAAGTATCAACTTATGATTAATATTATATTGTGCATGCCTGTGATTCTTATATGTATCATGTATTCTATTGTGCATATGAATTACTATTAATGCTAGGGATTATTTATGTTAGCAGTAATATTGTGTTTACTTTGATTTAAATGTGTTTAATTTGATTTAAATGCATGTTATTAATTAAGTATGAGAATGATGTTGTTCCGCATAATAGCATTTTCTCGGCCAGTGGGATTAAGGCTGGGGGAGCATTACAGTTTGGTATCAGAGCCTGGTTTCAACGCTAAGCCTAGATGGTCCGGATAAGTGGTCTTTGGACCAAGGTTTTGAGAAGAAATTGTGTCTGGAGGACTAATTTCAGACCTTAGAATGTATCTGAGGGCCAAGGAGTTACTTGGTTGTGTTGATAAGCTCAGGAGGAGTAGCGGTCGATTAAATTGCATCCGGCGTGGTAATTGACCATGGAGAGAGAGAACTCCACACCATAAGTGTTGGAGCCATTGGATCTATTCAGGAGGAAAGGAGAACCCTCACGACTGTCAAATCTAGAGAACATGCACAAGGCTTAAAACCCTTTGGAGTTGCATAGGAGTGTGAAAATTATGATATGCGAAATTCTGAATTCATTAGGACTGTCCATCAAAAAGGACGTGTGGAGAGTGTTCAGCCTTTTGCTGACTCGTGAATTGAAAAGGTCGAAGGGCAAGTTCATGAGAATTCACAAAAACGTGAATTCGCGATTAGATCACAACCATTGATTAAGGAGAGATCTGGACCATTAATTGTCTAGGAAGAATTTCGACATTTTGGGAGTTCGGCTGTCGGGAGAAGTGGATTGTGATGATGCACAAACTCCCGAATCCCAAAATCATGAAATCCCGAAGAGTCAAAGTAGTGGGTTGAGTTGATGTCACTAAGATGGAAGTGTACACATGGGTGTGTACCACGTGCCAGTGGGTCGAAAATAAAAGTGAGCATGGTGGGATCTGATGATGTCGCTGAAGGTAACGTGGACCTTCTTAAGTACACTACATGTCACCACCATGGTTAGAAATAGCTGTGTTGTGGGCCCAGGGGGAGAGAGGTCAAAAATTCAGGAGTCAGGAGTTGGAGAGGGAAGCGAGTGTGAGAACCTTCGAGACCAAAACCTCGAAGCCCCGAAATCCCAAAGTCCAAAAAACCTTGATGAAAAAAAGACCACAGTGGATTTCATCCTTTGGACGATGAGTAAATGTGGACTTTTGATCCACCCGATTTTGTGAATTCAGTAATCAAAACTCTGAGAGATAGTTCTGTGTGCCTTAAACAATTCTGAAGGCCAAAAATCCAGGTAGCACCTAGTGGTCTAGCGTTTGGTCACGGCATGTGAATGCATGGGTTAGGGACTAAGAAAGAGGGGGATATCATTCAAAATTCACAGAGTCGAACAGAGCTAAATAATTTCATGGAATCAAAACATTTTCTTATTCACGTTGGTTTATGAATGTTGTAGTTTTATTAAGGGGTAAAGACCTGACAAACTTTGGTTGACTTCACATTGTGTGTGCAGAGTTCAACGAGTGTCAGGACAACTGCGAATCAACACTGAGTATAGAAATGGAAGAGGTGTTGGTTGCCTCCAATTCAAAGAATGAAAGAGAAGGAAGGGATGTCAACTTGGGAGTCGAAGGATTGAACTCCAATGGGCACGGAAAATAGATGGATAAGGAATGACATATAATGAAAATCATCGAAATATTGTAGAGAGAAGCCCAATATCGCCAAGACGATATCCTAAATCTCATGAGGATCAGGGATCGACAGGGTGAATTCAAATTAAAGATGTTGAAGAACATGGAAAGAATAGAAAGGAAATTGGAAAAGGAGAGTGGCACAACCAAAACAGGGAGTCGCAAGACTCTTGAGAGAAAAATAAGATCGAGGAGTGGTAGCAGACATCATCATTGCTCCCCAAAGTATTCCAATAAGGAAGAACAGAGTAGTTCAAGCCCATCCCCTACTAGAAAACACTGAAGATCTGAAGTGGATGAATTGAAAGGGGAGATGAACAAGATTAATCCTCCTACGTTTGATGGAGAACATAAGAAGGAGGAAGATGTCGAAACATGGTTGCTTGGCATGAGAAAATATTTCCAACTGTAGAATTATTCCTCTTAGGAAGAAGGAATAATTGTAATGTATCAACTAAAAGGAAAATCATCCAAGTGGTGGGATCAGCTTGTGCAAGTGCAGGACATTAGAGAGAAAGATATCACATGAAAGGAATTCAAGAGGTATTTCGAGAGGAAATACCTGACTAAAAGATACTATGACAGAAAGATGAAGGATTTCTTCAAAATCAAGCTGGGCAGCATGACCATTGATGAATACAAATGAAGGTTTTTGGAATTGCTAAAGTATGTTCCATTCATCAAAGATTAGGATGTCAATATTCAGAGGTATCTGAGTGGACTGCCACCTCCCATTGGTGACAAGATTCAATATGATGATCCTAAGACTATGGAAGAAATGATAAGAAGAGTGAAGTGATTATTTGAACAACAAAGATAAAATCCTACCTTTCGAAAGGCTTGGGATGACCAGAAGAAGTTTAAGAAAGAACAAAGGCAGAAGGGAAACAAACCTACCTCTTTCAGAAATAGTCCTCAAGGACATCCATCGTTTAGAGAGCCAATAATGGATGAAGTGGGAGAACAAAGGCAGAGACAGATGCCCATTCAGTGTTGGGGCTGTAAAGAGAACCACAAGTACACAGATTGTCCCCATAAAATGGCAAAGCAAGAGTTGTCCATAATGTTATACAAGTTGAAACAGTGAAGGACATGGGCAGTATAATGCCAAGGATCTATGCGGCCCTAGACAACAAGCAAGCTAAATTTTAGGCGCAGATGATTGAAGTGGAAGGTATGATTAAGAACAAACCATTTATTATTTTAATTGATTCAGGGGATAGCCATAGTTATGTAGATCCTAGAGTGGTGGAAAGTTTGCATTTGAGAAGAAGAAAACATGAAAAGTCTTGGTTAGTGAAGTTGGCTACAGGGACCAAGAGGAAAGTCACTGTGTTGGTTAAGTCATGTCCGGTGGACATGAAGGGATTGAGCACGAAGGCTGAATTGAATATTTTTCCGTTAGGCTCTTATGATTGTTTAATTGGGATGGACTGGTTGGACCAACACCATGCCCTCCTAGACTGTCGTAACAAGGAATTTACATGCCTGGATGAGGAGGATAATCAAAAAATAGTCCAAGGAATTCCTAGAGTTGTTACTGTTAGATAAATCTCAGCAATGCAACTGAAGAAGTGCTACAGAAAAGGCTGTCAATTATTTGCAACCCATGTGGGGGAAATGCCTAAGGATAAGGTTTCAAGTATTGAGGATCATGAGGTACTTAAAGAGTTTGAATATGTATTCCAGGGAGTACCTGGACTACCTCCGAAGAGAGATATTGATTTCTCTATAAATTTGATGCTTGGAGTAGCTCCAGTGTCGAAAGCTCCTTATAGAATGAGTATGCTAGAGCTAAAAGAGTTGCAATTGCAGCTTGAAGAGATTCTAAAGAAGGGGTACATTTGCCCAATCGTGTCAGCTTGGGGTTCCCCGATCCAGTTTGTGAAGAAGAAGGATGGGACATTGAGGTTGTGCATTGATTTCAGATAGTTGAACAAAGTAACTATCAAGAACAAGTATCCTCTATCGAGGATTGATGATCTTTTCGATCAGTTGAAAGGTGCGAAAATATTTTCAAAGATAGATCTCAGATTGGGATATCACCAGGTAAGAATAAAAGATGAATACATCAGCAAGACCACCTTTAGAACAAGGTACGATCATTAAGAGTTCACAGTGGTACCGTTTGGGCTGTCGAACACACCTGTTGTTTTTATGTGCTTGATGAATGGTGTATTTAGGGACTATCTAGACAAGTTAGTCATAGTCTTCCTGGATGACATTTTGGTGTATTCCAAGTCAGAGGAAGAGCATAAAAAACACCTAAGGATGGTGCTGCAAGTGTTGAGAGAACACTAGTTGTATGCCAAGTTGAGCAAATGCTTGTTTTATCAAAGGCAGATCCATTACTTGGGGCACATTATTTTAGAAGAAGGGATTGTCATGGATCCTGAGAAGGTTGAGGCCATCAGAGAATGGTTAGCACCAAGGAAAGTGGTGGAAGTTAGATCATTTATGGGTCTAGCGGGCTATTACAGAAGGTTTATCACAGGGTTCTCAAATATATCTCACCCTATCACTTCCTTGCAAAGGAAGGAGAAAAAGTTTCAGTGGACTGAAGAGTGTGAGAAAAGTTTCCAGCGATTGAAGCAGTTGTTAACCAACACTCCAATCTTGAAGATTGCAGATCCAAATGTGGATTTTGTGGTGTGCACAGATGCGTGTAAACAAGGGTTGGGAGGAGTTCTTAGTCAAAATGGATTTGTAATATGGTATGATTCCAGGAAGTTGAAAGAGCATGAAAATAATTATGACACTCACAATTTGGAGTTGGAAGCAATCGTTCACACTCTGAGGAAATGGAGACATTACCTCATGGGAAGGAGATTTGAATTAAGAATAGACCACAACAGTCTAAAATATTTGTTTGATCAACCAACCTTAAATGCTAGACAAAGTAGGTGGCTGAAATTTCTGTGTGAGTACGACTTTGAGATCAAGCATATCAAAGGAAAGGAGAATAAAGTGGCTGATGCACTCAGCAGGAGGGTGCATGAATTACATGCTACATCCATTAGCATGTATCGGACTAATATTAAAAGAAAAATTCTGGAGGATGCAAATGTAGGTCTACAGTACAGAGACTTGGTAGCCAAGCTACAGCAGGGTAAGATGCCACAAAAGATGGAAATTTATAAATTGGAAATAGATGGAATAGTGTTGTACAAGAACAAAATTTTTGTACCCAATGTCCAGTGCTTGAAACAAATGATTTTGTAGGAGATGCATAATGTACCTTATGCAGGGCACTCTAGATATCAGAAAACAGTAGTAGTGGTCAAGAGCCATTACTTTTGGCCGGGTATGAAAAGAGAGATCGTTGAATACATCGCTAGATGTATGGAGTGCCATAAAGTTAAAGCTGAGCATAGGAACCCAGAAGGGTTGTTGCAACCTTTACCCATTCCTGAGTGGAAGTGGGAAGTAGTGACAATGGATTTTATTATAGGATTTCCCAGAACAACCAAGCTGCATGATTCAATCATGGTAGTGGTGGACAAGCTTACAAAAGCTACCCATTTTATTCCACTGAAAATTACTCACAAGGCAGCAGATGTTGCTGATATTTTCATGAAGGAAGTGGCATGATTGTACAAAATTACTAAGACAATTGTGTCTGACAGAGACCCAAAATTCACCTCGAATTTCTGGAAAGGATTGTTCAAAGGATTCAGAACGAATTTGAACTTTAGTACAACTTGTCATATTAAGTTTGATGGACAGATAGAGAGGGTGAACAAAGTAATAGAATACATACTGAGAATGTATGTAATGGACAAACCATCAAGATGGGAAGACTACCTGCACTTGGTAGAATTCACCTACAACAATGGGTATCATGCATCGTTGAAGATGAGTCCAATTGAAGAACTTTATGGAAAAAAGTGCAATACTCTAGTGAGATGGGATAATCCAGCTAATAGAGCAGTAGTTGGGCCAGAGTTGCTCAAGGAGATAGAGGACCAAATGATTAAAATTAAGCAGAATTTGAAATCTGCCTAGGACATGCAGAAAAGTTATGCTGATAAGAACATAACCCATAGAGAGTTCAAAGTGGGTGATCATGTTTTCCTAAAAGTGAAAGCTAATAGGAGTTCCCTAAAGTTGGGAAGTTGCACCAAGTTGGGAGCCAGATTTTGTGGGCCATTTGAAATCCTGGAAAGGATTGGACCAGTTGCATATATGATTGCATTACCTGCATCTATTATTGTACATAATGTGTTTCATGTTTCATTTCTTAAGAAATATATACCAGATGCTAATCATGTTATCAATTGGAATGTGATTCAGGTGGAACAAGAAGGTGTCCTGCAAGTGCATCATGTGTGCATATTGGACAGGAAAAACAAATAGCTCCGGAATCAAGCTATAGGGCTTGTAAAGGTCCAATGGACCTGGTACGGTCCTAAGGACGTGACATGGGAGCATGAAGATGTTATGCGGGTAGAGTACCCACATCTTTTTTAAAATTTTGAAAGGCTTGCAGATGCAGTGTAAAGTTGCACTGAGGACAGTGAAAAAATAAGGGGAGGGGATTGTAATGTCCCCAAGGCCGAGCCCTGTTATAAATAATGTATATGAAGTATAAAGCTTGCATTATGAATTGTAATTATGTTTTATAGGCTGGTGAGCCAAGTTTATATAAGCTGGTGGTATTATGTGTTATTAAGCCGGAGAGCCTAAGTGTTAAAGCCGGGAGCCTTCTTTTGTATATGTAATCATGCAGAACATTAATAAAAATATAAACGCCATTGCGTGTAGACTAACCATGATGAATGAGTGATGGGGGACTAAGCTTCCATAGAGTGGGTAAGGGATTGGGGGCTGGAAGGTTGGAAAGAGAGGCTAAGTGTAGAGCCTAGGGGGTTAAGTCCTTGGGAATAATATTTTAATATTATTCCAAAAGCCATGTGAAATGTGATGTTTTATCCTAAGTTCTTTGGAAGGAAGAGTGACTTCCAAATAGGAAGGAACGAGCTTCATGGGTGACATGTGTCAACCCAAGCACATGCAATTAAAACCAGAGAAGTGAGTCATGTTGGGGGTTCCTCCTCCATTCAAATATTAGTTGTCTAAACCGTGAATCCCATGGCCCCTGTATTCAACTTCTACATAACCTCATGTAGCTTGGAAACCAGAAAACTGTAATGTTTTCTTGAGAAGATGAGGTATCAGTCGTCTGAACCGTTTGAGTCTATGTTTGACCTCTATGTTAATTCCTTTTCACGCACCCTGAAACCAATGACAAACCCATGGATTGAACCATGTCACTTGTGTACGTTATGATCCCAACCCATTCTCTCTTGTAGAGTCGAGTCTGTACCTGAACTGTATTTGGGTTTTTACCTTTTGTTCTTCCTGAGTGGAATTGACTAGTTGTTGTTGCTATTATCCTCACCTTGCGGAAATTGGGTTGAAACTAGTTGAGGAAGCGGGTTGTCAGGTCTGTGGTAGAAGAAGAAGGTTTTCAGGCCTGTGAGAAACTCCCTCCAGGTAAGAGAGTTTGCTAGGAAGTGGTTTTCTCCAAGAGAGAGCCCAGTACGAGCTTCAGAGCTTTGAGAATTCATGATTCGACCTGTTGCTGAGACCTAGAGAGGGAGGTGAAGCACCGATGGACTGTGGTTGACAAGGTGTATACTCCCAGGTGGAACAAACATGTGGTCAGTGAGAGTCTATTAGTAGTGGGTGTAAGAAGGCATCCTAGGAAGAATCCTTCTTGTTACCCTGTGCAGTTTTTTCCTATAACCTCAGCCTAGACTGGGATTCCTTGCCTTGGGTGGAGCTTAGTTCCAACTCAGGGATGACCCACTACTGAGAGTGATGAGTAGTGTGTTCTAAGGCTGGGAGGTTCGTAGAAGACTTGAATGTGGTTGGTGGAATTACTAGGGTTTCAAAGAAAAGTATCAGCTTATGCTTAATATTATGTTTTGCATGCCTCTGATGCATATATGTATCATGTATTCTGTTGTGCATATGAATTACTATTAATGCCAGGGATTATTTATGTTAGCAGTAATCTTGTGTTTACTCTAAGTTAAATGTGTTTAATTTGATTTAAATGCATTTTATTAATTAAGTATGAGAATGATGTTGTTCTGCACAATAGAGTTTTCCTGACCAGTGGGATTAAGGCCAGGGGAGCATTACAAATGATGAGGGACAGGGATACATGATTGTAGGTCGGAGCCAAATAGTTTCCTTGAGGTTGATCTCTTCCTTGCATCTACGAAAGAGCATGCGCAAGGGATGTAATATTTATGCGATCCTTGCGTTAAACAAGAAGGTATTAGAGGAAGGTCTAAAACAACTTCCGATGGTAAGTGAGTTTGTGGAGTTCTTCCCTGAGGAGTTACTTGGGATGCCTCTAGAGAGGGAATTGAAATTTACCATAGACCTAAAACCGGGGACTGAACTGATAGCAAGAATGCCTTATGGTATGTTGACTCCAGAGTTCAGGAGTTGAAAATGCAACTGAAGGAGTTGTTGGACCGTGCACTTATACGTCCCAGTGTGTCACCGTGGGGTGTGCCTATTATTTCGTTCGAAATAAGGATGGGTCATGGAGACTCTGTATTGACTACTGTATTTGAGCAAGGCAACAATCAAGAATCAATATATGTTTCCAGGGATTGATGATCTATTTGATCAGATCAAAGGCACGACAGTGTTTTCAAAGATCGACTTAAGATCAGGGTATCACCAGTTACATATCAAGGAGTATGACATCCCTAAGACTGCCTTTAGGACATGGTTTAGACATTACAAGTTTATTGTTTTACCTTTTGGACTGACAAACGACCCTGGGGTATGTATGAGATTGATGAACGGGGTGTTCCATGAATACTTGGACAAGTTTTCCCATGTATTCATCGATGATATTTTGAGTTACTCTCAGATGTTGGAAGAGCATGACGAGCACATGCGCTTGGTATTACAGTGTCCACGAGAGAAAAAATTGTATGGTAAATTTTCTAAATGCTCGTGTTTATCAATCAAAGATTCACTACTTAGGGCATGTCATCTCCGACGAAGGTATCATCGTGGATCCCGCAAAGGTTGAGGCTATTATGGAATGGCACGAACTGACGAATTTCCCCAAAGTGCGTAGCTTCATGGGTGTAGTAAGATACTATCAATGGTTCATCGAGGGATTTTTGAAGATAGCAAATCCAATTATGGAATTGTAGAAGAAGAACAAGAAGTTTGTTGAACCGAGAAATGCATGAAAGCATTTTGGAGGCTCAAGGAGTTGTTGACAACAACATCAATATTAAAGGTCCCTAACATGGATGCGAACTTCTTGGTATGCACTGATGCATCCAAAGAAGGCTTAGGTGAAGTCTTGATGCAAGACGATCGACTGATCGCTTACATCTCAATAAAGTTGAGACGACATGAGGAAAATTGTGCGATGCATGATTTGGAGTTGTTAGCCATGGTTTATGCCTTGAGAGTTGGGAGACACTACAATATTGGATGAAAATTCAAACTAAAAAGGACCACTATGGACTGCAACACATCTTTACGCAAAGCGACTTCAATGCATGACAACGGCGTTGGTTAGAATTGCTTAGTGAGTATGATTTCGAGAGTACTTACATTAAAGGAAGAGTGATTCGATGGCAGATGTTTTGAGTCAAAGACCATGCATCTTTTCTGTGATGCCTCTTTAGATGAATCTACGTGAAAACATTTTAACTTTACAATGTGATTTTGACTGGTACAAAGAGGTCAAGTATTTTATTGGACAAAATACAATGATCATATGAATATTTGAAGGATTTACGTTTCACGACAACAGATTATTGAGATTTAAAAAAACAAATGAATTACGAACCACCGGACAATGAGTTGAGGAGTTTGATCCTAAATGAGGCTCACAGAGCAGTGTACATGGCTCACTCGAGAGTCATCAAGATGAAGGCAGACCTTAAACCCTTATTTTTCTGGAAAGGAATGAAGGTGGACACGGTCAACTACGTGGCAAGATATCTAGAATGTCAGCAGGTGAAGGATGAACATAGACATCCAATAGGATTACTAAAACCACACATTATTTTGGAATCGAAATGGGAGGTTATTTCGATGGATTTCATTGTTGGATTGGCACTAACGACAAGGAAACATGACTCAATATTTTTGGTAGTCGACACTCTGACGAAGAGTTCTCATTTTGTTCATGTGCGTATGACATATCAGGCACCTGACATAGCTAGAGTTTTCATCAGTGAGATTGTGAGGCTGCATGGTGTGCCTAAGAGGACTTTTGGACCTCGACCAATTTTTAAAGAAACATTGGTCATGTTTGACCATTTTTGGGACTTCGACAGGCTGGTAAAAGATGGAGAGCCCAGGCAGAGCAAAGATCGTGGGATCTCACCCATTTTGCAAGATTTTGGGGATTTTAGGGTTTATGTAACAGGTATGGGATGTTGTCCCATGGGTTTATCGATCCTTAAGCATTTTTGTAATTTATAACTAAGTAGCTAGGTGATGTAAGTAGAAGAGTTCATTGGCTTAGTGCATGACTAGTTAGCTTCATGCAAAAAATATGTTAAGACTTGCAGAGCTAAGTGAAAGTGATTGTAAGAGGCTTTGTGAACAAAATGTGTAAGGACTTGTGCTTTGACCTAATTCAGGGAAGGAGGATCTAGCGAGGTGTGCGCAGATCTTCTGTCCTTTTCATATTTGTCTCTATGGCTTGTGCATAGGAGAAGAAGAATGTAAGAATCCTGAAGACTAATAAAGAAGAAGAAGATTGGTGGACACAACCCCACACTGGGGTGAACCACGTATATCCTGTGTTGATTTTGTTTGTGCAATGTTGTTCATGTTTTTTATGTATTTATCTACTTAGTTCACTAATATTGATGTATGATAGATAGATCTATGATTTCTTAGTGCTTTATGAATGATGAATGTTAGATTTGAATTGATGATATGTGCTAAATGATTAGATATTCTTAATCTTGATCACTAATGAGTTGATCTGTAATAAGGGTTTAACCTACGATGTGAGTAAGGATCGATAACTAATGCATGTTATTGGCCAAGTGCTCTATCAAGTGTTGTAATCATAGATCTGTGTCTCAGCTAGGTTGTAGACACCTGAGTCCTATAACCCCCCTGCCTCTAACTCGGGTGAGACTTCATCTGTTTCACAGGTGTTGCTGAAAGGGACGGTAGTTATGGTTTTTTTGGTGTGTTGTTGAAGCATTAAACCCTGGGTCTTCTCCCATGCCAACAAATGGTTCTGTTGCTGGGACCTAAAACTGTGATTGCTAGGAACTGAAGAAAAGAGAAATCTATGTGTGCAGATCTGTTGCTTTAGTGCGCAGTATTCTACTTGACTTGTGAAGCTCTGTGATAAGAAATGAGCTTGATCTAAAGGAAAGTGGTAATATATTAAATCTTTGTTCTTTGGTAGTGGTAATATAAGTGGGAATTTTTTCTTCGAAAGTATGAATCTAGGTATGCTTGATAGATTTTTTCCTAGTCTAAAAACTAAGGCAGAACTAAAAGAAAGAAGATTTGATCTGAATAAATCTGATAGATATATTGAAAGATATGTTATTCCTATGCATAGAAAGAATGTTTGGACTAACAAGTGGATGCAGGAACCTAGAAATAATTTTTGTAGATTGTAGGTCCACCACCGTGATCCCATTGCGTAGTACAGGAAAGGTTGGGTATCATTTAAAACAAAGAGAGGATTGAGACTATGTTATAACTGCAGAAGACCGGGACATCTTGCTAAGCAATGCCCTGGCACAAGTCCTACTTTTCTTTGTTCTAAAGTTGTTGGTCATGTTGTATTGGATTGTCTAAGAATGATTGCTAAAGTGTAAAAGATGAACATGAGACAAGAAAACTATGAAGAAGGTCAAGAGACTAAGGATCTGTTAGAAAACCAGAAAGAATCAGAGACTATGTTATTACAGCTGAAATAAACACTGAATCATCACAGAGACATCATTTTACCAGAGATATTAAAATAAAAGAAGTGCATAGAAACAAGAATAGGAGACTTCGACATAGATTGTGTCTTGGATGAGGAAACATAGGTGAATATTATGCCAGAAAGCACTTGGGAAATTTTGGGAAATCCTTCTATGGTTCCTTCATTGGGAATAATAGGTTTGTTTAAAGGAAAGATGATACCCCTATGTTGAAGACTTAATCATGTACCTATAATATCCCATGGGACATCGACTGAAGAAGAATTTGAAGTTATTAAGTTTGTTGAGAACAGTACCCCTTTTTCACTTTTGTTAGGAAAGACCTGGATTGAGAAAGACCAGATGAGAAGAAAATAAGAGGAGGAAGATACAAAACAGAAAAAGAAAGAATTAAGGGAATTATAGCCAGAAAACTAGAGTGACTAATACAAGAAAAAGAGGATAAGTCGAATCAACAAAGGGCCAATGAATTATCTTTCGAAGTTGAAATAACGTAGGAAGACTTGAAGAACTTGTCCATGCAAGAAAGAAGTGCATCCACCCCAAAGTTAGTAGGAAAAGAAGTATCACTTTTGAAACCTTTGAAATACCCTCAATAGGGAAAAGTCACTTTACTAAGAGAAGATAAGAATAAGAATGGAAAGAGGAATACAAAGACTCAGATCACAGGAAAGAAGTCAAGAAATCTCAGTAAGAAGAAAGCCAAGTTAGAAAAACTACATGAAGTTCTAGTAAAGACTTCGCAGAAGGTGGGCTTGCATAATTTGAACCTCGTTGAGATCACAGAACCACACAGAATGGAAATTCACCATGGTGAAGCTATATGACTGTTGGAGGCATCTTGACCATTAGAATGATGCTCCAGAATAGCTAGAAATACATTTATTGCCGGAAAGACCATCATTGAACCATTGGGACCGCGCCATAACGACCCAAATTGTATTGATTGAGGCATTCCGACCTGTTGGAGGAATCTGTTACGACATTTCTTATTTAACCCATTAGATGTTGTGCCAGGACCACTTTTTTCCACTTGTGATTATTCGATATGATAGAAAATCCATCACATATCGTTGTATTGTCTATACCTCGCCATTCATTTGATTACCTTTCTCATTCGTTCGCCTACCTGATTTATTTTGTTCCCAGTGTGAGTGTCGGGTGAGTATAGCATAATAGAGAAGTATGTAGAGGAGATTTAGATAGACCTCATGGTTGAGAGAGTCATGTATGTAGGGATACAAGCATCATCAACAAGAGGATTGCAAGCATCTCCTTCGACTACACATCGCTGTAGCTGAACCACCATTGAGAAAAGAAGCAAGCACCATGATGATTTGGCTAATACGAAGCAGATCTTGTCATTTTTACCTGACTACATCCCACCTCTAGCTGGCATGGTTATTTGTGACAGTTTCCAACAAGATTTTGAATACACATTAATCATTTTGTACCTCCCGAAGGGGATACGCGCAGTTGGACCTTAGTTGGGACTGATCCAAACTCTCAAGATAAGTGACTTCAACCTCAGATACCAGAAGGACTATTCAATGATCGCACTACATAGGTACTTAATGAATATGATTGAGAAGAAGCCCAAGATAGTCTCCCAGTTGTGGATTAAGGAGCTCACATGATCCACGATATTGAACGTAATGAATATCCCCCACTTCTACTGACATCAGGAGGTTAACGCTTGCATTAAAATCCTCTTGTTGTGATACCATGGAGGGTATCTTTGGTTGGATAGGCGCATCACTGTGGATCTGACACTGATCCACCTGATCACTGGATTAAGCATGCAGGGACCGAACCCTCGCTAGTTCTACCCAGGGAAGATGTAAGATCGCTCCTTGGCCCAATGTATAAAGGAATATTGTGGCGTTGTGGAGAAAGGAAAGTGAGGCTACAAGGTAGCCTCCATCCAGGATGGCACACCGCGCCTAGCTTGTCAGCTTATAGCGAGAAATCTCATCAAAAATAACTATCCCACGCAAGTCACATGGTTCGTAGTTGATCTCGTAGGGAAGTGTGTCGAAGGAATGTAGATGAATTAGGTGAGCTACCTCATCAACAAGTTGGAGAAGGACCAAGGATATGAGTTTAATTTCATTTGGTTACTAATTTTAATCGAATTGTCACCTAGGAAATGCCAAAAGGAGAAACCTTCCTAGAAGTCGAACCATTAGAGCCATTAGCTGTAAAGTTCTCCACCTTGTGGTACACGAGTGATATGGTGAAGCAATGGAAATCAAATTCAATGTTCCATGCTTGCTATCTATAGCTGAAGCGTGCAATTGAAGCATTCCTCTGAATGACCCCGAACACTTTGCTCCAGTACATGCCTCTAGTGAATTTCCACGTAGACCGACACTTCATCTACATCACCGTGCGCAAGGATGAAAGTAAGGAAGAGATAAAGTATTATTATAAATTGACTGATGAAGACATGGTACAGATCACTAAGTAATGGCCAGCCAAATTCCTTGTACTGCTCGAAGATATAGAACTATCTGACCCTGAAATCATTTGAAGTGCTTTGGTCACCCAGACTGAGTATGATGAATAGATCAACGCAAAGAAAAAGAAGAAAAAGGAGGAACTGCAGAACATAGAAAGTGATTATAAGGACAACGCATTGGAGGAATCCATGCCTAATTCACCTATAGGAGGAGGAGGAGACAAAGTGAAACAAGAGGAAGGAGGGGAAGAAGGAGACAAGAAATAAAAAGGCGAAGTAACACTGCCAAAAGATCCCCTCACCACAGTAGAAGCATCGCAGAAGAGGAAGGTTTCCTCGGAGAAACCTTCGGTAAGAAAGAAGGCTCGTGCCAACAAGCCTCAGTCGATGAATGTCACAGTGGATGATGTTGATCTCATCATCAAAGCTGTAGAGGACACTTCAAAAGACATATTGGAGAGACATGGAGCAAAGAAGGATTTGATGTACTACATAATAGAGAAGGATCTCAGAAACATATAACAGGCTATCCATTTGAGCCGTGCAGTCCTTATTGCACCTTCTTCATTAGAAAGTACAAAATTGGGGGATGAGCCCACCAAATTACAGAGGCTAGAAAATGAAACCGAGGCTCGAATATGTCAAGCCTAAGAAGAAATGGAGCAGGCGACAAAGGCCTTCAAGAAAGAAATGGAGCAGGCCACAGAGGCCTTCAAGAAAGAAAAGGAGGAGGTCATAGAGAAACTTTGAGTTGCGCAGAAGGAGAAAAATGAAATTCAAGCGAAGTTCAAGGAGAACAATGCGAAGATACAGGAAGAAAAATACCAACCGCTCGCAGAGAAGATTGTGATCAAGGAGGAAGTAACTAGAGAAATTTGCTCTGTGCTGGGATTGGCACTGGAGGAATCAGAGTCAACTAAGATGCAAGTGGGGAAGCTCGCTGAGGCCATTCAGTAGCTTTAATCAAGAGTAGCAGAGTTAGAAATCCAAGTAGTACCTAGCACTCCGCAAGAAGTGTGAGATTAGAGGGAAGAAGCTGCCAGGATCACAGTAGAAAGAATTAGGGCGTTGGCCTCAGATTGTAAACAACTAAGTGATCGAAGTGCACATACCTATGAGCGCCTTGTAGAAGAAACGAAGCTAAGGAAATTGGAAGCACAACTCTAGGAGGCAAAGCAATAGTCGTCTATCGTGCAAGAACAAATGAGGTTGCTTACTACAGGTGATAAGATGAAGAGGTCGAAGGAGAAACGCACAATCTAACAACAGTTTAGTTCCATCTAGAGAAAAGTCATGGAGGTGACATAGAGGCTCCAGTTGGTGTAGGATGAATCCTACACACTTTTGGAAGAGATTGAAGGACAAGGCTCACAGCTGGAACCTGTAGTCGTGATAGTAGAACAATGCCTGGAAGGGCTTGTCACAGAGCAAGTAATTCAGGATTTTATTGAGCAAGAGGCTTTGGCGAAGTAGAAAGTTGAGGTAGCTCGAGCTAAGTGTTAATGCTCTGTAAATTCCCATAGGTTGTCAGAGTAGAAAAAATTTACAAGAGGTAACTTTATCCAACCACTTTGAAACTGGAATCTATCCCTACCAGCTTTAGAGAGGGATCTCTCTGTATGATTTAGCTACGTTTTAACTTTGAGATATTAGGCTAGTTAAACAAAATAAGATTGAATAGTTTGTTGTTGTTTTTGTTAAGTTGGTTGAAAAGGGTTTTACGCCTCCATTGGGCTATGGGGTATGTATTATAAAGATAGAGATCTAAACAAAAAATAAAAGATTCTTTTCATAGGGCAATATAATGCATTCATTGGATTCTTTAGCAGTAAAGTGATGAATAGCAGAAAATATGAGAATACCAATTAAAGTAAAGAAGCATTTAAGAATTTCTTCACTGTAATATCAGAAAGATAAATATTAAGATCTTTCAAAGCCAGAAATAGGGTATACAAAGATAAATCCTGCAACATGTGCTACTTTGAAATATTAGATTAGAAAACAATATGACAACTGAGGGATAAAAACATTTAACATAGAAAAGAAAACATCACCAATGAATAACACACGAGAATCCTGTGAAACGTCCCTTTGTATTAATGGAAGATCTCTTGATAAAAATTACAGTCTTTCTAGCTTAAAGGGCGTAAAGATCAACCCTTGGTACTTCAAAGTTTGAAGTATTTATAATAAAAAATTACATATGATCCTGTCATTAAAGATCAGGACGTGGAAAATTCTAAATTTAGCTAACTAACTCAACAAGACACGAAAATTTAGGAACTGTTTGATGATGTGTTGAAATCTTCATGTTGATTTCTGGGGTAAACCATTGGTGAGTCCTCTACATGACCTCGTCTGATTGGATAGTTGATTGGTCTTGGACACCTCATCTCCTACTCGATTAGATTGCATAACTCTTCCCATCGAAGGTGACTGGGAATGATGACTTTAAGTAGTCTTCGGTATACTTCATCCATCTCTGTATACTTGGAAAAAGTTGGCTTGATGATGAAAATGTATTGGATCTCATGTTGTATGATGATGTATGACTATAAAGCTTCCAAGAACGCCTTTCCTGTGATACTGCCCTGTATTCCCGAGAATTTCAAACTATATTTAACCATGGTGGCTAGTTTCTTTTTATAATCAGAAAGTGTCATTAACTTGTCATTTATGACCCTCAAGCTAGGAAGGCCTTTCTTCTGTAGAGCTTCAATTTTGCTGAAAAATATTTGCACTCCTATGTCCATAGTATAGACTTTGTCCTCTAGCTGTAGCATCAGTCCTCTTTTGGTCAAGACCCTCTTGACCTCGAGGATGGTCTCCATACTATCTTCAATTTTCAAATCCTCTAACTCTTCTCTAGTTTTTGAATTCAGGAATGTAATGATCTCAGTGGCTTCTGTGGGCATCTCTCCCAGTTCTCCTCTTATTTTCTCAATAG
>JZKD02S0038342.1:0-26289 GCA_000966675.3 Picea glauca | reverse complement strand
TAAAAAATTGAATTGTCTTGGTATATGTTCATAAGAGATAAAATGAAATAATTGTTCCAAGAGTCGTACCCTTAAATATTTTCAAAAAAGGATAGGATTCCGAACATAATAAGTTGAGTTGAGATGTGAAACAACAAGCTCGAAATCTAGTCAGATATGTGTGTGTGTGTGTGTGTGTGTGTGTGTGTGTGTGTGTGTATTATTTCTACTTATGTATATGTGATGAATGATGTGTATAATGGTTTATACAATGGATGTTGAATGTGATGCTTTTTAATGGAGTAGATGCCAATTCAATATGAAATTTGCTAATGAGTCAACTAAAAAATTGAATTGTCTTGGTATATGTTCATAAGAGATAAAATGAAATAATTGTTCCAAGAGTCGTACCCTTAAATATTTTCAAAAAAGGATAGGATTCCGAACATAATAAGTTTTTTTGAGATGTGAAACAACAAGCTCGAAATCTAGTCAGATTATCAAGTGGTGTATGCCCAAAGCGGATGCTTCGGTCATAAGTTCAATAACAACATTGTATTCTGCAACATTGTTCATTGCACGGCTGATATAGATGCCCCCAGAGCTTACTATGTCTTTGGTGGGTGAAAGGATTACCCAAACAGTGGAAGTGATATTCCGAGAGGTGTGACTAGCTCCATCCGCATATCCAAAATAGGGTGAGGGAAACAATGGCATCTGCAAATCAAGCATTAAGCAGGATAAGAAGATTGAAAAAGAATGTCACATAAAGGGAAAACAAAATCAACCATAGCACACTATAATACATATGTTACAAAAGAAATAGATAGTGCAAGGCTTATGCATAGTACTTTTTTAAGTAGAGCCCACTGCAGGGCTCTGATAATGGGTTTCCTTGATAGTCCGCTAGATCATAGGATCATTTTTAAGAAATCATGTAATTATATAGGGGCCATATCATAAGGGTTTGAACTTACCTGCACCAAACTTATCGTGGTATTGGTCATAGAACAAAACTAAATCATCTTCTGATAAGGTTCAAGCACGTATTTTTTGATCATATTGGTGTTTAACGCACTTTTGGTGAGACTCATTAGCCATAATGGCTTCGCGACGTTGTTCATCAAGGTGGGATAAATATAGGAGTCATTTTTATTCAGCGGAAGTGTTAGCAAGGAGTTCGACAGCTAGCTTGAGGGACGGGATTTCGCATTCGATGGGTAAAACAGCCTCCAAACCATAGACAAGTTGGAACAGGGTGAAGCTGGGGGTAGTTTTAGCAGAGGTTCAATATGCCCATAAGGCCAAGAATAGCATTAAATTCCAATTGGTTTTATATTTTCCAATCATTCTCTAGAGCATTGTTTTTAGTACCTTATTGATGGACTCGACTTGACCATTTGCTTGGGGGTAATAGGGAGATGATTTTTCTTGGTCAAAATGCAATAGAGTAGATAATTTTGTCATCATGCTATTGCAAAAATGTGATCCATGGTCAGTCACAATGGATTTAGGCACACCCAAACATGTGATGATATGATTTAATATGAATAAGGAAGCAATCTTGGCGCCGTTAGAGAAGGTGGGCATGGCTTATTCCCACTTTGTGAAATAATCATCGGCCATAATAATGTAATTATGATCGGCGATAGAAGGAGGTTTACAGGTGGTGAAATCGATGCCTCATTTATCGAATGAGCCAAATACAATGATTGGATGTAAAGGAGTGAGGTGAGCACGCATTTTTTTGGAAAAGATTTGACAGGGGTGGCATTTTTGTAACATATTAATGCAATCTTTAAAAATTGTGGGCCAAAAATAGCCTGCATGTAAAATATTTTGGGTAATGGCTAACTGAGAAAAATGGCCACCACATGCTTCAGAGTAGCAGTCATTTAGGATTCATTCGACTTCAGAATGGATGACACAACAGCATAATACCATATCCACTATGCGACGGTAAAGGGTATCACCGAAGATGAGATAGTTTTTGGATTGGTGGTGTATGCAATGATGGTCATATTTAGACAGATTGGGTAGAAAGCGTTGGGTCTATAGATAAATCAATATATATCCATACCAAGGATCGGACAAGTCAATGAGAAACAAAGATTCATTAAGAAAAAAATCTTGTACCAAAGATTCATCAAAGGCTCGGGGAAGATTGGTCATTAATTTTGCAAAAAATAAAGGATTTTTTGGAATTAGGGGTGGAGAATTCAAGATCAAATTCTTGTAGCAGGACAATCCATTTAAAGTATCTTCCCCCCAGTATTGGGTGTGACAAAATATATTGCATTGGGTTCATGTCAGAGACAACAGTGGTGGTTCGGAGCAGAATATAATGTTGGAATCATTGGATGGCATATACAACCGCCAGCGTCAACTTCTCAACGTAGGGATATCGAAGCTCAACACCTACTAAGACCTTACTGAGATAATAAATAACATTTTCATTGTGTTGATCGTCAGTTTGGACTAATACCATTCCAATGGTGGTATCAGTGCCATGTATAGGATGAAATATTTATTATAATTTGGGGGTTTAAGTAATGTTGTAGATGTAAGAACCTGCTTCAAATTATCAAAAGATAGTTGGTCATGTTCATCCCAAATAAAAGGTACACATTTTTTCAATAATCGCATGAAACCTTTCGTGATTTCTGCATAATTGGAAATGAAGCATATAAGGAAGTTGTATTTCCCTTGCAAACTTTGAAGTTGGATTATGTATATGGAAGGGGTCAAGTCGATGATTGCCTCGACTTTAAGCAGATCAACTCTAATCCCAAACTTGGATAAAATGAAACCAAGTAAACAATTGGACTCCATGACAAAAATGCATTTGTGTGGAATTAAGCGAATGTTGTAATATCAGCAGCGTACAAAGATTTTGCGTAGGTGATCTATGTGATCATATCTCTTGGGAGACCGGGAAGGGAGATCATCTAAGTAAGATTTTACGACATGTTTAATTTCATGGAAGGCATAAGACATGGCCCGCTAGAATGTTGCACCAAGATTTTTAGAACCAAATGGTAACTTTCAATATACAAAATTTCCCCATGGGTAGATAAAGGTGGTTTTTTTTTGGTCCTCTAGAGTAATTTCGATTTGATTATAGTCGGAGAAGCCATCCATAAATGAGAAGACTTCACATTCAAAACAATCATCGATTATTTTATTGATGAAATGGGTAGTGAAATTGTCTTTATTGGTTGTGGAGCCTGATTATCTTTCTATTTCATAGGTCTTTGTTTTCAGTCGTATTTATACCCCATGAAGACTGTACACTCCTCCACACGAGGGGGTTGCAAGGGGGGATTTCCACCCCTAAGGGGTTCAGGGGAAAGTGAGCCCCTAACAAGGGTTTAGGGGACAGGGTTCCCTGATGGGGATTCGGGAGAAAAGCCCCGGAAGGAAAAATTGCCTTGTAAATTCATATTGTAATTTCATAGTAAATCTGGACCATTCTTTATAAGGTCACAGATCTAATAATATAAGTTATGTTAGGGTTTTTTTTCCCTAGAAGGCAACCCTCTTTTATGATGGAATTATATTTTGGCTAGGAATCATTGTGAATATTTTATTCTAACAGAGGAGACTGTGAGAGAAAGAAGAGGAAGTTACAGCAAGTGTGTTGTAGGTTGTATCCCTTCATTTGTTGGATAATAAAAAGGAAGGACCTGGCAATTTATCTGGTGGACGTAACCCACACTAGGTGAATCATGTATATTTGTGTCTCTATTTTATTGTGTGTATTCTTTGTTTTATTTCCACATTTGTTTTATTTCATTGATCTGTGATCCTATTTTTTTAACAATTGGTATCATAGTGAAAGGTAAATTGCACGAAAAGAGGGTTCCTGGTTCGAGTGGGAGAAATGGCTTAAGATGGGAATTTTAGGTTCGAGAAATTTAACAGCCAAAACTACCAGATATGGAAGATCCAGATGGAAGATTATTATATCAAAAGGATTTATTCCTACCATTGGGTAGAATAGCAAAAAAGTCGATGGCCATGAAGAATGAAGAATGGGAGGTTCTTGACAAAAAGGCACTAGGAACGAAATGATTGATCCTAGCAGCATCAGTGGATTTCAAAAGAAAATACAACGAAGGAATTGATGGATGCATTAGCTAAACTGTATGAAAATCCCTCATCGTCCAATAAGATATTTCTAATGAAGAGATTATTTAATATGAAAATGTCAGAAGGTGGGTATGTTGCAAATCATTTAAATAAATTTAATATGGTTATTAATCAGCTAAGTTCTCTAAAAGTGGACTTTGATGATGAGGTCAGGGATTTCCTGATCTTGTGTTCATTGCCAGAAAGATGGAACGACTTGGTCATGGTTGTAAGTAACTTTGTCTCCGGTTCAAACACTTTAAAATTTGATGATGTTGTTGGTGTTATCCTTAGAGAGGAAATGCGATGAAAAATCACAGGTGAGACATTAGGTAATGCATTAAACATGGAGAATACGGGAAGAAAAATGGATAGAGGAAAGGGCTCAGGGAACCACGGGAATTCTAGGAAGGGAAGATCCAAATCTAGACTAGGAAAGATAGAGTATTGGAATTATTGGAAGAAAGTACATCTGAAGAAAGACTGCAGAGCTCCAAAGAAACAAAGAGATGGACAACAGGAGAAAAATCAAGAAGCAAATGTAATAGGTGATGTGTTACAAGATGCTTTGATTATTTCTGTAGATAATATTCTTGATTCTTGGGTACTAGATTCAAGGGATTCATTTCATGCCACACCCCATAGGAAACATTTTCTAGATTATGTTAAAGGTGATTTTGGATAGGTTCATTTGGGTGATGATGCACCATGCAAAATTGTTGGAATGGTAAAGGTGAAAATAAAGCAAAGGAATGGAAACCAATGGTTGTTAAAAGAGGTAAGACATGTTCCAAATCTAAGGGGAAATCTATTTTCAACAGGGAAGTTGGCAAGTGAAGATTGTATATATATATATATTTACTTATAAGGCATGGAAGGTCACCAAACGATCACTGGTGATAGCAAAAGGAGAGAAGGTAGGTACATTGTATTTATGTATTGGTTATATTGATTCTTCTATCTCTTTAGCTTCAACAGGAGTGGATACAGCATTGTGGCATCATAGGCTTGGACACATGAGTGAGAAGGGGATGCAGATACTTCACAAAATAAATTTGTTGTTAAATCTTAAACAAATTGATTTGTCTTTCTGTGAGCATTGTGTTTATGGAAAACAAAAGAGAGTCGTATTTTTTAGAGTCAGACAATAAAAGAAGAGTGAAAGGTTAGAGCTTGTGCATATAGATGTATGGGGACCATATTAGGTATCATCTCTTGGTGGCTCTCGTTATTATGTTACTTTTATTGATGATGCAACTAGAAAAACTTGGGTTTATTACATTCGAAAAAAATCTGATGTTTCTGATACTTTTAAGAAATGGAAAGGTTTGGTTAAGAATGAGACAGGAAAAAGGTTGAAGTGTCTCAGATCAGAAAATGGAGGTGAATATTGCAGCAAGGAGTTTGATTATTACTATTCATACCATGGGATTTGTAGAGAGAAGACAGTTCCAGGAACACCACAAGAAAATGGTGTGCCAGAAAGGATGAACAGGACAATCATGGAGCGTGCAAGGTGTATGAGATTTCATGTTGGTTTTCCCTTACAATTATGGGCAGATGTTGTAGATATTATTGTTTACTTAATAAAAAGATTACCTTCAAGCACTTTGGATGGTGGAATTCTGGAGGATGCATGGAAAAGTAAAAAGGTAAACTATTATTTTTTTAAGACTTTCGGTTGTGAAGCATTTGTCCATATTGATAAAGAAAATAGAACAAAGATTGAGGAAAAATCCAAGCAGTGTACATTTATTAGATACAATGTTAATGATTTTGGTTATTGCTTATGGGATTATGAAAATCATAAAATAATTAGCAGTAGAGATGCAATATTCAATGAGAAGGTCATGTAAAAAGATCAGTTGCAGGGAAAGATACAAGAAAAAGAAAAACCAGAATACACAGTTCTTGATGAGATCACTGAAAAAGAAATTCCAAAGGTAACAGAAAATGAAAATGTACAATAACAGGAGAAGCAAGTACCTCAAACTCCTACAAGTGTTGTTAGAATATCTACCAGGTTAAGAAGACCCATTGAATGATACTCTCTTTCATTGTATTATTTATTGTTGATTGATTCTAATGAACCAAAATGTTATGAAGAGGCAATGCAGGTAGACACTAAAAAGAAGTGGGAGCAAGGCATGAAAGAGGAAATGGATTCCCTGGTAAATAACCAGAATTAGGACTTGGTTCAGTTGCCTGTAGGAAAAATATCATTATAGAATAAATGGTTTTACAAGTCGAAGGAAGAAGATGGAGGAAAAAAGAGGTACAAGGCTAGAATTGTTGTAAAGGGGTTTGCACAAAAGAAAGGTATATATTTTTATGAAATATTTTCTCCTATTGTTAAAATGAATTCAATTAGGACTATTTTAAGTCTTGTGGTAATACAAGATTTGCATCTTGAGCAATTATAAGTAAAAAAAACTTTCCTCCATGGGGATTTGGAGGAAGATATTTATATGCAGCAGCCACAGGCGTATGAGGTCAAAGGGAAGGAAAATTTTGTATTAGGTTGAAGAAGAGCTTGTATGGCCTAAAGAAAAATCCAAGGCAGTGGTATTTGAATTTTGACACGTTTACGACAGAACAAGGTTATAGTAGATGTCATTCTGATCACTTTGTTTATTTTAAAAGGATAGAAAATGGAAGTTATATTATCTTGTTATTGTATGTAGATTGCATGCTTGTTGCAGGGTCTAATATGCAGGATATAAATGTTCTCAAGAAGAAATTAGCTAATTCATTTGTGATGAAGGATTTAGGTTCTGCAAAGAAAATCCTTGTATGAGAATAACAAGAGATAGGAAAAATCGCAAATTGACATAGTCTCAGGGTGGGTACTTAGAGAAGGNTGGACTCGACTTGACCATTTGCTTGGGGGTAATAGGGAGATGATTTTTCTTGGTCAAAATGCAATAGAGTAGATAATTTTGTCATCATGCTATTGCAAAAATGTGATCCATGGTCGGTCACAATGGATTTAGGCACACCCAAACATGCGATGATATGATTTAATATGAATAAGGAAGCAATCTTGGCGTCGTTAGAGAAGGTGGGCATGGCTTCTTCCCACTTTGTGAAATAATCATCGGCCATAATAATGTAATTATGATCGGCGATAGAAGGAGGTTTACAGGTGGTGAAATCGATGCCTCATTTATCGAACGAGCCAATTGCAATGATTGGATGTAAAGGAGTGAGGTGAGCACGCATTTTTTTGGAAAAGATTTGACAGGGGTGGCATTTTTGTAACATATTAATGCAATCTTTAAAAATTGTGGGCCAAAAATAACCTGCATGTAAAATATTTTGGGTAGTGGCTAACTGAGAAAAATGGCCACCACATGCTTCAGAGTAGCAGTCATTTAGGATTCATTCGACTTCAGAATGGATGACACAACAGCGTAATACCATATCCACTATGCGACGGTAAAGGGTATCACCGAAGATGAGATAGTTTTTGGATTGGTGGTGTATGCAATGATGGTCATCTTTAGACAGATTGGGTAGAAAGCGTTGGGTCTATAGATAAATCAATATATATCCATACCAAGTATCGGACAAGTCAATGAGAAACAAAGATTCATTAGGAAAAAAATCTTGTACCAAAGATTCATCAAAGGCTCGGGGAAGATTGGTCATTAATTTTGCAAAAAATAAAGGATTTTTTGGAATTAGGGGTGGAGAATTCAAGATCAAATTCTTGTAGCAGGACAATCCATTTAAAGTATCTTCCCCCCAGTATTGGGTGTGACAAAATATATTGCATTGGGTTCATGTCAGAGACAACAGTGGTGGTTCGGAGCAGAATATAATGTTGGAATCATTGGATGGCATATACAACCGCCAGCGTCAACTTCTCAACGTAGGGATATCGAAGCTCAACACCTACTAAGACCTTACTGAGATAATAAATAACATTTTCATTGTGTTGATCGTCAGTTTGGACTAATACCATTCCAATGGTGGTATCAGTGCCATGTATAGGATGAAATATTTATTATAATTTGGGGGTTTAAGTAATGTTGTAGATGTAAGAACCTGCTTCAAATTATCAAAAGATAGTTGGTCATGTTCATCCCAAATAAAAGGTACACATTTTTTCAATAATCGCATGAAACCTTTCGTGATTTCTGCATAATTGGAAATGAAGCATATAAGGAAGTTGTATTTCCCTTGCAAACTTTGAAGTTGGATTATGTATATGGAAGGGGTCAAGTCGATGATTGCCTCGACTTTAAGCAGATCAACTCTAATCCCAAACTTGGATAAAATGAAACCAAGTAAACAATTGGACTCCATGACAAAAATGCATTTGTGTGGAATTAAGCGAATGTTGTAATATCAGCAGCGTACAAAGATTTTGCGTAGGTGATCTATGTGATCATATCTCTTGGGAGACCGGGAAGGGAGATCATCTAAGTAAGATTTTACGACATGTTTAATTTCATGGAAGGCATAAGACATGGCCCGCTAGAATGTTGCACCAAGATTTTTAGAACCAAATGGTAACTTTCAATATACAAAATTTCCCCATGGGTAGATAAAGGTGGTTTTTTTTTGGTCCTCTAGAGTAATTTCGATTTGATTATAGTCGGAGAAGCCATCCATAAATGAGAAGACTTCACATTCAAAACAATCATCGATTATTTTATTGATGAAATGGGTAGTGAAATTGTCTTTATTGGTTGTGGAGCCTGATTATCTTTCTATTTCATAGGTCTTTGTTTTCAGTCGTATTTATACCCCATGAAGACTGTACACTCCTCCACACGAGGGGGTTGCAAGGGGGGATTTCCACCCCTAAGGGGTTCAGGGGAAAGTGAGCCCCTAACAAGGGTTTAGGGGACAGGGTTCCCTGATGGGGATTCGGGAGAAAAGCCCCGGAAGGAAAAATTGCCTTGTAAATTCATATTGTAATTTCATAGTAAATCTGGACCATTCTTTATAAGGTCACAGATCTAATAATATAAGTTATGTTAGGGTTTTTTTTCCCTAGAAGGCAACCCTCTTTTATGATGGAATTATATTTTGGCTAGGAATCATTGTGAATATTTTATTCTAACAGAGGAGACTGTGAGAGAAAGAAGAGGAAGTTACAGCAAGTGTGTTGTAGGTTGTATCCCTTCATTTGTTGGATAATAAAAAGGAAGGACCTGGCAATTTATCTGGTGGACGTAACCCACACTAGGTGAATCATGTATATTTGTGTCTCTATTTTATTGTGTGTATTCTTTGTTTTATTTCCACATTTGTTTTATTTCATTGATCTGTGATCCTATTTTTTTAACAATTGGTATCATAGTGAAAGGTAAATTGCACGAAAAGAGGGTTCCTGGTTCGAGTGGGAGAAATGGCTTAAGATGGGAATTTTAGGTTCGAGAAATTTAACAGCCAAAACTACCAGATATGGAAGATCCAGATGGAAGATTATTATATCAAAAGGATTTATTCCTACCATTGGGTAGAATAGCAAAAAAGTCGATGGCCATGAAGAATGAAGAATGGGAGGTTCTTGACAAAAAGGCACTAGGAACGAAATGATTGATCCTAGCAGCATCAGTGGATTTCAAAAGAAAATACAACGAAGGAATTGATGGATGCATTAGCTAAACTGTATGAAAATCCCTCATCGTCCAATAAGATATTTCTAATGAAGAGATTATTTAATATGAAAATGTCAGAAGGTGGGTATGTTGCAAATCATTTAAATAAATTTAATATGGTTATTAATCAGCTAAGTTCTCTAAAAGTGGACTTTGATGATGAGGTCAGGGATTTCCTGATCTTGTGTTCATTGCCAGAAAGATGGAACGACTTGGTCATGGTTGTAAGTAACTTTGTCTCCGGTTCAAACACTTTAAAATTTGATGATGTTGTTGGTGTTATCCTTAGAGAGGAAATGCGATGAAAAATCACAGGTGAGACATTAGGTAATGCATTAAACATGGAGAATACGGGAAGAAAAATGGATAGAGGAAAGGGCTCAGGGAACCACGGGAATTCTAGGAAGGGAAGATCCAAATCTAGACTAGGAAAGATAGAGTATTGGAATTATTGGAAGAAAGTACATCTGAAGAAAGACTGCAGAGCTCCAAAGAAACAAAGAGATGGACAACAGGAGAAAAATCAAGAAGCAAATGTAATAGGTGATGTGTTACAAGATGCTTTGATTATTTCTGTAGATAATATTCTTGATTCTTGGGTACTAGATTCAAGGGATTCATTTCATGCCACACCCCATAGGAAACATTTTCTAGATTATGTTAAAGGTGATTTTGGATAGGTTCATTTGGGTGATGATGCACCATGCAAAATTGTTGGAATGGTAAAGGTGAAAATAAAGCAAAGGAATGGAAACCAATGGTTGTTAAAAGAGGTAAGACATGTTCCAAATCTAAGGGGAAATCTATTTTCAACAGGGAAGTTGGCAAGTGAAGATTGTATATATATATATATTTACTTATAAGGCATGGAAGGTCACCAAACGATCACTGGTGATAGCAAAAGGAGAGAAGGTAGGTACATTGTATTTATGTATTGGTTATATTGATTCTTCTATCTCTTTAGCTTCAACAGGAGTGGATACAGCATTGTGGCATCATAGGCTTGGACACATGAGTGAGAAGGGGATGCAGATACTTCACAAAATAAATTTGTTGTTAAATCTTAAACAAATTGATTTGTCTTTCTGTGAGCATTGTGTTTATGGAAAACAAAAGAGAGTCGTATTTTTTAGAGTCAGACAATAAAAGAAGAGTGAAAGGTTAGAGCTTGTGCATATAGATGTATGGGGACCATATTAGGTATCATCTCTTGGTGGCTCTCGTTATTATGTTACTTTTATTGATGATGCAACTAGAAAAACTTGGGTTTATTACATTCGAAAAAAATCTGATGTTTCTGATACTTTTAAGAAATGGAAAGGTTTGGTTAAGAATGAGACAGGAAAAAGGTTGAAGTGTCTCAGATCAGAAAATGGAGGTGAATATTGCAGCAAGGAGTTTGATTATTACTATTCATACCATGGGATTTGTAGAGAGAAGACAGTTCCAGGAACACCACAAGAAAATGGTGTGCCAGAAAGGATGAACAGGACAATCATGGAGCGTGCAAGGTGTATGAGATTTCATGTTGGTTTTCCCTTACAATTATGGGCAGATGTTGTAGATATTATTGTTTACTTAATAAAAAGATTACCTTCAAGCACTTTGGATGGTGGAATTCTGGAGGATGCATGGAAAAGTAAAAAGGTAAACTATTATTTTTTTAAGACTTTCGGTTGTGAAGCATTTGTCCATATTGATAAAGAAAATAGAACAAAGATTGAGGAAAAATCCAAGCAGTGTACATTTATTAGATACAATGTTAATGATTTTGGTTATTGCTTATGGGATTATGAAAATCATAAAATAATTAGCAGTAGAGATGCAATATTCAATGAGAAGGTCATGTAAAAAGATCAGTTGCAGGGAAAGATACAAGAAAAAGAAAAACCAGAATACACAGTTCTTGATGAGATCACTGAAAAAGAAATTCCAAAGGTAACAGAAAATGAAAATGTACAATAACAGGAGAAGCAAGTACCTCAAACTCCTACAAGTGTTGTTAGAATATCTACCAGGTTAAGAAGACCCATTGAATGATACTCTCTTTCATTGTATTATTTATTGTTGATTGATTCTAATGAACCAAAATGTTATGAAGAGGCAATGCAGGTAGACACTAAAAAGAAGTGGGAGCAAGGCATGAAAGAGGAAATGGATTCCCTGGTAAATAACCAGAATTAGGACTTGGTTCAGTTGCCTGTAGGAAAAATATCATTATAGAATAAATGGTTTTACAAGTCGAAGGAAGAAGATGGAGGAAAAAAGAGGTACAAGGCTAGAATTGTTGTAAAGGGGTTTGCACAAAAGAAAGGTATATATTTTTATGAAATATTTTCTCCTATTGTTAAAATGAATTCAATTAGGACTATTTTAAGTCTTGTGGTAATACAAGATTTGCATCTTGAGCAATTATAAGTAAAAAAAACTTTCCTCCATGGGGATTTGGAGGAAGATATTTATATGCAGCAGCCACAGGCGTATGAGGTCAAAGGGAAGGAAAATTTTGTATTAGGTTGAAGAAGAGCTTGTATGGCCTAAAGAAAAATCCAAGGCAGTGGTATTTGAATTTTGACACGTTTACGACAGAACAAGGTTATAGTAGATGTCATTCTGATCACTTTGTTTATTTTAAAAGGATAGAAAATGGAAGTTATATTATCTTGTTATTGTATGTAGATTGCATGCTTGTTGCAGGGTCTAATATGCAGGATATAAATGTTCTCAAGAAGAAATTAGCTAATTCATTTGTGATGAAGGATTTAGGTTCTGCAAAGAAAATCCTTGTATGAGAATAACAAGAGATAGGAAAAATCGCAAATTGACATAGTCTCAGGGTGGGTACTTAGAGAAGGNTGTCTCTATTGTATTGTATATCTTCTGTGTTTTATTTCTGCATTTTTTTATTTCATTCCTCCACAATTCTGTTTTTATAACAGTCTTTCGGACAAGCCTTATTGAGATACCTATAATCAACGCATACTCATATGGTGCCCTAATTTTTGTTAACTAGTACGATCTTGGACACCCATTCAATTAGGGGTATGGGATAAATAAAACTAGCATTTGATAGTTTTTGAACTTTTTCCTTAATTTTTGCAGCTTTCCTTGGATGAACTGGGTGGAGTTGTTGTCAAACTGGATGGGTTCCGAGGTAAGTTTTAATTTCATGGACAACAATTTGTGGGGCGATTCCTAGCATCTCTTCATAGTACCAAGTGAATATGTCACGGAATTATTTCAATAGGGAATTGTAAGCTTCGATTTCTTTAGGGGAATAATCTGCACCTATCTGGATGTTTTCCATGACCCCTGGTTTAACTAAAATATCGATCGAAATGGTTTTGAAAATGTTTCCCAAATTGCCTTCAGACAGAATAGGATATGGTGTGGAAGGTAAAAGGGATGGATCTTGGATATCAGTTGAAATGAGGGTTTTTATTTGGGTTTATTTCTTCTCTCCAAAGGGTAAGAAGGAGGATCGATGATGAGAATCCTCCCAAGGTTTATATTGCAACATCATGATTTCCATAATGGATTCATCTGAAGGTTGGACGATGTTGAGAAAGTCATGGGACATTGAAGTATGGGTATCCCAATAGGGAGAGGAAAATTGATCTTGTTCCTCATCTAGTAGGAGACTAGAATGAGAATCAAGAGATTCTCCTATGGATTGTATTACTGAATATGCCAACTCGATTGGTGATAGTTGCATGGTGTCTCCATAAGATTTTATATCGGATGGGTGGGGTATTACCCAAGGATCCTTGCAACTGATGAGTGTAATGGTAATTGTGGAGATCATATTGATGGAGATGGTTGGGGTTATGTCTGGTGGGGTGAGGGGAAAATTCCACATTAATGATGGATAAATTCCTACCCCAATTCTTTCGCATCCCAAAAAAGACTCTCCTACAAAAGGGACATTTTCATTAGGATTGATTTGCATATATGGTGTACAAAACTCTAGTTGGTCTACAGTGACGATAGTCCCTTGATGTGGGAATTTAACAAGTTGAAAGACACTATATGCAACATCCTTCATGGTGTAAAACCAAGTGCAACCTAAAATAAAAGTATAGTCGAGTGTGGTGTCGATCATCTCGTCTTCTACCGAAACAGTTTTTCCTGCAAATTCAATGGGTAATGAGGAGAGAATTATGTGGGGTTTGAAAAAATGTTTGTCAAAAGATTTAAGGATGGTTTCTGATGTAGTAAGTTGGGTAGAACCAAGTACTTTCCAACATGTCAAGGACATGATGCATATTGTGGCGCATTCATCAAGCATTGTTTAGAAAACATTTTTATTGAGAGATCAGACAGTGATTTGTAATGTTAATTGGTGTGATGAGCGATATTCATTACAATTTTTGTCGAAGGAAATAGCATTGGATTTTGTAGTGTCAATTCCACCAATGACTGATAATAAGGATTTACAATACATAGGGAAGGATTGTAGTACTTCGAGGGATGACATGGCATAAGGGGCTTGGGAAATATCTTCTACTATACTATAGTGGTTGGTTTCTCGAGTGTTAGGATTATGTGTAGCTCAACGAAGTACTCCCTTTGGAGGGCGTAAGGCATGTTCAAAAGTTGGCTTCTCTAGTGTGAGAGGGACATTGGGTGGGGTGGTTGAGGGGGGATCCTTGGGTAAAGAATCTCCTTATAGAGAATATTAATTCTTGGCTCCAATCGATATGGCCACAGATTTAACCATCAAGATGTTTACTGATGGGGCTTCATGGTTTCCCCCTGGTGGAGGTGCTTGTGTTTGCATGAAGAATTGTTGTTGCTCGGAGGGAGGGAATTGTTAAAAATGCAAGTGTATAAGAGGATGTGCCCCACTCGAGATATTGATGGATTTTAGTGAGATGAGGACAATCTTTAGTGAAATGATCCTCTTTACAAATCATGCAGGGATATTTATCCTTTTGTTCTCTCTTTCCCTGAGCGTTGTTTTCTTCGGTTTTAGGGAATGACTAGTTGGAAGAGTTTTTATTTTTCTTGTTATTATTTCCCTTTTTTTTTCCTTCGGATTGTTGCAGGTTTTTAGACACAATTGATTGCACCATATTAACCTCAGAGGTTTGGTCAAAGGGCTTACTTGGAGTTATAGTATGAACATATGAGCTAGGATTGGTAGCTTTAGTCAATTGGATATGTTGCCCAGTCATATGACCAATTGTATTTGTGGAAACATAACCGATCATACCATCGACATGGGGTCCAAGTGTGGGTTTGGTTTGATCATTCGANGAAAAAAATCTTGTACCAAAGATTCATCAAAGGCTCGGGGAAGATTGGTCATTAATTTTGCAAAAAATAAAGGATTTTTTGGAATTAGGGGTGGAGAATTCAAGATCAAATTCTTGTAGCAGGACAATCCATTTAAAGTATCTTCCCCCCAGTATTGGGTGTGACAAAATATATTGCATTGGGTTCATGTCAGAGACAACAGTGGTGGTTCGGAGCAGAATATAATGTTGGAATCATTGGATGGCATATACAACCGCCAGCGTCAACTTCTCAACGTAGGGATATCGAAGCTCAACACCTACTAAGACCTTACTGAGATAATAAATAACATTTTCATTGTGTTGATCGTCAGTTTGGACTAATACCATTCCAATGGTGGTATCAGTGCCATGTATAGGATGAAATATTTATTATAATTTGGGGGTTTAAGTAATGTTGTAGATGTAAGAACCTGCTTCAAATTATCAAAAGATAGTTGGTCATGTTCATCCCAAATAAAAGGTACACATTTTTTCAATAATCGCATGAAACCTTTCGTGATTTCTGCATAATTGGAAATGAAGCATATAAGGAAGTTGTATTTCCCTTGCAAACTTTGAAGTTGGATTATGTATATGGAAGGGGTCAAGTCGATGATTGCCTCGACTTTAAGCAGATCAACTCTAATCCCAAACTTGGATAAAATGAAACCAAGTAAACAATTGGACTCCATGACAAAAATGCATTTGTGTGGAATTAAGCGAATGTTGTAATATCAGCAGCGTACAAAGATTTTGCGTAGGTGATCTATGTGATCATATCTCTTGGGAGACCGGGAAGGGAGATCATCTAAGTAAGATTTTACGACATGTTTAATTTCATGGAAGGCATAAGACATGGCCCGCTAGAATGTTGCACCAAGATTTTTAGAACCAAATGGTAACTTTCAATATACAAAATTTCCCCATGGGTAGATAAAGGTGGTTTTTTTTTGGTCCTCTAGAGTAATTTCGATTTGATTATAGTCGGAGAAGCCATCCATAAATGAGAAGACTTCACATTCAAAACAATCATCGATTATTTTATTGATGAAATGGGTAGTGAAATTGTCTTTATTGGTTGTGGAGCCTGATTATCTTTCTATTTCATAGGTCTTTGTTTTCAGTCGTATTTATACCCCATGAAGACTGTACACTCCTCCACACGAGGGGGTTGCAAGGGGGGATTTCCACCCCTAAGGGGTTCAGGGGAAAGTGAGCCCCTAACAAGGGTTTAGGGGACAGGGTTCCCTGATGGGGATTCGGGAGAAAAGCCCCGGAAGGAAAAATTGCCTTGTAAATTCATATTGTAATTTCATAGTAAATCTGGACCATTCTTTATAAGGTCACAGATCTAATAATATAAGTTATGTTAGGGTTTTTTTTCCCTAGAAGGCAACCCTCTTTTATGATGGAATTATATTTTGGCTAGGAATCATTGTGAATATTTTATTCTAACAGAGGAGACTGTGAGAGAAAGAAGAGGAAGTTACAGCAAGTGTGTTGTAGGTTGTATCCCTTCATTTGTTGGATAATAAAAAGGAAGGACCTGGCAATTTATCTGGTGGACGTAACCCACACTAGGTGAATCATGTATATTTGTGTCTCTATTTTATTGTGTGTATTCTTTGTTTTATTTCCACATTTGTTTTATTTCATTGATCTGTGATCCTATTTTTTTAACAATTGGTATCATAGTGAAAGGTAAATTGCACGAAAAGAGGGTTCCTGGTTCGAGTGGGAGAAATGGCTTAAGATGGGAATTTTAGGTTCGAGAAATTTAACAGCCAAAACTACCAGATATGGAAGATCCAGATGGAAGATTATTATATCAAAAGGATTTATTCCTACCATTGGGTAGAATAGCAAAAAAGTCGATGGCCATGAAGAATGAAGAATGGGAGGTTCTTGACAAAAAGGCACTAGGAACGAAATGATTGATCCTAGCAGCATCAGTGGATTTCAAAAGAAAATACAACGAAGGAATTGATGGATGCATTAGCTAAACTGTATGAAAATCCCTCATCGTCCAATAAGATATTTCTAATGAAGAGATTATTTAATATGAAAATGTCAGAAGGTGGGTATGTTGCAAATCATTTAAATAAATTTAATATGGTTATTAATCAGCTAAGTTCTCTAAAAGTGGACTTTGATGATGAGGTCAGGGATTTCCTGATCTTGTGTTCATTGCCAGAAAGATGGAACGACTTGGTCATGGTTGTAAGTAACTTTGTCTCCGGTTCAAACACTTTAAAATTTGATGATGTTGTTGGTGTTATCCTTAGAGAGGAAATGCGATGAAAAATCACAGGTGAGACATTAGGTAATGCATTAAACATGGAGAATACGGGAAGAAAAATGGATAGAGGAAAGGGCTCAGGGAACCACGGGAATTCTAGGAAGGGAAGATCCAAATCTAGACTAGGAAAGATAGAGTATTGGAATTATTGGAAGAAAGTACATCTGAAGAAAGACTGCAGAGCTCCAAAGAAACAAAGAGATGGACAACAGGAGAAAAATCAAGAAGCAAATGTAATAGGTGATGTGTTACAAGATGCTTTGATTATTTCTGTAGATAATATTCTTGATTCTTGGGTACTAGATTCAAGGGATTCATTTCATGCCACACCCCATAGGAAACATTTTCTAGATTATGTTAAAGGTGATTTTGGATAGGTTCATTTGGGTGATGATGCACCATGCAAAATTGTTGGAATGGTAAAGGTGAAAATAAAGCAAAGGAATGGAAACCAATGGTTGTTAAAAGAGGTAAGACATGTTCCAAATCTAAGGGGAAATCTATTTTCAACAGGGAAGTTGGCAAGTGAAGATTGTATATATATATATATTTACTTATAAGGCATGGAAGGTCACCAAACGATCACTGGTGATAGCAAAAGGAGAGAAGGTAGGTACATTGTATTTATGTATTGGTTATATTGATTCTTCTATCTCTTTAGCTTCAACAGGAGTGGATACAGCATTGTGGCATCATAGGCTTGGACACATGAGTGAGAAGGGGATGCAGATACTTCACAAAATAAATTTGTTGTTAAATCTTAAACAAATTGATTTGTCTTTCTGTGAGCATTGTGTTTATGGAAAACAAAAGAGAGTCGTATTTTTTAGAGTCAGACAATAAAAGAAGAGTGAAAGGTTAGAGCTTGTGCATATAGATGTATGGGGACCATATTAGGTATCATCTCTTGGTGGCTCTCGTTATTATGTTACTTTTATTGATGATGCAACTAGAAAAACTTGGGTTTATTACATTCGAAAAAAATCTGATGTTTCTGATACTTTTAAGAAATGGAAAGGTTTGGTTAAGAATGAGACAGGAAAAAGGTTGAAGTGTCTCAGATCAGAAAATGGAGGTGAATATTGCAGCAAGGAGTTTGATTATTACTATTCATACCATGGGATTTGTAGAGAGAAGACAGTTCCAGGAACACCACAAGAAAATGGTGTGCCAGAAAGGATGAACAGGACAATCATGGAGCGTGCAAGGTGTATGAGATTTCATGTTGGTTTTCCCTTACAATTATGGGCAGATGTTGTAGATATTATTGTTTACTTAATAAAAAGATTACCTTCAAGCACTTTGGATGGTGGAATTCTGGAGGATGCATGGAAAAGTAAAAAGGTAAACTATTATTTTTTTAAGACTTTCGGTTGTGAAGCATTTGTCCATATTGATAAAGAAAATAGAACAAAGATTGAGGAAAAATCCAAGCAGTGTACATTTATTAGATACAATGTTAATGATTTTGGTTATTGCTTATGGGATTATGAAAATCATAAAATAATTAGCAGTAGAGATGCAATATTCAATGAGAAGGTCATGTAAAAAGATCAGTTGCAGGGAAAGATACAAGAAAAAGAAAAACCAGAATACACAGTTCTTGATGAGATCACTGAAAAAGAAATTCCAAAGGTAACAGAAAATGAAAATGTACAATAACAGGAGAAGCAAGTACCTCAAACTCCTACAAGTGTTGTTAGAATATCTACCAGGTTAAGAAGACCCATTGAATGATACTCTCTTTCATTGTATTATTTATTGTTGATTGATTCTAATGAACCAAAATGTTATGAAGAGGCAATGCAGGTAGACACTAAAAAGAAGTGGGAGCAAGGCATGAAAGAGGAAATGGATTCCCTGGTAAATAACCAGAATTAGGACTTGGTTCAGTTGCCTGTAGGAAAAATATCATTATAGAATAAATGGTTTTACAAGTCGAAGGAAGAAGATGGAGGAAAAAAGAGGTACAAGGCTAGAATTGTTGTAAAGGGGTTTGCACAAAAGAAAGGTATATATTTTTATGAAATATTTTCTCCTATTGTTAAAATGAATTCAATTAGGACTATTTTAAGTCTTGTGGTAATACAAGATTTGCATCTTGAGCAATTATAAGTAAAAAAAACTTTCCTCCATGGGGATTTGGAGGAAGATATTTATATGCAGCAGCCACAGGCGTATGAGGTCAAAGGGAAGGAAAATTTTGTATTAGGTTGAAGAAGAGCTTGTATGGCCTAAAGAAAAATCCAAGGCAGTGGTATTTGAATTTTGACACGTTTACGACAGAACAAGGTTATAGTAGATGTCATTCTGATCACTTTGTTTATTTTAAAAGGATAGAAAATGGAAGTTATATTATCTTGTTATTGTATGTAGATTGCATGCTTGTTGCAGGGTCTAATATGCAGGATATAAATGTTCTCAAGAAGAAATTAGCTAATTCATTTGTGATGAAGGATTTAGGTTCTGCAAAGAAAATCCTTGTATGAGAATAACAAGAGATAGGAAAAATCGCAAATTGACATAGTCTCAGGGTGGGTACTTAGAGAAGGTGTTGGAGAGGTTTAGAATGAAAAATGAAAAACCAATTAGTACACCTTTGGCCAACCATTTCAAATTAACTAACGAAATGTGTCCCAAGACACGGGAGGAGATAGAATACATGTCCAAGGTCCCTTATTCATCAATAGTTGGCGGCTTGATGTATGCGATGGTTTGCACAAGACCAAATATTGCACATGCAGTGGGAGTTGTGAGCAGGTATATGAACAATCAAGTTAAAGAACATTAGGAGGTAGTAAAGTGTATTTTCAGGTATTTGAAAGGTACTCTTACTCATGCATTATGTTTTGGAGGTTCATACATTGTTCTACAGGGATATGTTGATTCAGATATGGCAAGTGATAAACATAGTAGGAGGAGAACCATAGGGTATGTTTTTATTGTGGGTGGAACAGCAGTAAGTTGGATTTTGAAACTGCAAAATGTTGTTGTACTTTCAACAACAGAGGCAGAGTATGTTTTTTCTACAGAGGCTAGTAAAGAGATGATTTGAGTATAGAGGTTTATGGAGGAAATGGGAAAGAAATAGGAGAATAGAAGGTTGTATTGTGACAGTGAGAGTGTCATTCATCTTACAAAGAACTCAATATTTCATTCGAATACTAATCATATACAAATCAAGTACCATTTCATACGATATGTCTTGGAAGTTGGACATTTGAAGTTGGAAAAGATACACACTAGCTATAATCCTGCAGACATGTTAACAAAGGGAGTAACCAGGGAGAAACTGAGTTCCTGCTCAGTTTTAGTTGGAATTCAAGAATGAAGGTGAAGATGAGAAATTTTCCAGGTCTAATAAGGATCATAGTCTAGTAGATACAACAGCAGTGTAGTTGTTGAGATCAATATCCAAGTGGGAGATTATTGGTTGTGGAGCCTGATTATCTTCATGTTTCATAGGTCTTTATTTTTAGCTGTGTTTATACCCCATGAAGATGTACACCGCAGAACATTGTACACCCCTCCATGTGGGGGGGTTGCAGGGGGGATTTCCCCCTCTTCGGGGTATAGAAGACTCATCCCCCCGACTGGGGGGTTCGGGGGCAAGTGGGCCCCTGACAGGGGTTTAGGGGTGAAGCCCTCGAAGGGAAAATTGCCTTGTAAATGTATATTGTAATTTCATAGTAATTTTGGACCGTTCATTATAAGGTCACAGATTTGACAGTAGAATTTTTGTTAGGGTTTTTTTCAATAGAAGGAAACCCTCTTTTATGAGGGAATTGTATTGTGGTTGGGCATCATTGTGAATATTGTATTTTGAGAGAGGATACTATGAGAGAAAGAAGAGGAAGTCATAGTGAGTGTGTTGTAGGTTTTATCCCTTCATTTGTTGGATAATAAAAAGGAAAGACCTGGAAATTTATCTGGTGGGCGTAGCCCACACTGGGTTAACCACGTATATCTGTGTCTCTATTGTATTGTATATCTTCTGTGTTTTATTTCTGCATTTTTTTATTTCATTCCTCCACAATTTTGTTTTTATAACAGTCTTTCGGACAAGCCTTGTTGAGATACCTATAATCAACACATACTCATATGGTGCCCTAATTTTTGTTAACTAGTACGATCTTGGACACCCATTCAATTAGGGGTATGGGATAAATAAAACTATCATTTGATATTTTTTGAACTTTTTCCTTAATTTTTGCAGCTTTCCTTGGATGAACTGGGTGGAGTTGTTTTCAAACTGGATGGGTTCCGAGGTAAGTTTTAATTTCATGGACAACAATTTGTGGGGCAATTCCTAGCATCTCTTCATAGTACCAGGTGAATATGTCACGGAATTATTTCAATAAGGAATTGTAAGCTTCGATTTCTTTAGGGGAATAATCTGCACCTATCTGGATGTTTTCCATGACCCCTGGTTTAACTAAAATATCGATCGAAATGGTTTTGAAAATGTTTCCCAAATTGCCTTCAGACAGAATAGGATATGGTGTGGAAGGTAAAAGGGATGGATCTTGGATATCAGTTGAAATGAGGGTTTTTATTTGGGTTTATTTCTTCTCTCCAAAGGGTAAGAAGGAGGATCGATGATGAGAATCCTCCCAAGGTTTATATTGCAACATCATGATTTCCATAATGGATTCATCTGAAGGTTGGACGATGTTGAGAAAGTCATGGGACATTGAAGTATGGGTATCCCAATAGGGAGAGGAAAATTGATCTTGTTCCTCATCTAGTAGGAGACTAGAATGAGAATCAAGAGATTCTCCTATGGATTGTATTACTGAATATGCCAACTCGATTGGTGATAGTTGCATGGTGTCTCCATAAGATTTTATATCGGATGGGTGGGGTATTACCCAAGGATCCTTGCAACTGATGAGTGTAATGGTAATTGTGGAGATCATATTGATGGAGATGGTTGGGGTTATGTCTGGTGGGGTGAGGGGAAAATTCCACATTAATGATGGATAAATTCCTACCCCAATTCTTTCGCATCCCAAAAAAGACTCTCCTACAAAAGGGACATTTTCATTAGGATTGATTTGCATATATGGTGTACAAAACTCTAGTTGGTCTACAGTGACGATAGTCCCTTGATGTGGGAATTTAACAAGTTGAAAGACACTATATGCAACATCCTTCATGGTGTAAAACCAAGTGCAACCTAAAATAAAAGTATAGTCGAGTGTGGTGTCGATCATCTCGTCTTCTACCGAAACAGTTTTTCCTGCAAATTCAATGGGTAATGAGGAGAGAATTATGTGGGGTTTGAAAAAATGTTTGTCAAAAGATTTAAGGATGGTTTCTGATGTAGTAAGTTGGGTAGAACCAAGTACTTTCCAACATGTCAAGGACATGATGCATATTGTGGCGCATTCATCAAGCATTGTTTAGAAAACATTTTTATTGAGAGATCAGACAGTGATTTGTAATGTTAATTGGTGTGATGAGCGATATTCATTACAATTTTTGTCGAAGGAAATAGCATTGGATTTTGTAGTGTCAATTCCACCAATGACTGATAATAAGGATTTACAATACATAGGGAAGGATTGTAGTACTTCGAGGGATGACATGGCATAAGGGGCTTGGGAAATATCTTCTACTATACTATAGTGGTTGGTTTCTCGAGTGTTAGGATTATGTGTAGCTCAACGAAGTACTCCCTTTGGAGGGCGTAAGGCATGTTCAAAAGTTGGCTTCTCTAGTGTGAGAGGGACATTGGGTGGGGTGGTTGAGGGGGGATCCTTGGGTAAAGAATCTCCTTATAGAGAATATTAATTCTTGGCTCCAATCGATATGGCCACAGATTTAACCATCAAGATGTTTACTGATGGGGCTTCATGGTTTCCCCCTGGTGGAGGTGCTTGTGTTTGCATGAAGAATTGTTGTTGCTCGGAGGGAGGGAATTGTTAAAAATGCAAGTGTATAAGAGGATGTGCCCCACTCGAGATATTGATGGATTTTAGTGAGATGAGGACAATCTTTAGTGAAATGATCCTCTTTACAAATCATGCAGGGATATTTATCCTTTTGTTCTCTCTTTCCCTGAGCGTTGTTTTCTTCGGTTTTAGGGAATGACTAGTTGGAAGAGTTTTTATTTTTCTTGTTATTATTTCCCTTTTTTTTTCCTTCGGATTGTTGCAGGTTTTTAGACACAATTGATTGCACCATATTAACCTCAGAGGTTTGGTCAAAGGGCTTACTTGGAGTTATAGTATGAACATATGAGCTAGGATTGGTAGCTTTAGTCAATTGGATATGTTGCCCAGTCATATGACCAATTGTATTTGTGGAAACATAACCGATCATACCATCGACATGGGGTCCAAGTGTGGGTTTGGTTTGATCATTCGAYGATCGAGGAGCATTAGGAATCAGGTCATATAACGTGCAYGATTGAGAGTATACCAAATCTAAATATTTGGATYGACTGAAGRATTGTTCCTTGGTAAYGGTGCCTCCCATGGATACATATCGAGATATAGGTGGAAAAAGAGACTTTGTGAACCAAWCAGCTAATAATTGATYTGGGATTRTGGCTTTGATTAATGGTCTCYGMCGCCTCCACTCATGAATGTGATATGAAATATGGGTGGAATTTGATTGGCATAATGAGGATAAGAGATTAGTATCAATCTCATAGCGAATAGGTAATTGAAAGTGTGTCAAAAATGYGATGGAAAGGGAATTAAAGTTGTCAAAGGAGTTATGCAGTAGTTCTATATACCATTTAGTTGTTTATCMTGTAAGGGTTCACTAGAAAAGTCATAATCGAATAGTTGTCCATCAAGGAGTTTGAAGAACACCATAGATGGAAAGTCATCATGTGATTATTTATATCTTYTTCAGGTTTTCCATCGAATTTCAAAATATCTGATGGAAGTTTGGCGGGAATGGAGGGACAAAAAGGGGAATGGCATATGGGGTTATTAGTCAACTGTGAAAGATCTGGAAAATCTAAAGTTAATAAGAACAGTATTTGTTTGTTGACGTGTGGAGGTTGTTGATATGGTCTACCTCCATGGGTAGGTTGTTATGGAGGTCCTCCTCCATAAGGTGGTCCTCCAGGGGTCCTCCACCATAGGGTGGTACTCTAGGGGGTCCTCCTCCATAAGGCGGTCCTCCAAGAGGTCCTCCTCCATAGGGTGGTCCCCCAGGGGGTCCTCCTCCATAGGGTGGTCCTCTAGGGAGTCCTCCACCATGGGGTGGTCCTCCAGGGGGTCCACCTCCATAGGGTGGTCCTCCAATAGGTTTGTCACCATAGAGTGGTCCCCCAGGGGGTCCTCCTCCATGAGGTGGTCCTCTAAGGGATATCCCACCATAGGGTGGTCCCCCTCCACCATGGGGTGATCGGCCAGGAGGTCTACCACCATAGGGTAGTCCTCCTCCTAGTTGAGTGGTGATAGAAGTATCGATGGGTTGTTGATGTTGGTTCTAAAGAGTATTTTATGTTCCTTGGTAAGGGTGGCCAAATAGTAGGTTGGTGATAGAAATAATAGTTTGGCCCCATGTTGGTTGTTGTTCAATAGCTGGGGGTTTCCCCCCAGTTGATTGTTTCCCCCAGAGAGAATATGGCCTTGTGGTTGGGGGTTTCCCCCCGGTGGGTGGTTTCCCCTTGTCAAATAAAGGTTGGCTCATGATGGGAGGGTATGCCCTTGTTTAAAAATATCTGGAAGTCGAGGGTTTCCCCCTGGTTGTATGTTGACTGTGTATTTTCTCTGAGTACGTGGGTTGTGCCCCAATGAAAGGTTGGATCATAGATGTTTATTGCCATAAACCCATTAGTTGACTTCCCTGGGGAGGAAATCCTCCCATCAAAGGTTGTTGTCCAAAATGGTTGGGATCGTCTCCTAAGAACAACGGGGTAGATAAATATTGCCCCCCAGTGGGGGGTGTAGAAGGTTGGGTTCTTGAAGGTGGTGGTAAGATGGTTAGGAAAACTTGTGATACAGATGTCAATGTCAATGTTTGGGTCAGGATAGAGTTTAATTATGCTTATTGTAATGTAGAGTGGATGGGGGAGGGACAAGGGAAAGAAGTTTGAAACATCTAGGAGATGCCATATCTGGGGGAATGGGGAGTGTGTGAAGAGGCATGTGAAGGATCTCGATGCAAGAGTTTAAAATCTGATTCAATAGTTGTATCTAACTGATTGAAAATGTCATGTCCAAAGGGTTGTTCAGGAGTCTGGGTAGGGTTGGATGGACCAGAAACCCGTGGTGGTGTGGTGAATCCTTCTGATTGGAGGAGTTGTTGGGATTCCATGTCCATGACGTCTTCGCAAGGTACACGTGGTAGATGAGGGTAATTGGCATCAAGTTTAGGTTCTCCATAATATTTTACATGTATGAGGATGGGATTAAAAGGGTCTATAAAGGGTGGATTGACGGGAAGGACAAATTCTTCTTCAAAAGTGGGTCCTTCTAGATGTTCGATCAAAGGGGTAACAATACTTCCATATTCCTAATGGTTTTCCTCATGGAGTTCCTCTCGAGGATGGTCTTCGGGTGAGTTGGGATGCAAGGGTTTGTAATGTAGAGGATGAAAAACATTGGATCCTCCAAGACCTACGCAGGACTTGGTTGGCCAGGATTGAATTATGACAATGACACTCCTAAGGCCAACTAGAGAAAACAAATAACAGGTGCTAATAAATCTAGGAATCAAGCAAGCAAACAAAATCTTCTCACAATGAGCTCACTAGTTGGTGATGAAATCCAACATCGCGGGAACATGTGAGAAGGGGCAGGGGTAAGTGGGTGGATTAATTACATTGGTGACCTACTTAACATACTTACACCTTGGTGCAATCTCCCCAACAATCTATCTGTAGGTTTCTCTCCAAGGATCCCAAGTGAGTTTGACCAATGTATGTTCCAGGTACAACGAAGACTCCCCTTCACCGTCACCTTGTGTAAAATCCATAAACATTATGGAAACTAAGGTCACCAACTCACAGTCAGCCTCT
>JZKD02S0038331.1:0-26289 GCA_000966675.3 Picea glauca | reverse complement strand
CCGTTCCCAAGATAGGTCTTCTTCGTGAATCCCTTTTACGTTCTTAAGGTCTTCCCACCAAATGGAAGCCTTCCCATTCAGGTTGAAAGTGGCTACTCGGGCCTTCAAATTTTCTAAGAAGTCATGGACTCTGAAATACTTCTTTAGTCCAAGAATCCATGCCTACGCTTCCTCTCCCTTTTTTATTTCACCATCGAAAGAGAGTGGTTTGGCCTTCTTGAATTCTTCGAGATTATGATTTTTGGAATGATCTTGCTTCTTCCACTTTCTTTGGGAATAAGAACTAGTTTTTCTACTCGAAGATCCCTCTGAGTCGCTAGTTTCCTTTCCAGAGGAATCGTCCGACGCTTGTCCCTTATCTCTGGGGTGAACCTTTCTCGAGGTGCTCCTCCCAGTGTGGCCACTTAAAGGACCACATTTCTGTATCCCAGGTGGGCTTTGACTTCTCGTTGTCTGTCGTTGGTCTGCATGACTGGTGTCAGGTCCATGCTACAATTGTCTTTGTATGTCAGATAAGCTCTACAGCGAGACTGCATTAATTTATGTTTTCTTCTCTTGCTCTTTTATCAACCTCTTGTTATCATCCTTGCAGCTCTGTAGTTCGACAATGAGGCTTCTCACAGTCTTAGCTAGATCTGGAGGGGTTTCTACCACTCTCCTTTCATCAGAATCTTCGTCTCTATTGTGGGAGCCATCCCCCACTTCATGGTGCATCACCATTCTATGCATCTGTAGTTTCCCGTGGTTGATCGTCCACTTGTTGTGCAAGAAAAACACTTTTTGTTAGTCAACACTATATTCATTCACAATCAGCACATAATTCATACCTTTCAAATGCATACACACAATTGGAATTTTCATTCTTAACTTCGGCTTTTGATAAGGGGGGTTAGGATAGAGAGTTACTCATTTTAAGAGTACTTCAGATGGAGTTCCTGTGCAACTCGTCCATGAGCCCAAGAAGGCCAATTGTTGTAACCATGCTCTGATACCAATTTGTAACATACCCACTACGGCCTAATATATTTTTCACCTTTTTCTCCTTTTTCTCGAGGGACAGAATCCCCGAGTTCCTACGAGGCTCTAGCGCAGGCTGGCTCTTCCTGTTGGAATCTTCACTAAACCAATACAATGGTTCTTTCATTGAAAACCTGTCATGTACAACTCAAGCACCAAGCATGGGCTTCACCTCCATGTGATCATCGGTTATGACCCCAAGCTAAGCCAAGAGGCGCCTTTCGCAATTCGTGACTCAACGATGCCCGAGAGTCAAATCCTTTGACTCTTCAAACCCCAAAACCTGAAATCGTACCTTCGTTGAGATCGATGACTGTGAATCTTCCCTCTAATCCGACAGTCTTATCTGTATCGGTATTTTGGTAACTCGGAGTTCGAAATGCAAGCAAGTCGAGTCTTTCGACTCTTCAAACCCCGAAACCTGAAATCCAATACACGAGTTCTTGTATGAGATCCGATGATCCTCGATGATATGGATCCAACGGTCCAGATCTCTTTGGAGTTTCGTGAACCAAGAGTTCATGATGCAACGACTCCAGAACTCCTGTCACTCAAATCCCCGATTTTCGATATGGGAATTCGTGTAGGAGATCAACGAACCTCGTTGATCTAGATCTGACGGCCACTATCCCTCCTGAGCTTAAGGGCATTGAAGGACACTCAGCCTTAACCCCCTTTTTGTCCTATGAGATCCAATGGATTACAAGGTTTCGGAGCTTTCCCCGAACTCTGACCACTCACCACACATCTCCTCCAATGGATGGTCCAGATCCTCCCAGAGTTTCGTGAACTGGGATTTTGCGACTTGCAAAGATGAAGGGTCTTTCCCTTTGGTTTCCCAGGTGCCGAAACACCAAAATGCCAAAATCTATTCACACTAAGCTAATTCGTAGTTTCGCATACTGGGACTTCACGACTTGCGATGACGAAGGGTCTTGCCCTTTGGTTTCCCGGGTGCCAAAACGCCGAAATGCTGAAATCTATTCACACTAAGCTAATTCATATTTTCGCATACCAGGACTTCGTGACTTGCAACGATGAAGGGTCTTGCCCTTTGGTTTCCTGGGTGCTGGAACTCTGAAATGCCGAAATCTATTCACACTAAGCTAATTCGGAGTTTCGCATACTAGGACTTCGCGACTTGTGACGACGAAGAGTCTTGCCCTTTGGTTTCCCCGGTGTCGAAATGCCGCAATCTATTCACACTAAGCTAATTCGTAGTTTCGCATACCGAGACTTCATGACTTGCGACGCCGAAGGTTCTTGCCCTTTGGTTTCTCGGGTGCCGAAACACCGAAATGTCGATGAATGGGTCCGAATACTCCAGGACTTTCAGGACATTGCCAAGTCCACCCTCCTACCTATGCAAAGGTTAAGGTCGATGGGAAATAGAGCTCTGACAAATCTTTGAGAGGGTTCTTGGGTAAATTATCCCTAGGCTTGGTGACCTGAGTAAAATTCTTCCTAATTCGTCGAGCTATAAATTTCGTGGTAAGGGTAAAGTAAACTCGTGGGTTTACTATCATGGTAGTCCTTTAGAGGGACTCACTCTGACTCTGGAGTGCGAGGAAACTTCCTGAGAGAAGTTCCTTCGGGAAATTAAACCAGGGCATAGCGCAAGCCAAGTAGATAGGACAATTCTCAAGGGAACGGACTCGTATTCTGAACCTACTCATTCTATACATAGACCGATTATGGTCATATAAGTATAAGCATGTATCCCTTGTCTCCAAATCAAAAAACAGGCAAACTCTTCCATACATAAACCATTTATGAGATATAAACATGAGCATGCATTCGATTAAAAAATACAAGACATAACACTTATCAGAAAACACCAGGTGTGTCGCGACTGCTGATATGGGTGCTCGTTTCCACCCAACCGTAGGCTCAATGACTCCAAATGGATTTACCACTAGCCACCCCCGAGCTATACCACGATGCTTGAGGTTCAATTTTCTACTTCCATCTCAATGGAAGACAAGGACGAAGGTTACTCTCCTTCTCCTCTATTCAGAACTCCCTGTGTTTCCAAAGTTTCTCCAGTTCTTCCTCTCAATCCCTATCACGTGCATTCTCTCTTCCCTTTTTACCACACTTCCTCTCTTTCCTTTTTCTCTGCAAGATTGCATGTTGCATGAATTTCCCCGTCCGCGGTCAGGTATGGGATCTGTTACAGATGGGAATTTCACCCCCATCCCCTCATTAACTCTTTAGGAGCCTCCCCACCTACCAATCTGACGGGAAATCCATTCTGGGGTCAAAGATTTTCTTTGGTCTTGGAGCAAGTAAATCCAGTACGGTACTAGCTCGGTGGAAGTTAACGCAACCATTCTAGGTCCCTTCCACCACCTCTCATTAGCCATCATGGTCTCTTTTAGCACATCCCCCTCCCAGCAGCCATGCAACACATGTTCATAATATAATTTACATTCATCAACCTTTCATAGAAAGGTTCATCAAATCAAACATTCACATCTTTGAGTTTGCCATAGTTCTTAGCCAATATAGTTATTTTTACAGATTGGGGGAAACAGGGTGTTACATCAGGTCTGGACGTTCTATTTTTATTCGTCTTCAAAATATGTGGGGCAACCTGTTTTTTCTGCTCTGTCACTCCCTTCTTTGTGCAGACTATCTTTTCTGAGTCTGCTACCCAGTTTCAACTGCACCTGGTACCTAAACCCTTTTTTTCATGCTTTTACTGAAAGTTGTGAGGCAACTGGTTGTCATAGTACAATTTCAACTGGCTCCCATTCACCAAACCTTCCTTCCATTCTCCATTCAAAGTCTTCAACTGCGCAGCTCCTCCTTATGTAACATAAGCAACTTCATATGGCCCAAGACAATGTGTCCTGAACTTCCCTGGATGCTTCATGAACTTGCTATCATATACCAATACCAAATCTCCTTGCTTAAATACTTTCTTCTTGATGTTCCTATCATCAGAGGCCTTTTCTCATTCCTTATGTACCTACTGATGGAATCCTACAATAAATCAAACTTCTTCTATTTCTACCAACTACACAAGCCTCTCTTGAACAACACTAGTTTCATCCATATATGTGACTGCTGCAATTTTGAGGCTAGGAACCAAATATTCCATAGGGACAACTGCTTCTAGACCATACACCAACTTAAAGGGAGTCTACATTGTCATATTCTTGCAAGTAATTTTATAGGCCCATAGCATTGTTGGTACTCTCAAATCCCAGTCATCCCTATTCACACTGCATATCTTCGTCAACATTGTCTCCAAGATCTTATTGAAAGCTTCAATCATCACGTTCTCTTGTGGATGGTAAGGAGTACTCTTCTGATGTTGGACTTCCAATTCCTGAGTAAAGGCTTCAATAGTCTTATTAATAAAGTGTGTACCTTGATCACTCATCAGGGTCTGCAGACATCCAAACTTGATTATGATATCATCAAATATAAATCGTGCATTTGTAGTTGCACTACAATCCTTCACTGCTCTTGCTTCTGCCCATCTTGTCAAATACTCTATCGCAGTGATGATGTATCTAGCTCTTGTGCGCTTCCCTGGTGGGTTTATAGGTCCCATGAAATAAATTGTCCATTTCTCAAATGCCTCCAAAGTCAGTTGCGGTGCTAAAGGAATCTCATCTCTTTGGGAAGGCTTCCCAACTCTTTGGCATACATTGCAGGATCTATAGTATTCTTTATCATCCTTGTGTAAAGTAGGCCACTAGAGGCCATCTCTAAGAACCTTCTACGTTATTTCTTTCCTTGATTAGTGTCCTCATGTGATGCCTTCATGTGATTCTTATAATATCAATGGTCTCTCTGCCTCCATAACGCATCTCCTCGGGATCTCAGCAGGTCCCATCTTGTATAGTTGTCTAGCTATAAGTGAAAAATCTACAACGCGCACTACCAGTTGTTTCTTATGGATGATTGTATATTCACTAGATGCCATTCCTGTTGACAGGAACTGGACTATCTCGGCCAAGTGATCATCAACCCTTCTGATGGCCAGCAATTGTTCATCTAGTAGTGTATCTTCCAAACTAGTAGGTTCCTCTCCATGCTCCAACCTAGACAAATAATCATGCCCCTTGTTCATTCTTCCTGGCTTGACCACTATTTCAAAATCATATTCTCGGAATAGCAGTAACCATCTTAATATTCTTCCCCCCAACATTGGCTTATTGACTAGGTATTTCAGTGCAGAGTGATCAGTGAACATCTTAAAATTTCCTCCCAACAAGTAGTGTCGAAATTTCTGTAGCGTGTACACCATGGCTAAACCTTCTCTCTCAGTGGTGATGTAATTTATCTCAATTGTTGAGAGATTCCTGCTAGCAACGGCTAACAAATGGTCAATATCTCCTGCTCCTGGTTGTGCTAACACTGCTCCTAGTGCAATAGATGAAGAATCGACATGCACGTGAAATTCCTTGCTCCAATTTGACATTCTGGTGTCCATTGAAACTGACAATATTTCTTCAAAATATTTTCCATGGGTGTTGTAATTTGTGCATATCTCTTAATGAACTTCTTGTAGTATCCAGTATGTCCTAACGCAGTGCGCAGTTGTCTGACTGAGGTAGTGGGGGGGGGAGGGTAGATCAACAATAATGTCAATATTGGATGGGTCTATAAGCACCCCTGCTTACACACAATATGGACCAGCAGCACTCCAAAAGGTGAAAAGAAGATGCACTTCTTCAGATTCAGGGAAAGATGGCATTGCCTACACTTATCCAACATTAGTCTTAAACATTCAATATGATTCTGCAATAGGCTAAAAACAATCCAATCATCACAATATGCTTCCAAAACATTATGTAAAAACTTCTTAAACGCTTCGACCACCACCCTAGAAAATATGGTTGGTGCATTCTTCAATCCTAAAGGCATCACTGTGTACTGGTAGGAACCCCATTCTGTTGCAAATGTGGTCTTATGGCGATCTTCTTTAGCAATCCTGATCTAGTGATAACCTGAAAATCCATTTGTAAAGGAATATACCTCCTGTCTGTGAAAGGTGTAGGGAATGGGTCATGCAAACAGGCATAATTTATCTTCCTAAGATCTACACAGATCCTGATCTCTCTTGTTTTCTTATCTTGTACCACCATAGGACTAATCCATTCTGACTCTTCCACAGGTTCTATGATTCATGCTTCCAACATCCTGTCTAGTTCAATCTTCACTTTCTGCTTATATTTGGGATTCAATCTGTAGGGTCTCTACTTAACTGGCCTTGCATTTGGTTTCAAGGGGATCTTCATCTCTCCCATGGGCCCTTTTATGCCCTTCATATCAATGAACTTGGCTGGGAACAAATATTGATATTCATGCAGTAATTTTGTGATCTTATCAATGGTGGCATCATCCCAGTAATATCCAACATTGGTAATCTTAGGTGCTTTCCCTATTCCAATATTAACTTCCTTGATTTTGATCTGTTGTCCAGTGAAAGGTAGTTCGACTCCTGGTCCTTCTACATCTCTCATTCCTTCCATTTCTGCGATGTTCACCTTCCTAGGATCAACGGCATTGATATTGTAACATCCTTCCAGTTTATGAAGAGGTGCAGTCCATTCATCCTCTTCTTGCTCCACAGTGGGGCTAGGTGCCTCCTGAAAGACTTTCTTTCTGACAACCTATAAAGCTTGATACACCATGGGATATTGACTTTCAAATAAAAATGTAGATACAAAGTTCTGAGTCATACTGTACCAATATGAAGTGGTGAGGTGCATTTTTTCTTGAAGATACCAATTGATAGGCATTGTGTCCATAGTGTTCATGAACTTGTGCACCCACTGTTCTTGAGGACTGTTGCTCCAGGCCTCCTCACAACCTCGCACATGGTCCTTCGGACAACTTCGAACTATGTATCAAACTTCACATCCTTCAATGTTGTCTGAAAATCATGTTTTCATCATAGTGCAACATTGTACCCACTCCGCGATGTTCCTTTTATGTGTCCCCCACCATATTTCTGAAGTTTCTTTCAAAGCCTCATACAGTGCCAACAATATTTGTTGTACTGGTACAATTTCTTCAAATTCCAATAAGAAAGTTTCTAAGTGATTTAAACCATCAAATGTGGGCAAGTTACTTACTATTGTGCCAATCCAATGAACTTGTCTGGTCAATCTGGCACATCTCCGCGCGGAAAATTCATACATTTTATTCTGCCAATTCTCCAGTGCTTCTTCTGATTCTGATGAACATGTGTTGTCACTTCACCGGCTTAACTTCCCATCTGATGTAGGGTTAATGTAATCATGTTGTCTTGCTGTCAATTTAAATATTTTTTCTAGCTCATAAGCATGATCTTCTTCTCTAATGGAATCTGTGTATCTCCGACCTTCATCAAGATCCAAAGGTGAAATAACCCTAAAGCCATCACCTTTGAATGTCATTATAATTTTCTTTAAGTCAAAAATAGTGGAATTTTTGAAAGCCCAATCAATTCCTAACAGCGCGGGATTAGGACAACTATCATCAACTATCTCAATTACCTCCAAGTCCACAAATTTTCTTACCTCGTCGATGTCCACAGGGACATGCTCCAGTCTTCCAAAGGGGTTTATTTCCTACCGATTAGCCGTCCTAATTCTGATAGGGGAATATATCAACTTATATTTTCCCATCAATGCTCGGGTCTGCTTTGTCATAACATTGACCTCCAACCCTAAGTTGAGGACCACATAATCTATATCACAATCTCCAATTTGAGCATTAAGTTGTAGTTCCTTATTTTTCCTTCTCTTTCTAGATAGTTGATGTATTGCTTTATTCAGTAGAGGATCTACCCTTCCTATCTCATACTGTCTGATCAAATTTTTTAGTTCTTGTATGGTTTTTTAATCCTTAATCAAATTAATGCAAGTACATAAGAATTCCATAAGCCTTCTTACCTCTTTTCCTTCTTTGGGTGAAGCAGACTGATCAAAGGCCAAGGGAATTCCACATTCTCTCACTTCAGGTTGTGTCTTTGATGAAGAAGCCTGATCTCTTCCAAACTCTTTCCTTGCCTCTTCAAATATATTCTTTTCTTTCCTCGGATCAAACTCTTGTGTCTTCTCTGCATCTCTTCTAACTCCTGATTCTTCTATAGTCTTCCCTGGGGTCACTCTGTCTTCTCCAGTAACAACACCTCCTCTAGTGATAAAAGTGACTCTAGGATCCACTCCATGAGGTTCTGCTGAGATTAGTTGTACTTTTTGGTTCCCTCCTCGTCTCTCCTGAAGTTTGTCTAACAGCACAAAACAATATTCTATGACATGTTCAAATGAGTTGCAGTAACTACAAGTGGTACAAGGGTTCTGACAGTCCCTTGCCAAGTGACCTGGATGTGTTCAGTTATAACAAATGATTTGACCTCAACCTCGGCCCATGCCTCCTCCTCGTCCTCTTCCTTTGAATCCACCACGAGGGTTGAATTTTCCTCTTCCTGGAGAATTGAACAGTGTAGTATTTCCTTCTTATTTTACTTCTCCTTGAACTCTATATGTGTCTATTGATCTTTCATGCAAGAGGTCATAAGCCCTAAAATATTTCTCATCATGCCCCACAGATTTACAGAATGTGCAGTAAAGGTTGGTAGGTGTCTGGACATATTTTTGCATGTAATAGCATTCTCCAAAGCGATGTATATTTCTACATACCTTGCACCAACGTAGAGTAACCTGCTTCAAAGGGCTTGGAGCTCCTAAAGCCAAGTACTCATGAAATAGAGGGCAGTGCTCCTTGTCATGGCCCTCTAATTTGCATATGATACATGAGATGTCTTCTCTTTTATATTTTCCCTTATCCTTTTTCGTATCTTGAACCTGCAGTGATAAGCTAGTTAGTTGACTCAAAATTTGACTCATACCTGAGCTAGACTCTCCCATAGGGGTTTATTCTAGTTTCATGGCGATCTCCAACACCTCATATTGAGAAGAAATATTTTGTTGCATCAAAGGGACTCTAATGTGTGGTAGGAGGTCAGCAATGAACCATTCTTTATTCTGTTGATCTGGAATCTGAAAAATCAAATGACCTGTCAAGGTCTTAAACCTCTGATCAAACTCCCAAACAGGTTTAGCTACTTTCTGCTTGATTTCTTTCAACTCTGTAATGCACTGCGACTCCGAATCTGACTTGGGTTTCTTGAATTCTACAATCAATGTAGTATTGATCTCATTTAGCGGTTTCGGCTGTGCAACTCCTTGGACGAACTTCATGTACCATCTCAGGGCACGATCTCTTAGGGTAGTACTAAACTGAGCTCTCTTAACAACTTCATTGGTGACATTCTTAATACTCCATACAAATTCGCATAAGAACCAATGTTGATCAAGATCTTCAGATCCATCTCCCCTAAAGGTGGGTAACCTCATCTCATCTTCCATAGATTTTCCTAGGGTTCCTAACTGAGTATGCACTGAACCACTTGTACCAGTGCTTTGAGTGCTCTGATAACTTAGGTTACTCTCGTTATTTAATGTTGTTAAAACAACATGAGGTGTAATAGTACTTAATTCAACAGTCTATGCAGTTCCTAAAGTTTCTGACTCTTCTCGACGAGGTTCTTCGGTCTTCCCTTATTCTTCCCTAGAGGACTCTGAATGTTCCTCGTTCAGTAACTCTTCTTCTTCTCCACTGTAGAATCCTTCTTCCTATGTTGTAGGTTCATTATTCTACTCAAACAAGTTCACCATAGGAACTTCTCTGAACACTCTCCCACTGCATGTGTGTCCGACCTCTGTGTCATTGTCGCTGTCTGATTTCTTGAACATTAGATTTTCAATCTGACCCACTACTGTATCTTCAAGATGTTCTTCTCATGCAAAAACATCTTGATCGTCAACTTCAAGAAGTGTAAAAAAAATTCTCTCGGTCCCTTAAAGAAATATATCTCTCCTTGGCTGTATGATTCTACTTTATCAATAGAAAACTCAGTAATGTACCCTCCAATGGTACTATCAAACTAGTGATCTACTGATCTTTACATGGCATTAACAACTCTCTTGACCTTCTTGATCAACACCAATGTCCAAACCACATGTGGTTTCATTCTAATTTTGAATTGGGTATCTACTAATTTAGCTAGCCACTCATATAGCTCCTGATGAATTCCTCCAAAGAAAATCTCATGAATATTAGTAAAGATATGCCTTCCCAAACAATCCTCTATACTAAGTTTAGGTTTTTTATTTTGAGCTTCATAGAAGTCCTTCTCTTGTTCTTCTATCCACTTATGAATCTATGTCTTCGATGGAAACCACCTTGGAATTCCCTCAAGAAGATCCTGGTCTCGGCAATGGAACCATTTGTTGGCACAGGGGTAGACCCAGGGTTAAGTTCTAACTGCGCACCAACAAGCCCTAACTATTGTCCCTTTCGGAAACACCTACAAAGCAGATACAGTCTCACCCAAAGAAGTGATAGGGAGTTGCAGGACACAGGTGTCTACAACCAGAGGAAATGCAAAGTGGATCCAGGGACACTCACACACATAGATCTAGTTATTCTTTATCTTCCTTAAGCCTACTTCACACAGTTATATCTCTGATCTAATACAATGATGCAATAACAGAGTAATCAGGAGGCAAAATAACACAGCATCAATCACACAACACAACAAGATATACATGGTTCACCCTCTCTCTAGGGCTACGTCCATAGAACTGTGATTTATAATATATTAGAAGAAAGCATGCAGTTCTATCTGCACTCTTAGCCTGTAGATCTCTCTTTCTTTTTCTTCTTCTCTCCCCTCCCTGTGCACTGAGTTGCAGGGTTCATCTTCGCACCCAGCTGAAGATCTTACAACACAGAATTCTCTCACCACACAATACTTCTCTTTCAACAATAACAACAATCACTCATAACATAATTGAACCCATCCCAGGTCCCCTTGACCTTTATTTATACATTACAATGACTCTCGGGCAACCCTTAGGCCGAAAACTAGGTGACAAAACCCTAAATACCAAAACCCTAGGTGTCTAAAACCCTAGGTTAACTTGACCCACGTTTTCAGGGCTTCGTCAGCCTATCTTTCCTTCTTTCCTGCGAGGTGTTCCAAAGCATCCATTGGTGGATTTTTCCACTTACTGAGTTGTCCACGATCCATCTTCCTTGTTGATCTATCTTCCTCGATCTCCCCGTCCAACGACTTTCTTTCTCTTGCTTCGCTATGTCTTTTCTGCTCTTTTGGCCACTTCGACCCAATCTTAGTCAACTTTTCTTCCGTGAAGTTCGCACTTCACACTTATTTCCTTAATATTCGCTACCTTTCATAACCAAGGTCCAAGAAGAATCTTTGGCTCGAGGAAATTTTAACAATACCTCCTACTCACGTGTTGCAAAAGGGGTTTTGAAGAATATTGAAAGAGGAATCTCCACCTACAATTTCAACTTCGTATGTGCATTAGAGAGTAATCTAGTCCAATTGTTATTTGAACCTATATTTCAAGTATTTGTTGCTTAAGAATTAATGGAAACACCACATTTTTGTGAAGATAANCACAAGCCTCTCTTGAACAACACTAGTTTCATCCATATATGTGACTGCTGCAATTTTGAGGCTAGGAACCAAATATTCCATAGGGACAACTGCTTCTAGACCATACACCAACTTAAAGGGAGTCTACATTGTCATATTCTTGCAAGTAATTTTATAGGCCCATAGCATTGTTGGTACTCTCAAATCCCAGTCATCCCTATTCACACTGCATATCTTCGTCAACATTGTCTCCAAGATCTTATTGAAAGCTTCAATCATCACGTTCTCTTGTGGATGGTAAGGAGTACTCTTCTGATGTTGGACTTCCAATTCCTGAGTAAAGGCTTCAATAGTCTTATTAATAAAGTGTGTACCTTGATCACTCATCAGGGTCTGCAGACATCCAAACTTGATTATGATATCATCAAATATAAATCGTGCATTTGTAGTTGCACTACAATCCTTCACTGCTCTTGCTTCTGCCCATCTTGTCAAATACTCTATCGCAGTGATGATGTATCTAGCTCTTGTGCGCTTCCCTGGTGGGTTTATAGGTCCCATGAAATAAATTGTCCATTTCTCAAATGCCTCCAAAGTCAGTTGCGGTGCTAAAGGAATCTCATCTCTTTGGGAAGGCTTCCCAACTCTTTGGCATACATTGCAGGATCTATAGTATTCTTTATCATCCTTGTGTAAAGTAGGCCACTAGAGGCCATCTCTAAGAACCTTCTACGTTATTTCTTTCCTTGATTAGTGTCCTCATGTGATGCCTTCATGTGATTCTTATAATATCAATGGTCTCTCTGCCTCCATAACGCATCTCCTCGGGATCTCAGCAGGTCCCATCTTGTATAGTTGTCTAGCTATAAGTGAAAAATCTACAACGCGCACTACCAGTTGTTTCTTATGGATGATTGTATATTCACTAGATGCCATTCCTGTTGACAGGAACTGGACTATCTCGGCCAAGTGATCATCAACCCTTCTGATGGCCAGCAATTGTTCATCTAGTAGTGTATCTTCCAAACTAGTAGGTTCCTCTCCATGCTCCAACCTAGACAAATAATCATGCCCCTTGTTCATTCTTCCTGGCTTGACCACTATTTCAAAATCATATTCTCGGAATAGCAGTAACCATCTTAATATTCTTCCCCCCAACATTGGCTTATTGACTAGGTATTTCAGTGCAGAGTGATCAGTGAACATCTTAAAATTTCCTCCCAACAAGTAGTGTCGAAATTTCTGTAGCGTGTACACCATGGCTAAACCTTCTCTCTCAGTGGTGATGTAATTTATCTCAATTGTTGAGAGATTCCTGCTAGCAACGGCTAACAAATGGTCAATATCTCCTGCTCCTGGTTGTGCTAACACTGCTCCTAGTGCAATAGATGAAGAATCGACATGCACGTGAAATTCCTTGCTCCAATTTGACATTCTGGTGTCCATTGAAACTGACAATATTTCTTCAAAATATTTTCCATGGGTGTTGTAATTTGTGCATATCTCTTAATGAACTTCTTGTAGTATCCAGTATGTCCTAACGCAGTGCGCAGTTGTCTGACTGAGGTAGTGGGGGGGGGAGGGTAGATCAACAATAATGTCAATATTGGATGGGTCTATAAGCACCCCTGCTTACACACAATATGGACCAGCAGCACTCCAAAAGGTGAAAAGAAGATGCACTTCTTCAGATTCAGGGAAAGATGGCATTGCCTACACTTATCCAACATTAGTCTTAAACATTCAATATGATTCTGCAATAGGCTAAAAACAATCCAATCATCACAATATGCTTCCAAAACATTATGTAAAAACTTCTTAAACGCTTCGACCACCACCCTAGAAAATATGGTTGGTGCATTCTTCAATCCTAAAGGCATCACTGTGTACTGGTAGGAACCCCATTCTGTTGCAAATGTGGTCTTATGGCGATCTTCTTTAGCAATCCTGATCTAGTGATAACCTGAAAATCCATTTGTAAAGGAATATACCTCCTGTCTGTGAAAGGTGTAGGGAATGGGTCATGCAAACAGGCATAATTTATCTTCCTAAGATCTACACAGATCCTGATCTCTCTTGTTTTCTTATCTTGTACCACCATAGGACTAATCCATTCTGACTCTTCCACAGGTTCTATGATTCATGCTTCCAACATCCTGTCTAGTTCAATCTTCACTTTCTGCTTATATTTGGGATTCAATCTGTAGGGTCTCTACTTAACTGGCCTTGCATTTGGTTTCAAGGGGATCTTCATCTCTCCCATGGGCCCTTTTATGCCCTTCATATCAATGAACTTGGCTGGGAACAAATCTTGATATTCATGCAGTAATTTTGTGATCTTATCAATGGTGGCATCATCCCAGTAATCTCCAATATTGGTAATCTTAGGTGCTTTCCCTATTCCAATATTAACTTCCTTGATTTTGATCGGTTGTCCAGTGAAAGGTAGTTCGACTCCTGGTCCTTCTACATCTCTCATTCCTTTCGTTTCTGCGATGTTCACCTTCCTAGGATCAACGTCATTGATATTGTAACATCCTTCCAGTTTCTGAAGAGGTGCAGTCCATTCATCCTCTTCTTGCTCCACAGTGGGGCTAGGTGCCTCCTGAAAGACTTTCTTTCTGACAACCTATAAAGCTTGATCCACCATGGGATATTGAATTTCAAATAAAAATGTAGATACAAAGTTTTGAGTCATACTGTACCAATCTGAAGTGGTGAGGTGCATTTTTTCTTGAAGATACCAATTGATAGGCATTGTGTCCATAGTGTTCATGAACTTGTGCACCCACTGTTCTTGAGGAATGTTGCTCCAGGCCTCCTCACAACCTCGCACATGGTCCTTCGGACAACTTCGAACTATGTATCAAACTTCACATCCTTCAATGTTGTCTGAAAATCATGTTTTCATCATAGTGCAACATTGTACCCACTCCGCGATGTTCCTTTTATGTGTCCCCCACCATATTTCTGAAGTTTCTTTCAAAGCCTCATACAGTGCCAACAATATTTGTTGTACTGGTACAATTTCTTCAAATTCCAATAAGAAAGTTTCTAAGTGATTTAAACCATCAAATGTGGGCAAGTTACTTACTATTGTGCCAATCCAATGAACTTGTCTGGTCAATCTGGCACATCTCCGCGCGGAAAATTCATACATTTTATTCTGCCAATTCTCCAGTGCTTCTTCTGATTCTGATGAACATGTGTTGTCACTTCACCGGCTTAACTTCCCATCTGATGTAGGGTTAATGTAATCATGTTGTCTTGCTGTCAATTTAAATATTTTTTCTAGCTCATAAGCATGATCTTCTTCTCTAATGGAATCTGTGTATCTCCGACCTTCATCAAGATCCAAAGGTGAAATAACCCTAAAGCCATCACCTTTGAATGTCATTATAATTTTCTTTAAGTCAAAAATAGTGGAATTTTTGAAAGCCCAATCAATTCCTAACAGCGCGGGATTAGGACAACTATCATCAACTATCTCAATTACCTCCAAGTCCACAAATTTTCTTACCTCGTCGATGTCCACAGGGACATGCTCCAGTCTTCCAAAGGGGTTTATTTCCTACCGATTAGCCGTCCTAATTCTGATAGGGGAATATATCAACTTATATTTTCCCATCAATGCTCGGGTCTGCTTTGTCATAACATTGACCTCCAACCCTAAGTTGAGGACCACATAATCTATATCACAATCTCCAATTTGAGCATTAAGTTGTAGTTCCTTATTTTTCCTTCTCTTTCTAGATAGTTGATGTATTGCTTTATTCAGTAGAGGATCTACCCTTCCTATCTCATACTGTCTGATCAAATTTTTTAGTTCTTGTATGGTTTTTTAATCCTTAATCAAATTAATGCAAGTACATAAGAATTCCATAAGCCTTCTTACCTCTTTTCCTTCTTTGGGTGAAGCAGACTGATCAAAGGCCAAGGGAATTCCACATTCTCTCACTTCAGGTTGTGTCTTTGATGAAGAAGCCTGATCTCTTCCAAACTCTTTCCTTGCCTCTTCAAATATATTCTTTTCTTTCCTCGGATCAAACTCTTGTGTCTTCTCTGCATCTCTTCTAACTCCTGATTCTTCTATAGTCTTCCCTGGGGTCACTCTGTCTTCTCCAGTAACAACACCTCCTCTAGTGATAAAAGTGACTCTAGGATCCACTCCATGAGGTTCTGCTGAGATTAGTTGTACTTTTTGGTTCCCTCCTCGTCTCTCCTGAAGTTTGTCTAACAGCACAAAACAATATTCTATGACATGTTCAAATGAGTTGCAGTAACTACAAGTGGTACAAGGGTTCTGACAGTCCCTTGCCAAGTGACCTGGATGTGTTCAGTTATAACAAATGATTTGACCTCAACCTCGGCCCATGCCTCCTCCTCGTCCTCTTCCTTTGAATCCACCACGAGGGTTGAATTTTCCTCTTCCTGGAGAATTGAACAGTGTAGTATTTCCTTCTTATTTTACTTCTCCTTGAACTCTATATGTGTCTATTGATCTTTCATGCAAGAGGTCATAAGCCCTAAAATATTTCTCATCATGCCCCACAGATTTACAGAATGTGCAGTAAAGGTTGGTAGGTGTCTGGACATATTTTTGCATGTAATAGCATTCTCCAAAGCGATGTATATTTCTACATACCTTGCACCAACGTAGAGTAACCTGCTTCAAAGGGCTTGGAGCTCCTAAAGCCAAGTACTCATGAAATAGAGGGCAGTGCTCCTTGTCATGGCCCTCTAATTTGCATATGATACATGAGATGTCTTCTCTTTTATATTTTCCCTTATCCTTTTTCGTATCTTGAACCTGCAGTGATAAGCTAGTTAGTTGACTCAAAATTTGACTCATACCTGAGCTAGACTCTCCCATAGGGGTTTATTCTAGTTTCATGGCGATCTCCAACACCTCATATTGAGAAGAAATATTTTGTTGCATCAAAGGGACTCTAATGTGTGGTAGGAGGTCAGCAATGAACCATTCTTTATTCTGTTGATCTGGAATCTGAAAAATCAAATGACCTGTCAAGGTCTTAAACCTCTGATCAAACTCCCAAACAGGTTTAGCTACTTTCTGCTTGATTTCTTTCAACTCTGTAATGCACTGCGACTCCGAATCTGACTTGGGTTTCTTGAATTCTACAATCAATGTAGTATTGATCTCATTTAGCGGTTTCGGCTGTGCAACTCCTTGGACGAACTTCATGTACCATCTCAGGGCACGATCTCTTAGGGTAGTACTAAACTGAGCTCTCTTAACAACTTCATTGGTGACATTCTTAATACTCCATACAAATTCGCATAAGAACCAATGTTGATCAAGATCTTCAGATCCATCTCCCCTAAAGGTGGGTAACCTCATCTCATCTTCCATAGATTTTCCTAGGGTTCCTAACTGAGTATGCACTGAACCACTTGTACCAGTGCTTTGAGTGCTCTGATAACTTAGGTTACTCTCGTTATTTAATGTTGTTAAAACAACATGAGGTGTAATAGTACTTAATTCAACAGTCTATGCAGTTCCTAAAGTTTCTGACTCTTCTCGACGAGGTTCTTCGGTCTTCCCTTATTCTTCCCTAGAGGACTCTGAATGTTCCTCGTTCAGTAACTCTTCTTCTTCTCCACTGTAGAATCCTTCTTCCTATGTTGTAGGTTCATTATTCTACTCAAACAAGTTCACCATAGGAACTTCTCTGAACACTCTCCCACTGCATGTGTGTCCGACCTCTGTGTCATTGTCGCTGTCTGATTTCTTGAACATTAGATTTTCAATCTGACCCACTACTGTATCTTCAAGATGTTCTTCTCATGCAAAAACATCTTGATCGTCAACTTCAAGAAGTGTAAAAAAAATTCTCTCGGTCCCTTAAAGAAATATATCTCTCCTTGGCTGTATGATTCTACTTTATCAATAGAAAACTCAGTAATGTACCCTCCAATGGTACTATCAAACTAGTGATCTACTGATCTTTACATGGCATTAACAACTCTCTTGACCTTCTTGATCAACACCAATGTCCAAACCACATGTGGTTTCATTCTAATTTTGAATTGGGTATCTACTAATTTAGCTAGCCACTCATATAGCTCCTGATGAATTCCTCCAAAGAAAATCTCATGAATATTAGTAAAGATATGCCTTCCCAAACAATCCTCTATACTAAGTTTAGGTTTTTTATTTTGAGCTTCATAGAAGTCCTTCTCTTGTTCTTCTATCCACTTATGAATCTATGTCTTCGATGGAAACCACCTTGGAATTCCCTCAAGAAGATCCTGGTCTCGGCAATGGAACCATTTGTTGGCACAGGGGTAGACCCAGGGTTAAGTTCTAACTGCGCACCAACAAGCCCTAACTATTGTCCCTTTCGGAAACACCTACAAAGCAGATACAGTCTCACCCAAAGAAGTGATAGGGAGTTGCAGGACACAGGTGTCTACAACCAGAGGAAATGCAAAGTGGATCCAGGGACACTCACACACATAGATCTAGTTATTCTTTATCTTCCTTAAGCCTACTTCACACAGTTATATCTCTGATCTAATACAATGATGCAATAACAGAGTAATCAGGAGGCAAAATAACACAGCATCAATCACACAACACAACAAGATATACATGGTTCACCCTCTCTCTAGGGCTACGTCCATAGAACTGTGATTTATAATATATTAGAAGAAAGCATGCAGTTCTATCTGCACTCTTAGCCTGTAGATCTCTCTTTCTTTTTCTTCTTCTCTCCCCTCCCTGTGCACTGAGTTGCAGGGTTCATCTTCGCACCCAGCTGAAGATCTTACAACACAGAATTCTCTCACCACACAATACTTCTCTTTCAACAATAACAACAATCACTCATAACATAATTGAACCCATCCCAGGTCCCCTTGACCTTTATTTATACATTACAATGACTCTCGGGCAACCCTTAGGCCGAAAACTAGGTGACAAAACCCTAAATACCAAAACCCTAGGTGTCTAAAACCCTAGGTTAACTTGACCCACGTTTTCAGGGCTTCGTCAGCCTATCTTTCCTTCTTTCCTGCGAGGTGTTCCAAAGCATCCATTGGTGGATTTTTCCACTTACTGAGTTGTCCACGATCCATCTTCCTTGTTGATCTATCTTCCTCGATCTCCCCGTCCAACGACTTTCTTTCTCTTGCTTCGCTATGTCTTTTCTGCTCTTTTGGCCACTTCGACCCAATCTTAGTCAACTTTTCTTCCGTGAAGTTCGCACTTCACACTTATTTCCTTAATATTCGCTACCTTTCATAACCAAGGTCCAAGAAGAATCTTTGGCTCGAGGAAATTTTAACAATACCTCCTACTCACGTGTTGCAAAAGGGGTTTTGAAGAATATTGAAAGAGGAATCTCCACCTACAATTTCAACTTCGTATGTGCATTAGAGAGTAATCTAGTCCAATTGTTATTTGAACCTATATTTCAAGTATTTGTTGCTTAAGAATTAATGGAAACACCACATTTTTGTGAAGATAAAAATTGGATTAATCTTAGTAAATGGTTGCATATTATAAGGGGAAAGTGGGAGGATGTATTTACAATACAACTATATTTGGGTGGTGAATATTTTATGTGGTGTATTTACAATACAACTACATTCCTTGGCTAAGGTTTGGATTAGGACATTAAAATTCCTTGGCTAAGGTTTGGAATTTTTTTATTGTAAGGGACCAATTGTTGTTGCTACACATTTACTTTGCTTTTTTAGAATATATCAAGGATAAAAGTTCAAGGTAAAGTTTGAGGAACCATCAATATAGATGTACCAAGACTCATGGATCTAAGGGATAATGGTATGGTTTATGGGGAGACCCAAGGTTCAATTGGGCCATGGATAGTGAGTGGAGCAACCACTTGAAAGAAAGAAGGAAAGATATATGTTCCATCAAAATGGGGATATGTTGAAGAGGCTGGGAGAGGGTCAGATCAAGGGAAACAACTATTGATCTAAGAGGAGGGGTTTCCCTCTTGCTTGGAAGAGATGTGAGTTTCAAGATAAGAGGGAGGTTTAGTGAGTTGAATGTGAGGACCTCACAATATATCAAGGCCTTGCGAGAACTCTAGCTCAACACCTTGGAGGAAAACTGAATGGTTGTATANTGTTGCTCCAGGCCTCCTCACAACCTCGCACATGGTCCTTCGGACAACTTCGAACTATGTATCAAACTTCACATCCTTCAATGTTGTCTGAAAATCATGTTTTCATCATAGTGCAACATTGTACCCACTCCGCGATGTTCCTTTTATGTGTCCCCCACCATATTTCTGAAGTTTCTTTCAAAGCCTCATACAGTGCCAACAATATTTGTTGTACTGGTACAATTTCTTCAAATTCCAATAAGAAAGTTTCTAAGTGATTTAAACCATCAAATGTGGGCAAGTTACTTACTATTGTGCCAATCCAATGAACTTGTCTGGTCAATCTGGCACATCTCCGCGCGGAAAATTCATACATTTTATTCTGCCAATTCTCCAGTGCTTCTTCTGATTCTGATGAACATGTGTTGTCACTTCACCGGCTTAACTTCCCATCTGATGTAGGGTTAATGTAATCATGTTGTCTTGCTGTCAATTTAAATATTTTTTCTAGCTCATAAGCATGATCTTCTTCTCTAATGGAATCTGTGTATCTCCGACCTTCATCAAGATCCAAAGGTGAAATAACCCTAAAGCCATCACCTTTGAATGTCATTATAATTTTCTTTAAGTCAAAAATAGTGGAATTTTTGAAAGCCCAATCAATTCCTAACAGCGCGGGATTAGGACAACTATCATCAACTATCTCAATTACCTCCAAGTCCACAAATTTTCTTACCTCGTCGATGTCCACAGGGACATGCTCCAGTCTTCCAAAGGGGTTTATTTCCTACCGATTAGCCGTCCTAATTCTGATAGGGGAATATATCAACTTATATTTTCCCATCAATGCTCGGGTCTGCTTTGTCATAACATTGACCTCCAACCCTAAGTTGAGGACCACATAATCTATATCACAATCTCCAATTTGAGCATTAAGTTGTAGTTCCTTATTTTTCCTTCTCTTTCTAGATAGTTGATGTATTGCTTTATTCAGTAGAGGATCTACCCTTCCTATCTCATACTGTCTGATCAAATTTTTTAGTTCTTGTATGGTTTTTTAATCCTTAATCAAATTAATGCAAGTACATAAGAATTCCATAAGCCTTCTTACCTCTTTTCCTTCTTTGGGTGAAGCAGACTGATCAAAGGCCAAGGGAATTCCACATTCTCTCACTTCAGGTTGTGTCTTTGATGAAGAAGCCTGATCTCTTCCAAACTCTTTCCTTGCCTCTTCAAATATATTCTTTTCTTTCCTCGGATCAAACTCTTGTGTCTTCTCTGCATCTCTTCTAACTCCTGATTCTTCTATAGTCTTCCCTGGGGTCACTCTGTCTTCTCCAGTAACAACACCTCCTCTAGTGATAAAAGTGACTCTAGGATCCACTCCATGAGGTTCTGCTGAGATTAGTTGTACTTTTTGGTTCCCTCCTCGTCTCTCCTGAAGTTTGTCTAACAGCACAAAACAATATTCTATGACATGTTCAAATGAGTTGCAGTAACTACAAGTGGTACAAGGGTTCTGACAGTCCCTTGCCAAGTGACCTGGATGTGTTCAGTTATAACAAATGATTTGACCTCAACCTCGGCCCATGCCTCCTCCTCGTCCTCTTCCTTTGAATCCACCACGAGGGTTGAATTTTCCTCTTCCTGGAGAATTGAACAGTGTAGTATTTCCTTCTTATTTTACTTCTCCTTGAACTCTATATGTGTCTATTGATCTTTCATGCAAGAGGTCATAAGCCCTAAAATATTTCTCATCATGCCCCACAGATTTACAGAATGTGCAGTAAAGGTTGGTAGGTGTCTGGACATATTTTTGCATGTAATAGCATTCTCCAAAGCGATGTATATTTCTACATACCTTGCACCAACGTAGAGTAACCTGCTTCAAAGGGCTTGGAGCTCCTAAAGCCAAGTACTCATGAAATAGAGGGCAGTGCTCCTTGTCATGGCCCTCTAATTTGCATATGATACATGAGATGTCTTCTCTTTTATATTTTCCCTTATCCTTTTTCGTATCTTGAACCTGCAGTGATAAGCTAGTTAGTTGACTCAAAATTTGACTCATACCTGAGCTAGACTCTCCCATAGGGGTTTATTCTAGTTTCATGGCGATCTCCAACACCTCATATTGAGAAGAAATATTTTGTTGCATCAAAGGGACTCTAATGTGTGGTAGGAGGTCAGCAATGAACCATTCTTTATTCTGTTGATCTGGAATCTGAAAAATCAAATGACCTGTCAAGGTCTTAAACCTCTGATCAAACTCCCAAACAGGTTTAGCTACTTTCTGCTTGATTTCTTTCAACTCTGTAATGCACTGCGACTCCGAATCTGACTTGGGTTTCTTGAATTCTACAATCAATGTAGTATTGATCTCATTTAGCGGTTTCGGCTGTGCAACTCCTTGGACGAACTTCATGTACCATCTCAGGGCACGATCTCTTAGGGTAGTACTAAACTGAGCTCTCTTAACAACTTCATTGGTGACATTCTTAATACTCCATACAAATTCGCATAAGAACCAATGTTGATCAAGATCTTCAGATCCATCTCCCCTAAAGGTGGGTAACCTCATCTCATCTTCCATAGATTTTCCTAGGGTTCCTAACTGAGTATGCACTGAACCACTTGTACCAGTGCTTTGAGTGCTCTGATAACTTAGGTTACTCTCGTTATTTAATGTTGTTAAAACAACATGAGGTGTAATAGTACTTAATTCAACAGTCTATGCAGTTCCTAAAGTTTCTGACTCTTCTCGACGAGGTTCTTCGGTCTTCCCTTATTCTTCCCTAGAGGACTCTGAATGTTCCTCGTTCAGTAACTCTTCTTCTTCTCCACTGTAGAATCCTTCTTCCTATGTTGTAGGTTCATTATTCTACTCAAACAAGTTCACCATAGGAACTTCTCTGAACACTCTCCCACTGCATGTGTGTCCGACCTCTGTGTCATTGTCGCTGTCTGATTTCTTGAACATTAGATTTTCAATCTGACCCACTACTGTATCTTCAAGATGTTCTTCTCATGCAAAAACATCTTGATCGTCAACTTCAAGAAGTGTAAAAAAAATTCTCTCGGTCCCTTAAAGAAATATATCTCTCCTTGGCTGTATGATTCTACTTTATCAATAGAAAACTCAGTAATGTACCCTCCAATGGTACTATCAAACTAGTGATCTACTGATCTTTACATGGCATTAACAACTCTCTTGACCTTCTTGATCAACACCAATGTCCAAACCACATGTGGTTTCATTCTAATTTTGAATTGGGTATCTACTAATTTAGCTAGCCACTCATATAGCTCCTGATGAATTCCTCCAAAGAAAATCTCATGAATATTAGTAAAGATATGCCTTCCCAAACAATCCTCTATACTAAGTTTAGGTTTTTTATTTTGAGCTTCATAGAAGTCCTTCTCTTGTTCTTCTATCCACTTATGAATCTATGTCTTCGATGGAAACCACCTTGGAATTCCCTCAAGAAGATCCTGGTCTCGGCAATGGAACCATTTGTTGGCACAGGGGTAGACCCAGGGTTAAGTTCTAACTGCGCACCAACAAGCCCTAACTATTGTCCCTTTCGGAAACACCTACAAAGCAGATACAGTCTCACCCAAAGAAGTGATAGGGAGTTGCAGGACACAGGTGTCTACAACCAGAGGAAATGCAAAGTGGATCCAGGGACACTCACACACATAGATCTAGTTATTCTTTATCTTCCTTAAGCCTACTTCACACAGTTATATCTCTGATCTAATACAATGATGCAATAACAGAGTAATCAGGAGGCAAAATAACACAGCATCAATCACACAACACAACAAGATATACATGGTTCACCCTCTCTCTAGGGCTACGTCCATAGAACTGTGATTTATAATATATTAGAAGAAAGCATGCAGTTCTATCTGCACTCTTAGCCTGTAGATCTCTCTTTCTTTTTCTTCTTCTCTCCCCTCCCTGTGCACTGAGTTGCAGGGTTCATCTTCGCACCCAGCTGAAGATCTTACAACACAGAATTCTCTCACCACACAATACTTCTCTTTCAACAATAACAACAATCACTCATAACATAATTGAACCCATCCCAGGTCCCCTTGACCTTTATTTATACATTACAATGACTCTCGGGCAACCCTTAGGCCGAAAACTAGGTGACAAAACCCTAAATACCAAAACCCTAGGTGTCTAAAACCCTAGGTTAACTTGACCCACGTTTTCAGGGCTTCGTCAGCCTATCTTTCCTTCTTTCCTGCGAGGTGTTCCAAAGCATCCATTGGTGGATTTTTCCACTTACTGAGTTGTCCACGATCCATCTTCCTTGTTGATCTATCTTCCTCGATCTCCCCGTCCAACGACTTTCTTTCTCTTGCTTCGCTATGTCTTTTCTGCTCTTTTGGCCACTTCGACCCAATCTTAGTCAACTTTTCTTCCGTGAAGTTCGCACTTCACACTTATTTCCTTAATATTCGCTACCTTTCATAACCAAGGTCCAAGAAGAATCTTTGGCTCGAGGAAATTTTAACAATACCTCCTACTCACGTGTTGCAAAAGGGGTTTTGAAGAATATTGAAAGAGGAATCTCCACCTACAATTTCAACTTCGTATGTGCATTAGAGAGTAATCTAGTCCAATTGTTATTTGAACCTATATTTCAAGTATTTGTTGCTTAAGAATTAATGGAAACACCACATTTTTGTGAAGATAAGAATTGGATTAATCTTAGTAAATGGTTGCATATTATAAGGGGAAAGTGGGAGGATGTATTTACAATACAATTATATTTGGGTGGTGAATCTTTTATGTGGTGTATTTACAATACAACTACATTCCTTGGCTAAGGTTTGGATTAGGACATTAAAATTCCTTGGCTAAGGTTTGGAAATTTTTTATTGTAAGGGACCAATTGTTGTTGCTACACATTTACTTTGCTTTTTTAGAATATATCAAGGATAAAAGTTCAAGGTAAAGTTTGAGGAACCATCAATATATATGTACCAAGACTCATGGATCTAAGGGATAATGGTATGGTTTATGGGGATACCCAAGGTTCAATTGGGCCATGGATAGTGAGTGGAGCAACCACTTGAAAGAAATAAGGAAAGATATATGTTCCATCAAAATGGGGATATGTTGAAGAGGCTAGGAGAGGGTCAGATCAAGGGAAACAACTATTGATCTAAGAGGAGGGGCTTCCCTCTTGCTTGGAAGAGATGTGAGTTTCAAGATAATATGGAGGTTTAGTGAGTTGAATTTGAGCACCTCACAATATATCAAGGCCTTGCGAGAACTCTAGCTCAACACCTTGGAGGAAAACCGAATGGTTGTATATTCCCACCTTCGCCTTCCATGTCTGGATGAGTATGTGATCATATACCATGGATGCAAGAGGGTGGAATGTTGAACATGTTCATTATTGGATTCTAATTTCCTTAAACGTTAGTTTTGAGGCTGCATTTATTCCTCTCCGAGAGGTTGGGAGAATGTTGGGAGAAATAAAAGGAACCTCAATTATTTTCAAGAAAAGGGACACAACACTCCCTATTGTAGGGGAAGGCTAGTATAATAAGTATCATTTACCAGATAGACGGGGGATAAAAGTAGTCTTTGACCACTTTCAAAATGGGATCATCCTTTTTAAGTAGGAAAAGGACTAAAATATCTTCAAGGGAATTTATATATTTCCATCAAGAACATGGAAAATTCTGATGTGGACAATTTTTCATGGAGGAATTTCTCTCAGACATCTTCATGAAAGATTGTGAATCTATGGTGCATGTACAAATATGTGAGATGTGGGTTTATGATAATATTTTGAATTCTCCAATCACATTTTCCATTTACCTTGTGTAAAGAATTCCATTTGGTGTTTGTTGCACTAAGTGTAAAGAACAATGTTGGAGAATTATAAGACGTAAATTAGGTATGAGCTATTTTTTACCTCTTTATTCCCTTTAATGGTATCCATATTTTTTATTGATCAAATGAGGAATTAACTCGAAACTGATTCCATTAGACACAAACTCAATCCTAAGGCCAACTAAGGAGAAAAAACAACACACACTAATTAATCTAGGATTCAAGCATGCAAACAAACCTTTTCAAAAAGAAGCGTAGTTGGTGATGGAATCCAACATCGCAAAATCGATGCTCAAAGGGGTTGAGTTTCAACGGGTGGGAAAGTTACGTTGACAACCTGATTAACGAATTAACGCCTTCGTGCAAGTTACCTCACCGAGCAGTGGGCAACCCTCCAAGGAGTCTGAGTGAATCTATCCAACATCGATCCCAGGTACAACACCACCTTCCATGTGTTGTCACCTTGTGTAGGAAGTCTAAAATATTATGGCCTCTATGGTACCACCTACTATACCAAAGTAGAGGGGGGACAGTCGACAGTCGACACCAAGACCAACAAATCAGGGTTGATTACTCTGAGGACCCCAATGTGACCTCGTGATTGACCCGTGTTAGAAGGGCTTCCCAAAGTCAGTGATATAGCAACTAGATTTCACTCCCTAACTCAAGGCTTTATGTTTGTTTAGAATCTTTGGAAAATTATTCTCACAATCATATTCCAAAGCTCTAAACCTAATCTAAGATGGGTTTGAAGAGCCCTAGAAAAGTTGCTAGATAAATTTTAATTGGCGCTTGATTTTAGGTTGTTGTTACTCAAAGGAGTGGTCGTGAAACTGATG
>JZKD02S0038320.1:0-26290 GCA_000966675.3 Picea glauca | reverse complement strand
TAAATGTTGTGTCTCTTGTGATTGTGTATTTCTCAGTGATCTTGGATTATGCTATTGTTATCTAATGAAATGCAAACATCTATAATAATGGCTTAAACATTAACATGGTATCAAACCCAAGCTGAAGGAAGCATCTTTCACAAGTGAAAAACATCACTGTTACCGTACATGAAAATTAGGGCTTTTTGGTGGTGAAGCTTTTTAGCCCCAAAACCATCTAGAAAAGTGTGCCCTCCCCTAAGGATCATCTTGGCACTCTCAACGCACCTTTTCAGTGGTTGGATCTCCCGAAAAGTGAAACCCTAGTTTCACAAAGTACCAGAAGTACCAGAAAACCAGTGTACCAGAAGTACCAGAGGTACCAGAAAACCAGAAGCTCCAGTCCAGAAATCCGCAAATCAAATTTGAAGAAGCAAAAGTTGGATTTTCTCAGATCCAAACACACCAGGCTACTCACCTCAGCCAAGCGCACCTCCTGGTAAGTTCAGTTTTTTTATTTTGAGCACTTTCATTTTTTAGTCATTTTCCTGGCTCCAAGTAAAGATGTCTGCAAGCGTTAAGCTTGTTGACAAGTTAGAAGGAGTGGAAAACTTTCGTGCCTGGAAATATAGGATTGGCCTCATTCTTGAAGAGAATGACCTAGCAAGATTCGTCAAAGAAGAATTACCGAAACCCGATGATGCTGCAAAAAAGGCAAAGCATCAAAACGACACAATAAGGGCCAAAAGAATCATTGCAGATTCAATCAAAGACCATCTGATTCCTTATGTGTCATCTAAGAAGACCCCGAAAGAAATGTTTGATGCCTTGACCAGACTATATGAAGGAAAGAATATAAACCGGAAGATGAATCTTAGAACTCAACTGAAGAATACAAGGATGCAGAAAGGAGAAATGATTCAGGAATATTTCTCCAGAATCTCAGAATTCAAAGAACAGTTAGAAGCTATTGGAGATACCATAGACGAAGNAGGACGCCCAAATGTAATACAAGGCGAGTTGGCAAGAGAGGCACCCACCCACACAAAGATTTGTAACGAAAATGACCACACAAGGGATCTTTAGGCAAAAAGACAAGCCGGATGTTGGATAAGAAGCAATCTTGGCTTCAACTTAACTTTTTTAATATGGCTTGGCCAAGGTTGGGTGACCACGGGCAAGGAAAGTCAAGTTGGAAAGAGGGGTGCCCAAATGCAGTGCAAGGTGAGTTGGCAAGAGGGGCACCCACCCACACGAAGAGTCGTAATGAAAACGACCACACTGTTGACGCTTAAAATCGCAACGATAAATATTGCTCACAAATGATTGCTAAGCTCTATTATTTATTTATGATAATAATAATTAACTAGTAGGTGGGATCCCTATAGACTATTGGTGCTATGATGGATGTGTTGCACTCATAGTTTGGTTTGTTGTTATAATGATGCCTACACAGTCTTCTACAACTGATGATGCAAGTCATGGTTTTATTCGTCGTGGTGACATAAGATGGTTGGTTGAATGTATCATTGCTAAATGGTTTTGATGGTCACTTGCAACTTATCACAACACTATGGATATAAGGATTTTTTTTTTTATAGGTGTTATGTTATGCAGTAAACATTGATTAATGATCTTATACATGATTTTATGCAAAAGGATAATAATATGATATGGAAGCTTGAACAAAAATAAAAGAAAAAATCTATGAATAAGTCCTAAGGTTATTGCAATGGTGACAAATGAAAGGTTGATCGAGATAGCTACTAGACTATGTGCCTTGGTTAAAGGATTATATGTGAAGCATATATGGTAATGTTATACATATGGTTTTTGTTAAAGTTTTGATATGATTCAGGATGGTGCACTATACAATGGATATAGCATCGAATATAGAAATGGATATGTATTTGAATTAATGGTTGATGTTATGGTGTATGGGTTGGCTTGTATGTTGAATTGAATAGGGTTGGGGGAGGAAGCGACGTGCATTTACTGCACGTCACTCAAACAAACCTTTGCCCTATCACCCTAGCCATAGTTGCATTTGGTTTTTTTGGCTCTAGTGGTTGTGGAGGCTCCACGATTTCTAGTTTTTAAAGGAAAATACAGGCCAACTCTTCCCTCAAGTGATTTTTTTCAGGTATGGCTCCTTTACTTCCATCCATGATGGTCCCTCTGTGTTATGAATTGATTTTTTGGCTCAATATTGCATGAGGTATGTGTTTTTTCTTAATTTTTGACTATGTATCAGTGTTGTGCTTATGGTTTCTTTTATGAGTACTCTGGAATGTTGGCTTTTTAAAAGAAAGGAATGGATTATTGATTTGTGAAGCCTGTGCATTGGTTATTGGTTTAAAACATGTCAGTCAGCTTGGGGTTTTATTCTAGTTCTCTGTGGAAAATTATGACGATGGTGTAACAAGCTCTGAGTTTTTATTGCAGGATTTTACCACCAATCTGGGTATTAGTTGTTGTCACTCCTTTCCTCTCGGTGGTCGTTATGTTTCGTTCTTTCAGGTTTCAATGCATATTGTTGATAGTTGCATTGTTATTGCTTTATTTAGTCGGGCCCTAAGCTATCATTTGTTATGGAATTTACTTCACTGTCACTATTGCCAAAAGTGTTGCATAGTCGAATCTTTGTATCGACCGGAACTTTGAATGGAAGCTTGTATATGTGTTAGGTGGCCACAATTTGTGTCATTGATCCAGATGGATATCGGTGGCCACCCACCTTTTCCAACTTTCTCAAAACAGTTTTCTGACAATTTTGGTAATTTACTATTTTTAGCAGTTTTAACTTCCGGGGCCATTTTGAGGGCCTAAATGAAGGTTTTTCTGGACCGACCTTCTCAATGATAGTGGAAGGCATGATTGACCCTCCAAAATTAATCTCCTTGAGGATACCTTTCCAACGGGCTATCACACGCCTAAAATGGAGATCGTATGCAAAAGTTACGACCCTGGGAAGTTGATGTACTAACTTACCCAAATGGGGCCCACATGACTTTTGGCGCTTCATCTCCTAGGGTTAGGTTTTTGGATGTCTAGGGTTTTTGGAATTCTTGTTTATTGTAAAAAAGGTCTTCAGAGCCTCATTGTAATCTTCTTCTTGCGAATGCGCACAGTCATCACATCTCTTCTTAGAGATAATTCGCCACCATTCCAACAAGCTTGTTTCCACTGCATTTTACAATTTCAATTTATTTTGTTATTGAATAGAAAACTAGTTTTACTGTATCTCTGTTATTTTGTGTTAAGCACCTGTTAATAATCTGTATTCATTTCATTTTTCTCATAAAATTCGGATCAATCATGTATGGTATGTTAAGGGCTAGTTGCTAATGAATTGTTGCACACATGATGAGTTTCTTCAGTAGAGGCGGTCATGGAAGAAACAATAGGGGAAGAGGTAACTGGAACAGAGGTCCTAGAAGGCCCAGATTCTCAATTCATTTTGATGTCGATCCTCAGGAGTTGAACCAGATTTTTCAAGCTTGGTTCTTCAATTGGATTGGGCAAGGGATATTTAAGCCTAGACCAGAGAGGCCTCCCTTCCAACCTCAAAATTTCTCTGGTATTCTTGTTCCTCCTCATGTATCCATGCAACCAGAAGTTCCCAAAAATTATGGATGGCAAGAGATTGTTCATCCGACAGTCTCCCACCATCGTGGTTGGCCCAACTTATCATTACCTCCTCCTCCTCCACCTATAAATCCTAATGCTCAAATTTCCCTTGTACATTCACCTGTCCAGTCCTCTCATGCTAACAAATGACTTACAACTGAGGTTCCCCATGTGCAAGACAAAGGTAAATTTGTTGCTTCCCCTCATCTCCTTCAAATGACTCAGCAAAATCAGTGTCCTCACATATGCACCTGAGGAACAATTGTTCCCATGTTATTAGTGAGATTAAGCCTCAATTCGAATCAACCTAAGGCTAATTCTGGGAAGTCCATAGGGGACAACAGTGACAGAAGAAGAATTGTCTCTCAAAGTGGAAAATATGGATTTTAATTTATGTGTTTATGGTTGATTTTTTGAAGACAATGGACTGCAAAGAGTTTTGGACAGCAAACTATTTTTTTGGATAATGTGGTTATTTACATATTTTGGATATAATTTGAATTATTTCTGATATTTAATATTCAAATTTTGGAAATATTTATGGGAGCTACAAGGATTCATGTGTTTAAATTATTATCTAAATTGTGTTTATTTTTGTAAAGAAAAAAAAAGGGAGTCACAAGGGGTCCCACCTACTTAGTTATTATTAAATAAAGACCCTTAACTATTATTATTATTATTATTATTATTATTATTACTTCCCTAAACTAAAATTAGTTAAGTTTAATTAACTTAACTAAAGGAGACAGTTGAACTACTTCAACTGATTTGGAATGCATAAAATCCAAATGAGAAGGAAGAACAAGGGGATAATAGAAGGAGAAAGCAATACTAAGGTTTGCTCTTTTGTTTTCATGAGATAGTTCAGTTTTCATTCATTCTTGAGTTCATTAAAGGCCTAATTTTCTTTTTGACAGGAGGGTCCTATTGTAGACAGCAAGGTTCAAAGTTGAACCATATCATTCAGATGCTTGTTTCAGAGGTGTTGATCTATTTTTGATAGTCTATGTATACTTGTTTGTTTATGGATTGAGTTTCATAGTTGATAAAGGATATTATGCAGAGTCAAATTGGCAGCAATCTATGGCAAGTTGATCCAGATTTTAAAGTTCATTTTTTACTTCTTGTCAAAGTCCTTTTGTATGGTTTTCATCGGGGATATCTAAATTAGACTTTGGTCCATGCTCTCACATGGATTTTGTAAAGAAAAAAGATACTTTGAGTTCTTGGAATGAAATAAAGTGATTGTTATTCTATCTCATTTGTGTGAATCTGTGACTTGGTTACTTTTGCTTTTGATCTCCACATTTACTTTTTGTAATCTATATATTTTCATAAAATTATATAAAAAAATCATATTTTGCAACAATATTTTTATTTAAAAAATCATCCTAAGCCCTTGTAATTAATACTTGTGGATTGGGAAATACTTTTTGAGGCTATAAAACATAGGGTGATATTCCTAATTATCTTGCCTTATCCAGGCAGGTTTCGAAAATGCTTGAGTAAGATAAATCATATATTTTCCTCAACACACATAAAGGAGCACTAGGAAAGAAGATGAGTCGAATTTTGTATAAGAAGCAATTTTGGCTTCGACTTGACTTTTTTAATACGGCCTAGCTAAGGTTGGGTGACAATGAGCAAGGCAAGGTGAGTTAGAAAGAGGGGCGCCCAAATGAAATGCAAGGCAAGTTGGCAAGAGGGGCACCCACCCACATGAAGAGTTGTAATGAAAATGACCACACAAGGGAGCACTAGGAAAAAAGACGAGTCGGATGACGAATAAGAAGCAATTTTGGCTTCAACTTAAATTTTTTAATACGGCATGGCCAAGGTTGGGCGACCAAGGGCAAGTAAAGAAGATTTGGCAAGAGGGGCACCCAAATGAAACGCAAGCCGAGTTGGAAAGAGGGGTTCCCACCCACACGAAGAGTCGTAACGAAAATGACCACACAAGGGAGCACTAGGAAAAACGACGAGTTGGATGACAGATAAGAAGCAATTTTGGCTTCAACTTTACTTTTTCAATACGGCTTGGCCAAGGTTGGGCACCTAAAGGCAAGGCAAGGCGAGTTGGTAAGAGGGGCACCCACAAGGGGAATCGTAATGAAAACGAGGCAGGGCACCCAAACGCAATGCAAGGGGAGTTGTCAAGAGGGGCACCCACCCACACGGAGAGCCATAATGAAAACGACCACACAAGGGAGCACTAGAAAAAATATGAGCCATATGTTGAATAAGAAAGCAATTTTGGCTTCAACTTAACTTTTTTAATATGGCCTGGCCAAGGTTGGGTGACCACGGGCAAGGCAAGGCGAGTTGGAAAGAGGGGCGCCAAAACGTAATGCAATGCAAGTTGGCAAGAAGGGTGTCCACCCACACAAAGATCCGTAATGGAAATGACCACACAAGGGACCACTAGGAAAAAAGACAAGTCAGATGCCAGATAAGAAGCATTTTTGGCTTCGACTTAACTTTTTTAATATGGTTTGGCCAAGGTTGGGAAACAATGGGCAAGGCAAGGCGAGTTGGTAAGAGGGGCACCCAAATGCAATGCAAGGCAAGTTGGCAAGAGGGGCTCCCACCCACATGAAGAGTCGTAACGAAAATGACCACACAAGGGAGCATTGGGCAAAAAGACGAGTCAGATGACGAATAAGAAGCAATTTTGGCTTCGACTTAATTTTGTTTTTTACGGCCTAGCCAAGGTTGGGCGATGAAGGGCAAGGAAAGGCGAGTTGGAAAGACGGGCACCCAAACACAAGATGGGTGCCCAAAGTCAAGGCGAGTTGGCAAGATGTGTGCCCACAAGAGGAAACGTAACGAAAATGAGGCAGGGTGCCCAAACGTAATGCAAGACGAGTTGGCAAGAACGACACCCAACCACATGAAGAGTCATAACAAAAACGACCACACAAGGGAGCACTAGGAAAAAAGACGATTTGGATGACAGATAAGAAGCAATTTTGGCTTTGACTTAACTATTTTAATACTGCATGGCCAAGGTTGGGCGACCAAGGGAAAGGAAAGGCAAGTTGGCAAGATGGGCGCCCAAACGCAACGCAAGGTGAGTTGGCAAGAGGAGTATCCAAACTCAACGTAAGGCAAGTTGGCAAGAGGGGCACCTAAAGGCATGAAGAGTTGTAACGAAAACGACCACACAAGGGAGCACTAGGCAAAAAGATGAGCTAGATGTCGGATAAGAAGCAATTTTGGCTTCGACTTGACCTTTTTAATACAGCCTGGCCAAGGTTGGGCAACAATGGGCAAGGAATGTTGTTTTCACATCTATCTGTTCCACTTAAAATCAAAAGGAGCAACAACAATTAAAATAAATCTAATAGAAGTTATCTTTGAAACATGAGAAAAAATTTCCCCAAAGTCAATTTCCTCTACTTGGGAAAAACCTTTTGCNTGACATGAATTGGATTTGTAATTGTTCCATTTTCCACAACTTGGATTTGTTCATCTGAAAAATTTGATGCTTCCTTTTCTATAAGCAGTTCAAACTTGTTTTCTTATCAATCTTAAGCTTTTTATTTGTGTAAATAGGTTTTGATTATGATATTTTAAACACAATTTTTCTTCATTATCCGATTTGTCGATATCTTTAATGTCCGGATTTTCAAGTTTCTCTTCCTTCAACTTTCTGATTTGTTCTAGTAACCCTTGATTAAGGTTCTTCAAACGAGAATTTTCTTCATTTTTTTCCGATAGGTTCTTCTCAAGATCTTGATTCTCTTGTTCCAACTTCTGAACACAGCATTTTCAATCCTTCAACTTCTTGATTTGTGTAAGTAGTTTTTTATTGTGGTCTTTTATAAGACACCCAACCCCCTAAGTACCTTTTTAAGGGATAGGGTGCTAAATTTTCACTTATCCTAATCACCTCAAAGCCTCTTTTCAAGGATGTCATCATCTTATTCTTGTCAAGAGATTTCCAACAACTATAAGTTTAGTCAACACTGAGCTCTGGATCGAAAGTTATGGCCTTTTGAAGTTTTTGGGCCTTCATTAGCCAAAGGCTACCTCATCGTCACATGGCACCCACTACCTCATCATCATGTGGCACCCACGTAGATCCAAATCACCTATGTCTGATGAAAAGGCTCTGATGTGTCATACACATCACCTTCTAACATGACATGGATGTTGGTGTGACCATCATCATGGCACCTGCAACCTAGCCCACTAGAATCCCTGCTTATCGGGCCCCTGGTCCTTCCATGCTCAGCCACTTTCTATACACATTCTTCCAATAGTCGACATCCTGAGGCATTGACTATCGGGTTATCGGCATATCAGCCCCTAGGTAAAACAATTATCTACTACTTTGTAACTCTAATTGTCGAGTCTGTGTTGAGATCAATTCCTACTTCCAAATTTTCCTTCCCTTTTCTATTTTCCCAAATTCTTTTTGTTTCCATTTATTTTCCCTCTTTTATACTTTCCCTTGTTTCCCTTTTTCTTTCTTCCCTTCTTCTATCCCTTTCTAGTTACCATACTTAGTCGCATTTCAAAAATAGTCGGATTCGCTAGTCTTCATCCCCATGCATTTTCCTATGCCACAAGTTCATCCAACCGCCTTGTTATATTATACTTAGCATTTTTTTCAACATCGCAGTTTCGCGGGGTCGAACTTTCATTCTCTAAGTTCTGTGATCTCCACTTTACACCCAATGGTTCAATATCTAGATTATAATCGTCAGACTTGTCACGGGTACCAAGCCCCTAAGTATTTCATTTCTCTTGCATGCAAGTCTGACCGACCGCTTTGAAACACTTAGCTTATTTCTTATCATCCATAACCACAGGTTCCCAGGTTGGCAGGTTCATGAAAAAATCCATATTCAAAATTGTTCTAGTCCATCCCCTCCATATTCGTGCTTTTTCCAATATGCATTAAGTATGGTTTAATGCTAATAATTGATCATGCAGGCTCTGAAAAGATCGTCATTAATAGTGAAGGGCTCGAGGAGATTTCTCATTAAATTGCATTAAAGCACTATTTTTCAAAGGTTATATTATTGTCATCTCTCCAAAAAATTCATTTCAAGCTATTACCCAGCTGAAAGAATACTCTCACCAACCTATAGTAGAACATCTAGACAATAGTTTTGTGGTGATACTCTAAATATTTTTGGTCATGCAGACCAAAACTTTCAGTGGTCCAGAAAATATTCATATTACTCCTCTCCTCCTGCACAAAAAGACATAATCTGGGCATCCCAAATTGCTCACGCAGGATGTGTTCCTGAGGTCTTTGACTGTAAAGAGATTGTTGATTGGTGCATGGAGAAGTATGTGTCGAGCCAGAGGATTATACAACTCCAAGATCATTCTTAGGTTTCCCTTTCACCGCAAGTCTTTCGCAGGATGTTGAAGCTACCAAAGTTGACGCTTACCTTCAAAGGAGAAGACTGTAGATATTTCTTGAAGAGACATAACAATGGCATTGACCTCTTGCCTGAATATTTGGAGAATCTTGCATCTATTCCAAAAGACATAATCAATATTCAGGTCGACTCTTTTAAAAACCCCTTTCGGGAAATCGCTTGGTTTTTTACCAGGTTGATAGGTCAAGAAAGCACTACTACCATTTCTCGCATGATTCTTTATGCTTTTTATTTTACAGTAAAAGAAAAATCAATCTTTGATTGGGGAAAATCGATTTCTATCGAAATCTCATCCCAATTAATGCACTACAAAAAGGATAAAAAATTCTTTATGGCATCATATCTTATATTTGATATAGTGTATTGTTGTCAATTCCCAAAATTGACCATAAGTAAGAGGGTGAATTGTGAAAATGATATGATTACCTTATAGTATCAGGAATTATGGAGACATAAGACCCCTTTATATTTTTATGAAGTCTATAATGATTGCGTTTCAGTCCTCAAGAGGTTGTTGTTGGGAGAGAATACTTCAAGGATATCTAACTAGGATAACAAATTTCTAGAGAAAAGAGGAATGATAGAACAAATAGAGAATCATAGTGTCATAAGGATATTTTGTTCCAAAGAAAATCCTTTGTTTCTTCTGTATCATGTATCTGATAAATTATTCATTACAAGGGTGGCAAGGCAATATAATTTTTGGCTACATTTTTTCCACGAAAAAAAGGAAAATGCAATTCATCCCCTTGCCATGGAAGATTGGAGATTTCATTTTCAGAAACATAAATAAAATTGATGAGTTTGTGAATCACTTCAACAATGTAAATCTAAATTACGTTGAAAAAATAAAGGGGTTTGATCCTAACAAAATCTTTGTGGAACATATGCTCTCAGTAGGATTCAACAACTCATTCTTTCATACTATCTTGAATGAAGAAGAATATAACAACCAAAGCGCTCATGTACACAATGTTGGTGACTGAGAAACAGTACTCAGTACTAACGAGTTTTATAAGAAAAAAGGAAAGGGTCCCAGTGAAAGGAGCGCTTAGTCTCCAGTTGTTACTGCGAAAACTACCACATGCTGAAGCAATTCTCCAATGGCTCACCCAATTAGGAAGATTTCCAACAGTATTTCAAGTAGTGGAGGAGAGAATAATACCCCCCCTGGAAAAATCAAGAGCTCGCATTGGCTCCATCTGAGAAAAAAAGAGGAAGAATGTAGTGCAAGAGGAAAAAGACAAACTCAAAGAAAACGACATCAATAGCTTCTCTCTTGAAGACATCGAGCTCAAGGTAGATATTGAGAAAATGTTTCCCACAATTGATCAGCCGAGAAATGTGGCCCAACAAATTCATCATTAGATATCGTTGCAAATGAGACCTTCAGTGAAGAAGAGTCATTTACTTTCCAAAGTGTTCTTTTGATAAGGAATCTAAAAAATTGATTGTAGAAAGAGGTGATCAGAAAAATAAGAAGGGAAAATCTAGCTCAGAGGTTGACCTGAAAGATATGCAATTGTCCCAAATTTCTAAAATTCAAAGAGCAATTGGGGATTCTCTTGATGATTCTATTGGTGGTCTAGAAGCATAAAATACTAAGTTAAAAGAAAGGATGAGAGAGTTGGAAAATTCCTTAATGCCTCTTCCAATCCTTGCAAGTCCTTTATCAATGGTCAAACCAACCACACCCTCCATTAAATTGAAAGGATCTTCAAGTCTACTCACAACAATCTGGAGTTATTTAGAAAATAAAATTAAGAAGAGAATGTCACTAATAACAAAGGCATGGGAGGTTTCGAAAAATATTGTTTCTTTTGGCTCAAGGGAAAATGCCTTCCATGAATATTTGCAACCTTATCTAAAGAACGAAGAAGGTTTATACATTGATGTTGTATTACCATTTGGAATCAAAGTATCTAACATGATGGAACTGAGAAAAATAGAGGAGGATATACATTCCCCAAGTTGAATAAAACAGCTAAATGCTTACTGGAAGGAAAAGATTAAAAATTTGAATAACATTGCTCAAGCATGCAGTGAAGTCATACTAAAAAATGAAGAATTGTTCAAAAGACTCACGGAGATAGACCTAAGAGGAGGTACTAACGAGGTACAAGACCCTAAATTAATTCTCAACTCAATGTTTCTAACAAAGCAACAATTTGATGAACAAGTTGAGATATTTAAGGGGTTATCAGTTGAAACTTTGTATAGCATACTTGAATATAATGAAGAAGAAATAGACAATTGGCTAGTGGATTATTCCGTGAAAAGCCAAGATATTGAGGAAGTGATACATGGTATTTCTCTTGACTTCAGAGATTTGGAAGGTGAATTATTCAACGTTAAACTTCAACATGAAATAAACGTTGCACCAATGAACAGTTATATTGAAGATTGGTTCAACAAGGCAATCGACAAATTAACCAAAGAAGGGAAAGAAACAGCTGAGACTGTTCATGTAACTGTCCATGAATACAATAAAATGAAAGCAGCAAGCAAGTGAATATACGAGAGACCATCATAGTAAGTTCACGTTGATCACATTTTGCTTTCTTTATCAGTTTTTCATCCAGTTACTCCTCTTCTTTGACTAGAAAGGTTTAACTGAAATCTAATAACTTCTCCCTATCTTCTTTCCATATCTTGCTACATTTTCATCGCCCACCATCCTCCTTCTACAACTTACTTCTTGTTCATATTTTCTTTATGGTCTGCGGTAGCCCCAATCCCAGTCCTAAGGACAAACACATTTAAATTTCAAGGCTTTTTAACTTACTATATATTTTTCAGAAATCCCAAGAGAACTATTTCGAGATCAGTTTTGATTGTACTTTGTAACTCTAAGTTTTGAGTATAAAGTATTTGATATTGATCTATCATTATATTTATTTGAGTTCCCCATGTTTTCACTCTACTAAAGTTATCTTATGCATGCAGACCATCTTCTTTTATTTTGTGTGATCAGAAATCTTTAGTTTAACTATGATGGATGTGAGGAAATTTTTTCTATCTTTTTCAAGTGTATGAGGTGTGTGGTTCCTGGTCATTTCTTAGGAGCTCTCTTTAAAAAAGAAAACATAACATTTTCCTTTCTTGTTATTTTTTCTTGCAATCTTTATATTTCGTTGATTATCATGACATACTTCTGCAAAGTCCCATATTCTAAAAATCTAGAGTCCTAAGAAAATCCTAAAATTAAAGAGGAGTACCACCTCTATAAAAATATAGGGATATTTGTATGACCGTGAGGTTGTCGTTTCAGTCTTAATGGATTCAAGCATCAACATTTTTGGTGATCATACTGGGGAATGAATTGAAATTTGAAATCTGGTTTAGCATTTTTTGAAAATTACGCGAATTTTCCCCAGGCTGATCAGTCCCACCTGTAAATTGGATTGAATAATCAACGAAGCATCTTACATCAAATATATAATATGGTAATAATGACAGCCAAGACCCGAAAAAAAATTGGAAAGGTATTGACAGACATTGGTCCAAGAAGAAGAAAGAGAGATACTCAGAAGACATAGGAGAGACAAGCAACAAGACCGAAGGAACGAAAGGCCATCTAGAGCATTACAAAGACAAGGTCGGGATTGAAGTTGTACAAATACAAGGGACCCATTACTAGAAGTAAAAGCAAGTAACTTTGTATCCTAAGAGGTGGAAAACATATTCCTGAAACATCTTTGAACATGGCCGAAAGAAATGAACAACCTAGAGAAGAACCATGAAGAGAACCTCATGAAGAGAGACAAGGAGGTGGTGGAAGAAATCAAGAAAACCTAAGATTTGAAAATCGAAGAAGAGTAAGAGATTCCCCTTTCCCTAAGGGTACCCTGAAGGAATTTTTTGGAGACGGAACAATTGACGCCGAAAGACACCTTAACTTATTTCTTGATGTTTGTGATTTTCATCGTGTTGAATATGGTGATGTGATGGTAAGGTTATTTCTTCAAACCTTATCAGGAAGATCATATGAATGGTATACGACATTACCCAGTCAATCCATTGGCTAATTTAATGACCTCGAAGCCATGTTCTTGACTATGTTTTCCCCTCCAGTTGCATGTCATACCCTTCTCGCAAATTTCACCCAGATTGGTTTGAGGAAGAATGAGAGAATACAAGATTTTAATCCCAGATTCAATAAAACTTTAAGTAAGATTCCAAAAGATAAAATACCTAATGACCTAGTCATACTCGGTTATTGTTGGCTCTCAACCAAATTTTGAGGAAACCTTGGTCAGGTTTGAACCACTTTTGAACTACGACACATTGATCGAGGAAGGAGCGCCCAGGCAGAGCTGAGATCGAGGATCTCACCGATTTTTCGTGCTATGTGGACCTAGTAAGGGGTCTCTAGGGTTTTGTAATGGGTTATGGGATGTCGGCCTATGGGTTCTACCCATGATTAGGCCTTATTGTAAGGGATTGTAAAAGTATAAATAAAATAAGGATGTATAGTAGAAGTAGTAGGGTATGTGGGAGCTAAGTGCAAGTAATGTGATTAGATTTGTGCAAAGGAATGTCTGTGTGTTAAGGCTACGTGCTTGATAGAGAGTTGGCTTTGTGCCTTGACCTAGTTTGGAAGGATGATATGGTGCTCAGTGCACAGATCTCATGTCCCATGTGAAGTTCAACTATGTGGCTTAGTGCACAGGAGTCGTTGAATGTAAGAGATTGAAGAATAATAAAGAAGATGAAGCAGTTGGTGGATGTAGCCCCACACTGGGGTGAACCACGTATATCTTGTGTCTTTGGTTTTCTTTGTGTTGTGTTGTTTATGTTATGAATCTGCTTAGTGCTTGATTATTKTGAAGGATAGATAGATTTGTTGATGCTTAGTGCTTTACTTAAAGATAAATGAATGATTATATCTAACTCGGTGCTATGTGTTAAGTGGTTGAAGTGCTTAATATTTATTGTAACTACATCGATCTATCTTTGGGTATGTTATGCGATACTAATAAAGTTTGGAAACTAATGCAAATCACCTTTTAAGTGTTAATAGAGTAGTCTGTGAAGTGTTATTATCACATATCTGTGTCCCATCTTGGTTACAATAACATGCGTCCTATAACCCCCCCTTCTTCTACCTCGGGTGAGACTTCACCTACTCCGCAAGTGTTGCCGAAAGGGTTGGTAGTTAGGGTTTTGTTGATGTGTTGTTAAGCATTGAACCCTAGGTCTGCCCCCATGACAACAAATGGTTATGTTGTCGGGGCTTGAAACTGTGATTGTTGGGAACTAAAGTAAAGAAAAGAGAAGCTCTTTGCGTAGATCTACTACTGAAGTACGTAGTACTCTACTTGACTTGCGAAACTCTGTGCTAAGAAAGAAATCTGATCTGAAGAAAAGAGGTAAAGCTTTGTTCTTTGATAATATTAAGATAAGTGAAAATTTTTGTTTCGAAAGCATGAATTTAAGTATGTTTAATAGATTTTGTCCTAGTCTGAAGGCTAGGGTGTAGTTGGAAGAAAGAGATGATCTAACTAAAGCTAATAGAAATGAAGAAAGATATGTTATTCCTATGCATAGATAGATTTTTTGGACTAATAAGTGCATGCGGGAACCTATAAAGATTTTTTGTAAAATGTAGGGCCAACACTATGATCCTACTACGCAGTATAGAAGAGGTTGGGGAACATACAAGAGGAAAAGAGGATTGACATTGTGCTATAACTGCACAAGGCCGAGACATCTTGCTAAGGAATGTCCTGATACAGGTCATATTTGTCTTTGTTGTAAGACTATTGGTCATGAGGTTGAGGATTATCCAAGGATGATTGTTAAAGTTGAACAAATGAACATGAGACAAGAAAACTATGAAGGAAGTCAAGAGACTAAGAGCATGTTAGAGAATCATAAAGAGAAAGAATCATAGAAAGCTCAGAATATGTTATTATAGTTGAAAGAAACAATGAATGATCAAAAAGATGTCATTTTACCAGAGATCATGAAATTAAAACAACGCATAAATGCAAGAATAGAAGACTTTGACATAGACTATGTCTTGTATGAGGAAACACAAGTGAATATTATGACAGAAGACACTTGGGAAATTTTGGGAAAGATAGTCTTGTTTAAGGGAAAGATGATAACCTTATGTGGAAGAGTTATTAATGTACCTATTATTATTCATGGAACATCGACTGAAGCGGAATTTGAAGTCATTAAGTTTGTTAGGAACAACGCCCCTTTCCCACTTTTATTAGGTAGGCCTTGGATTGAGAAGGATCAAATCAAAAGGAAAGCGGAGGAAGAAGCTACAGAAAAGAAAAAGCAAGAACTAAGGGATTTCATAGCTAGAAAAATAGATCGACTAATAGAAGAACGAGGAGATAAGTCAAAACAACAGAAGGCCAGAGAATTAGTTGTCAAGGTTGAAAGAATGCAAGAAGGTTTGAAGGACCTGTCTATGCAAGAAAGAAGAATACCCACCCAGAAAGTAATAAGAGAAGGGATATTAACTTCAGAACCTTTGAAGGCACAACAACAGTGTGAAGTCACTACGCTAGGATAAGATAAGAATAAGAATGGAAAGAGGATTTCATAAATAGTTAGAGAGACTCAGATCACAGGAAANGGTACCAAGCCCCTAAGTATTTCATTTCTCTTGCATGCAAGTCTGACCGACCGCTTTGAAACACTTAGCTTATTTCTTATCATCCATAACCACAGGTTCCCAGGTTGGCAGGTTCATGAAAAAATCCATATTCAAAATTGTTCTAGTCCATCCCCTCCATATTCGTGCTTTTTCCAATATGCATTAAGTATGGTTTAATGCTAATAATTGATCATGCAGGCTCTGAAAAGATCGTCATTAATAGTGAAGGGCTCGAGGAGATTTCTCATTAAATTGCATTAAAGCACTATTTTTCAAAGGTTATATTATTGTCATCTCTCCAAAAAATTCATTTCAAGCTATTACCCAGCTGAAAGAATACTCTCACCAACCTATAGTAGAACATCTAGACAATAGTTTTGTGGTGATACTCTAAATATTTTTGGTCATGCAGACCAAAACTTTCAGTGGTCCAGAAAATATTCATATTACTCCTCTCCTCCTGCACAAAAAGACATAATCTGGGCATCCCAAATTGCTCACGCAGGATGTGTTCCTGAGGTCTTTGACTGTAAAGAGATTGTTGATTGGTGCATGGAGAAGTATGTGTCGAGCCAGAGGATTATACAACTCCAAGATCATTCTTAGGTTTCCCTTTCACCGCAAGTCTTTCGCAGGATGTTGAAGCTACCAAAGTTGACGCTTACCTTCAAAGGAGAAGACTGTAGATATTTCTTGAAGAGACATAACAATGGCATTGACCTCTTGCCTGAATATTTGGAGAATCTTGCATCTATTCCAAAAGACATAATCAATATTCAGGTCGACTCTTTTAAAAACCCCTTTCGGGAAATCGCTTGGTTTTTTACCAGGTTGATAGGTCAAGAAAGCACTACTACCATTTCTCGCATGATTCTTTATGCTTTTTATTTTACAGTAAAAGAAAAATCAATCTTTGATTGGGGAAAATCGATTTCTATCGAAATCTCATCCCAATTAATGCACTACAAAAAGGATAAAAAATTCTTTATGGCATCATATCTTATATTTGATATAGTGTATTGTTGTCAATTCCCAAAATTGACCATAAGTAAGAGGGTGAATTGTGAAAATGATATGATTACCTTATAGTATCAGGAATTATGGAGACATAAGACCCCTTTATATTTTTATGAAGTCTATAATGATTGCGTTTCAGTCCTCAAGAGGTTGTTGTTGGGAGAGAATACTTCAAGGATATCTAACTAGGATAACAAATTTCTAGAGAAAAGAGGAATGATAGAACAAATAGAGAATCATAGTGTCATAAGGATATTTTGTTCCAAAGAAAATCCTTTGTTTCTTCTGTATCATGTATCTGATAAATTATTCATTACAAGGGTGGCAAGGCAATATAATTTTTGGCTACATTTTTTCCACGAAAAAAAGGAAAATGCAATTCATCCCCTTGCCATGGAAGATTGGAGATTTCATTTTCAGAAACATAAATAAAATTGATGAGTTTGTGAATCACTTCAACAATGTAAATCTAAATTACGTTGAAAAAATAAAGGGGTTTGATCCTAACAAAATCTTTGTGGAACATATGCTCTCAGTAGGATTCAACAACTCATTCTTTCATACTATCTTGAATGAAGAAGAATATAACAACCAAAGCGCTCATGTACACAATGTTGGTGACTGAGAAACAGTACTCAGTACTAACGAGTTTTATAAGAAAAAAGGAAAGGGTCCCAGTGAAAGGAGCGCTTAGTCTCCAGTTGTTACTGCGAAAACTACCACATGCTGAAGCAATTCTCCAATGGCTCACCCAATTAGGAAGATTTCCAACAGTATTTCAAGTAGTGGAGGAGAGAATAATACCCCCCCTGGAAAAATCAAGAGCTCGCATTGGCTCCATCTGAGAAAAAAAGAGGAAGAATGTAGTGCAAGAGGAAAAAGACAAACTCAAAGAAAACGACATCAATAGCTTCTCTCTTGAAGACATCGAGCTCAAGGTAGATATTGAGAAAATGTTTCCCACAATTGATCAGCCGAGAAATGTGGCCCAACAAATTCATCATTAGATATCGTTGCAAATGAGACCTTCAGTGAAGAAGAGTCATTTACTTTCCAAAGTGTTCTTTTGATAAGGAATCTAAAAAATTGATTGTAGAAAGAGGTGATCAGAAAAATAAGAAGGGAAAATCTAGCTCAGAGGTTGACCTGAAAGATATGCAATTGTCCCAAATTTCTAAAATTCAAAGAGCAATTGGGGATTCTCTTGATGATTCTATTGGTGGTCTAGAAGCATAAAATACTAAGTTAAAAGAAAGGATGAGAGAGTTGGAAAATTCCTTAATGCCTCTTCCAATCCTTGCAAGTCCTTTATCAATGGTCAAACCAACCACACCCTCCATTAAATTGAAAGGATCTTCAAGTCTACTCACAACAATCTGGAGTTATTTAGAAAATAAAATTAAGAAGAGAATGTCACTAATAACAAAGGCATGGGAGGTTTCGAAAAATATTGTTTCTTTTGGCTCAAGGGAAAATGCCTTCCATGAATATTTGCAACCTTATCTAAAGAACGAAGAAGGTTTATACATTGATGTTGTATTACCATTTGGAATCAAAGTATCTAACATGATGGAACTGAGAAAAATAGAGGAGGATATACATTCCCCAAGTTGAATAAAACAGCTAAATGCTTACTGGAAGGAAAAGATTAAAAATTTGAATAACATTGCTCAAGCATGCAGTGAAGTCATACTAAAAAATGAAGAATTGTTCAAAAGACTCACGGAGATAGACCTAAGAGGAGGTACTAACGAGGTACAAGACCCTAAATTAATTCTCAACTCAATGTTTCTAACAAAGCAACAATTTGATGAACAAGTTGAGATATTTAAGGGGTTATCAGTTGAAACTTTGTATAGCATACTTGAATATAATGAAGAAGAAATAGACAATTGGCTAGTGGATTATTCCGTGAAAAGCCAAGATATTGAGGAAGTGATACATGGTATTTCTCTTGACTTCAGAGATTTGGAAGGTGAATTATTCAACGTTAAACTTCAACATGAAATAAACGTTGCACCAATGAACAGTTATATTGAAGATTGGTTCAACAAGGCAATCGACAAATTAACCAAAGAAGGGAAAGAAACAGCTGAGACTGTTCATGTAACTGTCCATGAATACAATAAAATGAAAGCAGCAAGCAAGTGAATATACGAGAGACCATCATAGTAAGTTCACGTTGATCACATTTTGCTTTCTTTATCAGTTTTTCATCCAGTTACTCCTCTTCTTTGACTAGAAAGGTTTAACTGAAATCTAATAACTTCTCCCTATCTTCTTTCCATATCTTGCTACATTTTCATCGCCCACCATCCTCCTTCTACAACTTACTTCTTGTTCATATTTTCTTTATGGTCTGCGGTAGCCCCAATCCCAGTCCTAAGGACAAACACATTTAAATTTCAAGGCTTTTTAACTTACTATATATTTTTCAGAAATCCCAAGAGAACTATTTCGAGATCAGTTTTGATTGTACTTTGTAACTCTAAGTTTTGAGTATAAAGTATTTGATATTGATCTATCATTATATTTATTTGAGTTCCCCATGTTTTCACTCTACTAAAGTTATCTTATGCATGCAGACCATCTTCTTTTATTTTGTGTGATCAGAAATCTTTAGTTTAACTATGATGGATGTGAGGAAATTTTTTCTATCTTTTTCAAGTGTATGAGGTGTGTGGTTCCTGGTCATTTCTTAGGAGCTCTCTTTAAAAAAGAAAACATAACATTTTCCTTTCTTGTTATTTTTTCTTGCAATCTTTATATTTCGTTGATTATCATGACATACTTCTGCAAAGTCCCATATTCTAAAAATCTAGAGTCCTAAGAAAATCCTAAAATTAAAGAGGAGTACCACCTCTATAAAAATATAGGGATATTTGTATGACCGTGAGGTTGTCGTTTCAGTCTTAATGGATTCAAGCATCAACATTTTTGGTGATCATACTGGGGAATGAATTGAAATTTGAAATCTGGTTTAGCATTTTTTGAAAATTACGCGAATTTTCCCCAGGCTGATCAGTCCCACCTGTAAATTGGATTGAATAATCAACGAAGCATCTTACATCAAATATATAATATGGTAATAATGACAGCCAAGACCCGAAAAAAAATTGGAAAGGTATTGACAGACATTGGTCCAAGAAGAAGAAAGAGAGATACTCAGAAGACATAGGAGAGACAAGCAACAAGACCGAAGGAACGAAAGGCCATCTAGAGCATTACAAAGACAAGGTCGGGATTGAAGTTGTACAAATACAAGGGACCCATTACTAGAAGTAAAAGCAAGTAACTTTGTATCCTAAGAGGTGGAAAACATATTCCTGAAACATCTTTGAACATGGCCGAAAGAAATGAACAACCTAGAGAAGAACCATGAAGAGAACCTCATGAAGAGAGACAAGGAGGTGGTGGAAGAAATCAAGAAAACCTAAGATTTGAAAATCGAAGAAGAGTAAGAGATTCCCCTTTCCCTAAGGGTACCCTGAAGGAATTTTTTGGAGACGGAACAATTGACGCCGAAAGACACCTTAACTTATTTCTTGATGTTTGTGATTTTCATCGTGTTGAATATGGTGATGTGATGGTAAGGTTATTTCTTCAAACCTTATCAGGAAGATCATATGAATGGTATACGACATTACCCAGTCAATCCATTGGCTAATTTAATGACCTCGAAGCCATGTTCTTGACTATGTTTTCCCCTCCAGTTGCATGTCATACCCTTCTCGCAAATTTCACCCAGATTGGTTTGAGGAAGAATGAGAGAATACAAGATTTTAATCCCAGATTCAATAAAACTTTAAGTAAGATTCCAAAAGATAAAATACCTAATGACCTAGTCATACTCGGTTATTGTTGGCTCTCAACCAAATTTTGAGGAAACCTTGGTCAGGTTTGAACCACTTTTGAACTACGACACATTGATCGAGGAAGGAGCGCCCAGGCAGAGCTGAGATCGAGGATCTCACCGATTTTTCGTGCTATGTGGACCTAGTAAGGGGTCTCTAGGGTTTTGTAATGGGTTATGGGATGTCGGCCTATGGGTTCTACCCATGATTAGGCCTTATTGTAAGGGATTGTAAAAGTATAAATAAAATAAGGATGTATAGTAGAAGTAGTAGGGTATGTGGGAGCTAAGTGCAAGTAATGTGATTAGATTTGTGCAAAGGAATGTCTGTGTGTTAAGGCTACGTGCTTGATAGAGAGTTGGCTTTGTGCCTTGACCTAGTTTGGAAGGATGATATGGTGCTCAGTGCACAGATCTCATGTCCCATGTGAAGTTCAACTATGTGGCTTAGTGCACAGGAGTCGTTGAATGTAAGAGATTGAAGAATAATAAAGAAGATGAAGCAGTTGGTGGATGTAGCCCCACACTGGGGTGAACCACGTATATCTTGTGTCTTTGGTTTTCTTTGTGTTGTGTTGTTTATGTTATGAATCTGCTTAGTGCTTGATTATTTTGAAGGATAGATAGATTTGTTGATGCTTAGTGCTTTACTTAAAGATAAATGAATGATTATATCTAACTCGGTGCTATGTGTTAAGTGGTTGAAGTGCTTAATATTTATTGTAACTGCATCGATCTATCTTTGGGTATGTTATGCGATACTAATAAAGTTTGGAAACTAATGCAAATCACCTTTTAAATGTTAATAGAGTAGTCTGTGAAGTGTTATTATCACATATCTGTGTCCCAGCTTGGTTACAATAACATGCGTCCTATAACCCCCACTTCTTCTACCTCGGGTGAGACTTCGCCTGCTCTGCAAGTGTTGCCGAAAGGGCTGGTAGTTAGGGTTTTTTTGATGCGTTGTTAAGCATTGAACCCTAAGTCTGCCCCCATGACAACAAATGGTTATGTTGTCGGGGCTTGAAACTGTGATTGTTGGGAACTAAAGTAAAGAAAAGAGAATCTATTTGCGTAGATCTACTACTGAAGTACGTAGTACTCTACTTGACTTGCGAAACTCTGTGCTAAGAAAGAAATCTGATCTGAAGAAAAGAGGTAAAGCTTTGTTCTTTGATAATATTAAGATAAGTGAAAATTTTTGTTTCGAAAGCATGAATTTAAGTATGTTTAATAGATTTTGTCCTAGTCTGAAGGCTAGGGTGTAGTTGGAAGAAAGAGATGATCTAACTAAAGCTAATAGAAATGAAGAAAGATATGTTATTCCTATGCATAGATAGATTTTTTGGACTAATAAGTGCATGCGGGAACCTATAAAGATTTTTTGTAAAATGTAGGGCCAACACTATGATCCTACTACGCAGTATAGAAGAGGTTGGGGAACATACAAGAGGAAAAGAGGATTGACATTGTGCTATAACTGCACAAGGCCGAGACATCTTGCTAAGGAATGTCCTGATACAGGTCATATTTGTCTTTGTTGTAAGACTATTGGTCATGAGGTTGAGGATTATCCAAGGATGATTGTTAAAGTTGAACAAATGAACATGAGACAAGAAAACTATGAAGGAAGTCAAGAGACTAAGAGCATGTTAGAGAATCATAAAGAGAAAGAATCATAGAAAGCTCAGAATATGTTATTATAGTTGAAAGAAACAATGAATGATCAAAAAGATGTCATTTTACCAGAGATCATGAAATTAAAACAACGCATAAATGCAAGAATAGAAGACTTTGACATAGACTATGTCTTGTATGAGGAAACACAAGTGAATATTATGACAGAAGACACTTGGGAAATTTTGGGAAAGATAGTCTTGTTTAAGGGAAAGATGATAACCTTATGTGGAAGAGTTATTAATGTACCTATTATTATTCATGGAACATCGACTGAAGCGGAATTTGAAGTCATTAAGTTTGTTAGGAACAACGCCCCTTTCCCACTTTTATTAGGTAGGCCTTGGATTGAGAAGGATCAAATCAAAAGGAAAGCGGAGGAAGAAGCTACAGAAAAGAAAAAGCAAGAACTAAGGGATTTCATAGCTAGAAAAATAGATCGACTAATAGAAGAACGAGGAGATAAGTCAAAACAACAGAAGGCCAGAGAATTAGTTGTCAAGGTTGAAAGAATGCAAGAAGGTTTGAAGGACCTGTCTATGCAAGAAAGAAGAATACCCACCCAGAAAGTAATAAGAGAAGGGATATTAACTTCAGAACCTTTGAAGGCACAACAACAGTGTGAAGTCACTACGCTAGGATAAGATAAGAATAAGAATGGAAAGAGGATTTCATAAATAGTTAGAGAGACTCAGATCACAGGAAAAAAGGCAAGGAAGTTGAGTAAAAAGAAAGCTAAGATGGAAAAGCTACAGGAAGCTATAGAGACCAGATGGAAGACTTCATAGACTGGAACCTCGTAGGGGATAGGTTAACAGGATTTGAACCTTGTTGGAACAGCAGGACCGCGCAGAATGGGACTTCGCCCTGGCGAAGCTATATGACCATTGGAGGTGCCCCGGTCGTTAGAACAACACTCCAGAATGGTTAGAAAATGCATTTATGGACCGATGGATCGCTTTTGGGACGTTGAAACCACGCCATAATAGACAGATTTGCATTGATGGAAGCATTCCTTCCCGTTGGAAGAATCCGTTACAAGGCCCCGCTTATTTAACCCATCTGACGTTGCATCGAGACCACTTTTTGATACCCGTGATTAACTGAGATAATAGATAATTTTCTAAGTGTCAAGCTGTGTTATTAGAAACTAGAACCCACCATCTATTTGTCTACCCCACCTATCTTTTCGCCTACCCCAACTTGTCTATTTAAAAGTGAGAATGTCAGGCGAACCTAGTGAATTAGAGAAGTATGTCGAGGAGGTCCTCAAGAAGATAATGGCCGATAGACAGTTATCTGAAGGTATCCAGGCATTGTCGACTAGGGGAGTGCAGGCTTCCCCTTCGACAAGACGTCATTCTGGTCGTGTCAACCCCACGACTAAGCAGTGAAGTAAGCATCGTGGTGATCTGGCTAATGCGAAGCAAATCTTGTTGATCCTACCTGAGTACATTCCACCTTTGACTGTCACAGTTAACCATGACAACATTCCATAAGATTATGAGTACACTATGTTCACCATGTACATTTTGAAAGTAATACGTGTAGTGGGGAGTCAGTTGGGACATATCCCGCTGCTGAAGAATAATGACTTCAACCTAGGAGACAGAAAGAACTATGTTATTCTAGCACCACACCGATACTTGATGAATTCAACTAGGAAGAAGCCTTACCTCGTCTCCCAGCCATGGATTTAGGGACTAGCGCAGTCCACTGTGCTAAATGTTATGAAGATTCCCCATTTTGGTTGTCACCGAGAGGTTAACACTTGCGTTAAAATTCTCTTGTCGTGCTATCATGGTGGATACCTGTGGCTCAACCAAAGGATTACTATGGATCAGCACCAGATTACAGGATTAAGCANTCGACAAGACGTCATTCTGGTCGTGTCAACCCCATGACTAAGCAGTGAAGTAAGCATCGTCGTGATCTAGCTAATGTGAAGCAAATCTTGTTGATCCTACCTGAGTACATTCCACCTTTGACTATCACAGTTAACCATGACAACATTCCATAAGATTATGAGTACACTATGTTCACCATGTACATTTTGAAAGTAATACGTGTAGTGGGGAGTCAGTTGGGACAGATCCCGCTGCTGAAGAATAATGACTTCAACCTAGGAGACAGAAAGAACTATGTTATTCTAGCACCACACCGATACTTGATGAAGTCAACTAGGAAGAAGCCTTACCTCGTCTCCCAGCCATGGATTTAGGGACAGGCACAGTCCAATGTGCTAAATGTTATGAAGATTCCCCATTTTGGTTGTCACCGAGAGGTTAACACTTAGGTTAAAATTCTCTTGTCGTGCTATCATGGTGGATACTTGTGGCTCAACCAAAGGATTACTATGGATCAGCACCAGATTACAGGATTAAGCATGAATGGAACTGACCCTCAGGAGTTTTATCCAAGGAAGGCCTCGGACCGCTCCCTCGCACAGTGCATCAAGGAAGCTTACGGCGAAGTTGAAAAGGGAAAGCAAGGCTACAAGGTAGCCTCCATACAGGATGGCGCAGTGTGCCTCGCTTTCCAACTCATAGCTGGAAAGATCTTAAGGAATAACCACCCCACACAAGTCACCGGGTTCGTGGTGGACCTCACAGGAAAATGCGTGGAATGAATGCAGATGAATTGGGCGAGTTACCTCATCAATGAACTATAGAAATACTGTCACGAAGCTCAGGATTTGGGATACAAATTCCACTTCAACTGGATGATCGTTTTGATCGCATTTGTCGCTTGGAAAATGCCTAAAGGAGCCACCTTTCCGGAGATCAAACCCTCGGAGTCGTTGGCCGCTTGATTTTCAACCCTGTGGTACACTAACGACATGACAAAGCAATGCCAATCCAACGTTGTGTTTCATGCATATTATCAGCAACTGAAGGTTGCCATCGAGTCATTTTAGCACATGACACTGCACACCATGCACCAGTACAGGCCAATAGTGAAATTCCACGCAGATCCGCATTTCATCTATATCACTGTGCGCAGAGATGAGAACAAGGAATATTTACAATCGTACTACAAGCTAATAGATGAATACATGGAGCAAATCACAAAGGAGTGGCCAGAGGAGTTCCTTGTACCTGTCGTTGATGCAGAACTCTCTGACACTGACACCATAGGAAGCCCTATAGTCACCCAAGTTGAGCATGTCGAACAGTCCAGTGGGACAAAGAAGAAGAATAAGTAGGAAGAAGTCCAGAATATAGAGACCGATGAGGAGGACAACGCCTCTGAAGAAAATCGATATGGCTCACTAGGAGGAGGAGGAGACAAAGTAGATGGAAAAGAAGGAGGGGATGAGCAAGGAGGAGGTGAAGCTACACCACCAAAATATCCCCCTACTGAAATAGTAACACCGCAGAAGAGGAAGGTTTCTCCATAGAAACCTTCAACAAGAAAGAAGACGCATGCCACCAAGCCCCAATTAGAGGCCACGACCATGGAGGAAGACATCAGTTTGGTCCGCAGAGCTATGGAGGATGCTTCCGAGGATATCTTGCAGAGATATGGAGCGAAGAAAAAGGATTTGTATGGAAGGATCAAGAAGGAACTAATGGAAGTACAGCAAGCTATTCGTTTGGTCCGCGCAATACCTACTGCACCTTCCTCGCCACATATTGCAGAATTGGATGATGAACCAGCCCAATTGAGAAGACTTGCAAATACGACAGAAGCTCGACTTTAGAAAATCTAGGAAGAAAAGGAGAAGGCTACAGAAGACTTGAAACAAGAGAAAGAGGAAGTCTTACAGCAATTACGAGTAGCGTGGTATATTGTGGCCACCTACGAAAGTGAGAGGGTAATTTCAGGCGATGCTCCAAGAGGAAAAAACACAGCTACAGAGAGAAAAGGATAAATTTCTCATAGAATGAGCCACAGTCAAAGAGGTAGTGAGTAAATCATGTCACTCTGTGTCAGGCTTGGCACAGGAAGAACAGGAGTTGGTCGAGGCTCAAGTAGTGAAGCTCATTGAGACCATACAGCAACTTCAAGTGAGGATAACATAGTTGGAGGTCCAAGCAGTATCGAGCACCCTACAGGAGGTACGTGACCAGAGGGAGGAAGCCACTAAGAACACATTAGTAAGGATCAGAGCCC
>JZKD02S0038275.1:319259-345743 GCA_000966675.3 Picea glauca | reverse complement strand
ACATCTAATTCTTGAAAATGTTTTTTCTAACTTTCTCAGTTCGTAAAACATATCCCTCTATTTTTGTAGTGGTATTATAGTATATTCCTTTCTTTTGCAGTAATCCTCAATAAATATTTGTTGAATTATTGGCCTTCTTTCTTGGATCTTAATGTGCATTTGGGGTTTGACATGAAACTACTTTTTATCTGTTGAATTTAATGCAGCTGCAAGAGTCATTCTCCCTGAAGGATGACTTAAGACCCTAGTTGTGGATTAGGGCCCCCAATACTCACCTGGGGTTCTTGGTCTGGGACCAAGCAGTTAAAGCCATGGAAAAAGACCCTTGTGAGGGCCCACAGTAGATGATAGGGGTTCTTGGTCTGGGACCAAGCACAAAAGACCCTTGTGAGGGCTCCCAGTAGATGATTGGGGTTCTTGGTCTGGGACCAAGAAGAAAGACCCTTGTATGGGCCCCCAGTAGATGTCTGGGGTTCTTGGTTTGGGACCAAGTAGTTAAGTCCCTAGATATGTCTAGGGCCCTTGGACGTGTTCCAAGGTACCCATGCCTGGGGCATGGGTTGATCCTTGGTCTTGTACCTTGGTGGATAAAACCCCATAAATGTTCTGAGGCAACTTGGTCCTTGATCAGGTGTTTGTTGGTGTATGACCCTCTTTAAAGGCGAGCATGACCACATGAGCGATGTATCCCATATGCAATGATGATAAAATTAAAAAGGTGACCTTGAAAATGAATGGACAAGTATTGCCACCTAGTCACCTTCTTAAAACCCCCTTCACCCTTGCTTAAGTTTGTTTGGGGTTTTTGTTTTTTGCTTTAAGGGGTAATGTAAAATTATTAATTAAATGTTTAATTATAACATGCTAAATTAATATTTATATTAATTAAACATGTTGAAAAATACGGCCATAGTCCCTCTAAAAAGTTGGCCGCGAAGGAAAACCTCCGCATAGCTAGTTAGCAAGCTGAAGTCTCGTTCGTTATCGAAATTAACCAAATAATTATAAAGATGTTTTAAAGTTATATTGTTTTTAATTAAACTATATTTTAATAATTTTAAATAAAAAACACAATTATTTACGTTAAGAGTAATGATAGAGAGTTTGGATTTTTATGATAAGATTTATGTTGCAATCTTATAACGTGTATGAGTAGGATGGCTCTACAAAATGTTGTCCTACACATTAATGTAATAAGAAGAAAGAATTGTTTGTTTAATTATAGAGCTTTTTAAAGTACTTTGATTGAGAAAGAGATGTTTAACCATAATCATAATATTAAATTCAACACTTTGATTCCAATTTTGGATTTGTATTTTTAGTTTAAAAAGTTTTAAAGATTAACTTTTTTATCTCATTTTAATGGTGAATATCAAATTTTTCCTTTTCCATTCTTCAGTTATTTATTTTTTTATATATGAATTTTGTTTTTTATATATGAAATACATTTAATATATATATATATATTTTTAATTTAATTTATTTATTTAAAGATTAATTTTTTTTTGGCACTACATTATTGGATATTTTTAAACTTTCTCTTGTCAAGTCAAATCTAATTGAACGTGCATATGAAAAATTGCTTTTCTTTTTCCATTCATTAAAATTGATAAATTTACCTAGGAAATTGCTAATTTTTTTCATAACCACTATTTTTCTAGAAGTGAATGAAAAAGCAAGGATCACATAGACTATCATGGAAGCTTAGTTGATTTCAAATATCCAAGAAGCTAGGAAGAGGACATCCATATCCAATCACCAAGGCCCCTTTTCCATCACTCTCTTTTAATCGTGAATCTCTATAACATGAGCCTAAAAAAAAAGCATGAACCTAAAAACAAAAACTTGGCACAAAACCTTATTCAACAATTTGTTGACTAAAGGTCATTAATCCAACCCATAAGGGTGTTATTGTTTACTTAGGGCTAATTGAAGCGATAAATCAAGGCATGCTATTTGTAAGATTTGAGATTATCATAGGCTTCCATTGTCGAGAATAGTTTAACCATAGTATATTTTGACTTCTCTACTACAAATTTCTCTTTGATCACATCCTTAAATGACCTCTTTGGAAAAGAGGTTTTCTTGCTTAGAGAACCTAGATTAATGCCTCCTTGAAGGAGCATATAAAAAAACCCTTGGATCTTACTTTGAGCTAAGTCACTTGATTAGTTTTCAAAAATACATTTTAGATATAATGAGACATGTTATAAACCATGGTTGTTAGCTATTGACATATATCCATCTTAACCATATATATATTAAGCATTGAGAGGGATACAAAATATCAAGTGCAAACCTCTCAATATTTAAAAGATCAAGGGTTAATATGGTTTTTTTACATGATGTGGGACATTAAGGATTTTTAGTTTATTTCAATGGTGTTACACACATATGTACATACATAGAAATCTCTTTCGCCTTAAGTGTAAGTGTGCCCCATTTCTCTCAATACAATTGACTCTAACAAAATAAACATAGTTACCAACTTGACGAGAATCCTCCATAGTTATCATTATTTTAGAGGTTACATTTAATGGCTAATTTTACCCCTATTTTAAAAAGTGGTTCTACTGACAACACTTTTTTTGGGGGGGTTAAAATTATTGTAGCACACCTGCTACTAACCCCATAAATTTTTTTGATACCCATTAAACTAAATGCATGCATCAAGGATTTAACATGTATCTACTATATTTAAAAAAAAACATGAATGCTGTCTATTTAACATGCACAACAACAATCAATTCACTCAAATCATGGAGCATAATGCACAACAATTAAAACCCATAATTAAAAAAAAATGAACATGGATAAAACACTTATTTTTGTAACAAATGAGCAACCAGCTATAAAGGATGGGAGTTCCACCCAACCATAGACTTGTTGCTCCAATTCTCAACAACAAATCACCCCTGACTTGGGGCTATGAATCCACAAGAGAGAGTGTCTCTTAAGGGTGTTTGTTGTCCACTAACAACTCAATATAACCCACAACAACCTAATTTCCTAGAATCATCCCAATCCACCAACTCTCTTTCACCTCTACCTGCACAACCCAAGGAATGAGACCCCCTTCTCTGCACACAGTCCCTTAAGCTATCCCCCTTCCCTCTAGGGGTCCAACATAGGTTGGCTAGGAAATCTCTTTTGTTGGGGACTCCAGGAATGCTAGTTGCAAGATGTAACATGAAAAACTCACAACATCAAGCTCACTTGCTCCTACACAAAAATCCCACTCTATAGGCCTAACGAACTGCTTCTTCATGTAATCATAGCTCCAATAAGTTGCCCCCACAAAGCCCACTATGGTTGTCTTCAAGATCTGACACTAAAAACACTCTTACTGTCCCAAAAATTACTTGTAAAAATTGCCTACAATACCCATTCGAATTTCCTTTTACACATGCATGTTGATTCTCACATTCCACAATGTTGATTCTAGTTATCTCCATGCTCTCAATAACTATGTGAGATGACTTTTCCCACCAACTCTCGTGATTGGGGATTTGAAACACTCAAAAGGGAAAGTAGAACATTCATACAAATTAATTCTAGAAAAGTGGATTGGGATTAATACCCACAAATAATTCCCCCTCTTGGAACCCCCTCTCTTGTGGAAACTTATTCCCCATGACTTCGTCTGTGTTCATCTACAATCGATGAGACATTTTGTTTTACTGTTTTTGATATATGATGTTTACATATTGCACCGCTTGTTCTGTGGCCATACATCGTATTTACATTATGCATTTCTAAACCAAGGATTAAAAATGGGGATGTTACATTCCCCTCCCCCTAAAATTTCCACCGTCTTCAGTGCACATCACCATACAGATATACATGTACACACATACAAGATCTCACATCATATTACTTGAAAATTTCACAAGTTAACAACTCCTACAACAATTCCAACCAACAATTTCTCATTCCCTTCAACCTGCACAACCCAAGGAGGTGTACCCCCTTCTTTACACCATAGTCCCTCAAGTTGTACTACTTCCCTTCCAGGGATCCAACTATTGATCTCGTTTCTTGTTAAGGACAAGTCAACCTTGTAGGGAATTCTCATGGGACTTGGATATACTCTATTCATTTTTATAGAGGTGGTGTTCTTCTATTTCTCACTCAGGTAACGATTATATTAAGGTTTTGAATAACTGAATTTTCATTTATAAAATATTTAATGCTAGCTAGTGGAACATGCAATGAAAACATGTAAAGTTTTCGTGGAAACAATTTCAATAAAAAGAAATAAAACAAGTTCATTCATTCCACCATAACCATTTCCCATATCATAACAAGAAAAAGAAAAACATTTGAATAAAGAAACACAAAACATAGAGAAACATAGATGGTCCTTTCCAAAGAGCTTTAAATGATTTTTTACCATTCATATTATAAGGATGTAAAGGAAACACATACTCAAGATTTCATTCTTTAATAAAAGTCAGAAACCATAAAAGTCATGAGCTCCCAAAATAACTCTCTATGAAGTTTGAATAAAGGAAGAAGGATGTGCGTGGGAGGAATCATGTTGTCCTAGATTTCTACAAAAAGGATTTTACATACTTTGATGAGGAAGAAGGATGTGTAGTAGGAAAGTTTGGGCATCATCCCTCCACATGAGACACAAAGTTAATAGGAAATAATACGAGTATCTAATCGTGGATGCGGGATGCAGGTGATAACCAATGTAGGATGCGGTGATAACCAATGTGGAATGTGGGAGAACATGGATCCCAAATAGGTTGGTGGGAAATTTCTTTGTATCTGCATTACCAAGCTTATGTAGGATGTGTGTGTGAGTGGCTTGGATGTTTGACAAGGTAACTATCCTCGCGTCTTCATGGATAGGGAGTTTTATAGAAGGGGTCCCAGAAAGGATAAGGTAAAGGTATCAACACCAACACAAGTTAGACATGGAGTTTTTGAGTTGTGGCTCTAGGAACCCTAGTTACCAAAATGGATTCTTGCACACTTATATACAATGTAAATTTAGTTTTCTTCAAATTTTGTAAAAAAATGTGGGTTTTCCTCTTGTATGGTCTACTCGTGCTCCCACATGGCGTCATCAGATCCATAGTAGGTCCACGGGACCTTTACTAGGTCGATGGATTTGTTCCTAAGCAATTTGACTTTACGATCCAGAATGTGCAATAGTTCCACCTGAAATTTCCCTTCATGCTCCACTTGGATCGCAGCCCAATCAATCACGTGGTTAGGATCAGACACATATTTATTCAATAAATACACATGAAACACATTATGAATTTTCAAGGATGCAGACAATGCAAGCATGTATGAAACCGAGCCTATCTTCTTTAGAACTTCAAACGACCCATAGTATCTTGTTGCCAACTTTGGGAAACTTCCCAATCTTAGTGATCTCCTTTTAGTCTTTACTTTTAAAAACGCATTCTCACCCACTTTGAATTCCATTTGTTCTACCTTTGTCGGCATAACTCTTTTGCATGCCTTGTGCAACCTTTAAATTCTTCCTAATCTTTACCATTTTCTCTTCCATGTTCCTTAGCAATTCTAGTCCAATATTGGTTCTTTCTACTGGGTTATCCCAACTCATTGGAATGTTGCATTTTCTTCCATACAAGGCTTCAAATGGGATCATATTCAATGATGCTTGATACCCATTATTATAAGCAAACTCAACTAGATGAAGGTATTCTTCCCACTTAGAAGGATTGTCCATTACATACATTATTAACATATATTCAATTATCCAGTTGATCCTCTACATTTTCCCATATGACTTAGGGTGATATGTTGTACTAAAATTCAAAATTGTCCCAAAACCAATAAACAACCCCGTCCAAAAATTGGAAGTGAAATTAGGTTCTCTGTCTAACACTATTTCCTTAGGCACACCATGTAGCTTGGAATTTTCCTTCATATAAATCTCTATAATATTCGTTTCCTTGTGAGTCGTTTTCATTGTAATAAAATGTGCAACCTTTGTAAGCTTGTACACCACTACCATTATGGAATCTTGTTGCATTGCTATTCTTGGAAACTTGGTGATAAAATATGTCGTAACTAACTCCCATTTCCATTTAAGAATGGGAAAATGATGTAGCAATCCTTCTAGATGCCTATGTTTAGTCTTCACTTTCTGACATTCAATGAACCTAGCTATGTATTCAACCACATATTTCTTCATTCCAAGACAAAAATATTGGCCTCTTACCGCTACAATTATCTTCTGGTACCCTAGATGACCAACATATGGTACATTGTGCATTTCCTTCAACACTAAATTTCTCAGCACCGGAGAATTAGGAACATAAACCTTGCCCAGTTCAAAGAGGATTCCATCCTCTTCTAGCCCATAGTATTTAAACTCCAGTAGTATATTTCCCTATTGTGAGCCTTCTATAACTTGTGCATAATGTTGATATGATGCTACAACTTTAACAATTCTTCTTTTTAAAGATGAACAATACATGATAAGGGATGCAACATGCATTCCATGCACCCTCCTTCTAATTGCATCAATCACTTTATTTTATTTTCCCTTGATGTGCTTGATGTGGAAGTCATATTCACTGAGAAATTCCAGCCAACTAGTTTGTCTTACATTCAATGTTGGTTGTTCAAAGAAGTTTTTTAGACAGCTATGATTTGTCTTCATTTGAATATTGTTCCCATGGGATATTGTCTCCACATTTTTAAGGCATGAACTACATAATTTATTTCATGCTCTTTAAGATCCCTTGACTCATAACATATGACATGCACATTTTGTATAAGGACTCCACCAAGACCTTTCTTGCATGCATCCGTGCACACAATAAAATCCTCATCTGAATTTGCAACCTTTAAAATAGGTGCATTGGTCAATAATTCCTTCAAATGATGGAAACTCTCTTCACATTTGGTAGTCCACTCAAACTTTGTTCCCTTCTTTTGCAGTCAAGTGATTATATGCAATAACTTGGAGAAACCTTCAATAAATCTCCTATAGTATTGAACTAGTCCCATAAAGGATATCACTTTTGTAAGATTATTTGGTCTAGGCCACCATTTTATTGTCTCAATCTTCTCAGGGTCCACCACTATGCTCTCCTCTGAAATGATGTGTCCTAAATAATATATTTTCTTTTGATAGAAAATACACTTGATTAACTTAGCATACAATTGGTTCTCTCTCAATACATGTAGCACCATTCTCAAATGTTTCTCATGCTCCTCCTTTGTCTTAGAGTAGATAAGAATATCATCCAAGAAAACAATGATGAATTTATCTAGGTAATATATGAACACTCCATTCATTAAATGCATAAAAGTAGCTAGTGCATTTGTCATGCCAAGTGGTACCATCACAAATCATAATGGCCATACCTTTTCCTAAATTCCATCTTTCTTGTCTCCTCTTATTTTGTTCTCACATGATGGTAACCCGGCCTAGGGTCAATTTAAGAAAATATCCTTGTGTTGGCACAGGGGTATACCTAGGGTTCAACGCTACAACAACGCACCAACAAAGCCCTAACTACCGACCCTTTTGGAAACACCTGCGAAGCAGATGAAGTCTCACCTGAGTTAGAGGAAGGGTTAGTTGCAGGACTCAAGTGTTTACAACATTAGCTGGGACGCAGATATGTGATTATAATACTTAATAAAGCTCTTAGCATCATCAGTTCCTCAATATGAAATCAATATCCACTTCGCTGATAAAACCAAGCTTCACAGCATTCACACTAATCTAATGTATTTAAGCACTTAGCATAGGTAAATAGATCAAATCAAGCATATCAAGCACTAAGCATAGCCATATAGATGAGATATAACATTCTCACATATAATAAGCACAAAGCATAAGTATATCTATCTAAATACATCAAAGAACTTAGCAAATAACATGTGAACACATCAAGACAAAGCACAAAGAAACATAACACAGTGTTTACATGGTTCACTCCCCACCCTGGGGCTACATCCACCAACTCTTCTCCTTTATAGTCTTTAGTCAATCGGTTACAAGCATAGAGACTCAAAACCCTTACTCCGCACAGGACAGAAGATATGCGCAACTCGCTAGATCCTTCTTCCTTGCATTACAACACTAAGCCTTCTACAATCTACTACAAGGACCTACACTTAGCTCTGCAAGTCTCTTACAGTCATACACAAAGAACTTACAGACTCTACTTGCACTTAGCATACATTCACATTACATAGATGCGCCAATACTTCTATCTAGAATAAGCACCTATTTATATATTACAAAATAGGCCTAAACATGGGTAAACCCATGGGCCGACATCCCATTCCCGTTACATAATACCAAAAACCCAAAAAGGGGCCAAGATCCCATGATCTCCGCTTTGTCTTCCGCTCCTCCTTCGATAGGCTGTCGAAGTCCCAAAATATGTCAACATGACCAAGAATCTCTCAAAACTTGGTCAGGGGCCAACAGGTCCCCAACACTCACCTGTGACTCGTCCCGAGTCACTCTGGTCTGATCAGTTCTGCTTTGAACACCTCAAGTTTGGTTCGAGCTGCTTCGACTTACTACTTTTCTATGGCCTCTTTCTTGATGAACTTCTGGATCACTGCATCATTCACTGGACCTTCTAGGCACTGTTCTATTGTAGTGACAACCTGTTCTAGCTTTGCTCCTCATCTTTCAACCTTTGGGAAAAATTGACATGCCTTATCTTGCACAGGTTGGAGCCATTGAGTTACTTCCATAACTTTTCTCTGGGTCATATGGATCTGCTATTGGGTGGTGCATTTCTCTTGAGATCTCTTCGTTCTGTCTATAGCTGACAGGGCATTCAACTGCGCCTGTAGTGTGTCTCTGTGCCACTTCCTGGAGCTGCGACTCCAGTGCCTGCAATTTCGGATTCTCAGGGAGCTTCTCATATGTTTGGGCGCTGGGGTTACTCAGTTGCTTGCATTCCAGGATAAGATATTATAGTTTGTCAATTGCGTTGCAGGCAGTTGCTTCCCTTAGGTCTCTTACATCTTGCAGGGTCTCAGGTACTACGCGTAGCTCCAAATCTAGTATGCGTTGTTGTAGTTGTTGAATCACTTCTTCAAGTTGTGCCACCTACTGTGGGACTCTTTCTTTAGCCTTTACTTCTATGACTGTCACATAGAAAAGTGTTCTATTGACCCTCTCCTTTACTTCGAGTTTCTCTACGAGCAACTGTTACTTTTCTTTCTGCAGCTGGACTTTTTCTTCATCCCACTTTGCTTGGAGAGAAAGTTTTCCCATTCTGCAGTACTACGTTGCTCTAAAAGGTCTCCCTGTACTTGTGATAACTCTTGGGTGGATTGCATTGTTGACTCCTGTGCTTTTTGAAGGCGAGCTTCGACTGTATCAACAATTCAGTGTAGTTGAGCTGACTCATTTCCCAGTTCTGGTGTTTCCAATGATAGAGGCGCAGTGGAAACTGCACGGCTGGACTGCAGTGCCTGTTGCACCCCTTGAAGTTCAACCTTAATTTGATTTTATATCTCCTCCTTAGCCTCTTGCTTCTCTGCTATCTCCAACGAAGCATTGTTCAGGGTTGTTACAATGAAATCGAAGTCATCTGAGGCGAGGGTAGTCTGCATTTTGGTAATAGAGGCTTTTGATTTCTTAAGGGAAGAAGGCTTCAGGGGGGAAACCTTCCATTTCTTCGAGGGATCCTCCTCATCTCTAGGCGGTGTAACCTCACCTTTCTTCTCTTCAACTTCTGCGCCATCTATCTCTCCTCCATCACCTCCTTGCTCAGGTGAGATGGAAGCAGTCTTCGTTGAGGTACTACTTACATCTTGGGCTTCTTCATTTTTCTTTGTCTTGCTGGGTCCAAGTGTATCATGTGCTGCTTCTAGACTATCAATATCATAGATCTCCATAGGGTCTGCTGGAATGAGGAGGTCCACTGACCAGTCTTTGGTGATCTCCTCCAAGTCCTCCTTTTTCATCTTGTAGTAAGATTGAAGTTGCTGCTTGTACTCGTCAGCACACATTGAAATATAAATGAAATGGAAGTCCGCGCTGAATTTCATTAAAGGCCGAAACCTGTGGAGAGTATTTGGCGTGATGTGAGGCTCAGACTGGATGGATGTGTTCAGCTGGTTGTAATATGTGTGGAATAAAACATATGACTTCCATTTCTTGTTCATGTCACTGGAATACCACAGTGTACTGAACTTCGTGTCCAGAGGTTCAAAGGGCTCGATGTCTAGGAAGGTCGCACCTTCCGGCATATCCCATGTGATGAAAGCGATTAGGATTCGAAGTCAGCTGAAGTGGAACTCATATCCTTTATCTTGTGATTCCCTACAGTCTAGTTCCAACTGGTTAACGAGGTACTTTGCCCAATTCATTTGTAGGCCCTCTGCACACTTTCCTGTGAGGTCGACTACAAAACCAGTCAATTGGGTGGGTTGGTTCTTGCGGAATAAATTTTCTACGATCAACTGAAAGGCAAGGTGCACTCCGCTGATCTGGATAGAATCTACCTTGTAGCCTCACATTTCCTTCTCGACATCTCCGTAAGTGTCCTTGATCCTTTGTGCGAGAGCGCGGCCCATGACTTTTCCAGGATAGAAATTCTATGGGCCAGGTCCTTGCATGCTAAGCCCGATGATCCGATTTATCAACGTCGGATCCATTGTTATACGATGGTTTAACCACAAGTATCTGCCATGGTAATAGGACAACAACAACTTGACACATGCATTCACTTCTTTGTGCCTTCCAAAGTGAGGAATCTTCATGACATTGAGTAGTGTGGACTGCGCGAGTTTCATAGTCCATGACTGGGGAACTATCTTTGAATTCTTTCCCTTTGTTCTGGTCAAGTACTTATGTGGGGTGAGCATGTTGTAGACCTTCCTGTCATCGAGGTTGAAGTCACTAAACTTCAACGCTGCAATATTTTATTGGTCTGCGTGAACTGTGCGTATCCCTTTCGGGAGGTACACAGTGACCAAAGTGTACTCAAATTCTCTGGGCACACTGTCTCGATTGATTGTGCCACTCAGAGGTGGTAGATAGGCGGGAAAAATGATCGGAATCAACTTAGCATTCGCGAGATTGTCTCTGTGCTTGGTTCACTTTTCATCAGCTGACCAGGATGGTCCAGCTCGAGCAACGGACGAAGACGCTTGCACTGTTCTTATGGATGAATCCTGGATACCTTCAAACATCGACATGACTCTCTCAGTCATCAAGTCGATCAAAACTTCTTCAACAACTTTCTCTGTGGCAATCAATTCTTCCGACATATGCACTCGGGATAAGAAATCGCGGGTTCGGGGAACAACTTAGACATAGTACTGAGATAGAGAGAAAGAGTGTGATGATCACTATATAAACTTGGCTTAGTATGTGGGCTCGAATTCTCAATTGGCAAAAGTGTTCTAGGTGTGTGGCGCGGTGGGATAAATAGGGAACTTGACAACGATTGTCTTGCAATGGGTACGAGCCTCCATTAACTCTTATTCGGTCTGTTATGGCACGGTCCAATGGTTTGATGAAAAACCATAATTTCCTTTCTACCCATTCGAAGCATCGATCAAATGGTTATAATGTCCCCCACGACTATATTTATTCGTCATGGCGAAGTGCCATGTGTCGCTATTCTGATATCTCGACGAAGCTCCTATTTTGCAATTTTTCCATCTACGAAGTACCCTATGGAACTTTTAAATTTTTTTTGATCTTAGCCCTCTTCTTACTTAGCTTTCTAGCCTTCTTTCCAGTGAGCTTTGTCTCAATATGCATTTTTCCATTTTGATTCTTATCTTCTTTTAACATAGTCACTGCGCGTTGTTGAAGTTATTTTCTAGGACTCAGGGGTAATACATCTTCTTTATCTAGGATAGGTTCTTCAGTCTTCTGTGGGTCTTCTAATGTTCTTGTAGCTTCGACATCAATGTCTCTGGCATAAAATAACTTCGATCTGTTCTCCTGGACCTGTTCTGCGATCCTTCTAGTCATGAATTCTTTTAACTCTTGTTTCTTCTGCTCTAAAAATTCTTCTTCTTCCTTTCGTTTGGCTTGATCTCTAGCAATCCAAGGTTTTCATAGTAACATGGTAAACGAGGCGCTTCTTTCAATAAATTTAATAATCTCAAAATCTTCTTCTGTCGAAGTTCCATTAACATTCATAGGTATGCGAGCGAGCTTCCCACAAAGGTTTATCAACTTTCCTTTGAATAGTCCTATTCCTCCTAATGAAGGAATCATATCAGGCTTCCCTATAGCTTCCCAAGTTCTTTCTGTCATGATATTCACCTGTGTTTCCTCATCTAGAACACAGTCAATGTTGAAGTCTCCTATTCTTACTTCAATGCATTCTTTTTCCTTGAATATCTCTGATAGTCTGACATGTCGATGGTCATTCAGGGTCTCGTTTATTTGCAACAATACTTTCTCTGATTCTTTCTAGGGTTCTGCCATTTCTAGATCTGCCTTAGGGTTTTGTTTGTTCAGATTCATTTCTTCCAGCTTAGCAATCATTCTAGGGAAATCCAATACTTCATGGTCCATAGCTTTACAACAAAGACAAGTAGGCCTTTTCCCAGGGCATTCCTTAGCAAGATGTCTCGGTCTTCTGCAACTATAATAGAGGGTTAATCCTCTCTTTCTTTTAAATGATCCCTAGCCTTTCCGGTACTACGCACTAAGATCATGGTAGCTAACCTGTAAAAAATTATTTCTAGGATTCTGCATCCATTTGTTAGTCCAAACGTTCTTTCTATGCATAGGTATAACATATCTTTCACTATTCTTATCATATCTACTCATATCAATCCTTCTTTCATCTATTAGTGCCCTATTTTTCAAGCTAGGACAAAACCTATCAAACATACCTAGAGCCATACTTTAGAAACAAAAAATTCCACTTATCTTACTTCTACAGAGAACAAAGCTTCCAGATCTAAAACTTTTAACTATTCTTACCTTTATCAGAGCACAGAGCTTGCAGATCTTACCTCTTTTAATAAAAAATTCTCACTTTTTCCTTTCTTAGAGCACAAAGCTTTCAAATATTGCTTCTTTCCTTCAGATCTGACCTCCTTTCTTCAGATCGGGCTTCTTTCTTTAACACAAAGATTTATAAATTGAGTAGGATACTATGCACTAGGGCACATATCTATGCACAAAGCTTTCACAATCTCAGGTTGAATCTTTGCACAAAGATTCTTCTTTCTTAGTTCCCAACAATCACAGTTTCAGGTCTCGACAATGGAACCATTTGTTGGCATAGGGGAAAACCCAGGGTTCAACGCACCAACAAATCCCTAACTACCAGCCCTTTCGGTAACACCTGCGAAGCAGATGAAGTCTCACTCGAGGTAGAGGTAGGGGTGGTTGCATGACTCAAGTGTATGCAACCTTAGCTGGGACACAGATCTATGATTATAATACTTAATAAAACACTTAGCACCCTCAGTTCCTCAATATGCAATCAATATCCACTTCGCTGATAAAACCGAGCTTCAAAGTATTCACACTAATATAATGTATATAAGCACTTAACATAGGTAAATGGATCATATCGAGAAGATCAAGCATTAAGAATAGCCATATAGATCAGATCTAACATTCTCACATATAATAAGCACAAAGCATAAGTAGATCTATCTAAAAACATCAAAGCTCTTAGTAAATAACATGTGAACAGATCAAGAAATATCAGAAAGCAACATAACATAGTGTTTATGTGGTTCACCCCCACCCTAGGGCTACATCCACCAACTCTTCTCCTTTATAGTCTTCAGTTAATCAGTTACAAGAACAGAGCCTCAAAACCCTTACTCCGCATAGGAAAAAAGATGTACGTAGCTCGCTAGATCCTTCTTCCTTGCATTACAACACTAAGACTTCCACAATCTGCTACAAGGACCTGCACTTAGCTCTACAAGTCTCTTACAGTCATGCGAAAAGAACTTACAGACTCTACTTGCACTTAGCATACATTCACATCACATAGATGCGCCACTACTTCTATCTAGCCGAAGAACCTATTTATATATTACAAAATAGGCCTAAACATGGGTAAACCCATGGGACGACATCCCATTCCCGTTACATAATTCCAAAAACCCAAAAAGGGGCCGAGATCCCGCGATCTCTGCTTCGTCTTATGCTCCTCCTTCGACAGGTTGTTGAAGTCCCAAAATAGGTTAACATGACCAAGAATCTCTCAAAACTTGGTAAAGGTCCAACACCTTGCTCCTTTATATTGATAAAAAATATCATCGATCCATGGTAGAGGATACTTGTTATTTACTGTAACCTTATTCAATTGTCTAAAGTCAATACACAACCTCATAATTCCATCCTTTTTCTTCACAAAGAGCATTGAGGAACTCCAAGGTGAGACACTTGGGCATATGTATCACTTTTTTAACAATTCTTCTAGCTGCATATGCAATCATTTTAGTTCTGGTGTGCTCATTCTGTAGGGGGCTTTGGACACTGGGGATACACTCGGAATTAATTCAATAGAGAATTGAATGTCTCTCTTTGGTGGCAATCCTGACAATTCCCCAAACACATCTTTATATTTCTTCAATATGGGATAATCTACGAGACTTGGATCTTTATCTTTTGTCATCTCTTCCATATGGGTTGCATATATCTGAAACCCTTTCCTAAAAATTTTTTTTAGTTGCAATGTTGAAATCTCTCTAACAAATATAGGTCTTGGAATACCTTGTACCATCCTTGAATTCCCTTCCTTATCAAGGCATGTGAAATCCTTGTTGTAGCAATATAGTACAATGTGATTTTTGTCCAACCAATCATTAACAATTAAGTATTCATATGAACCAAGTGGTATGATGTTCAAATATGCCTTAGTGCTAACTCCATTCATGTTCACTGTGAAATCCTTGACAAGTTCATTGATTTTCCTCTTGGTTCTAGTTGTTGGTTGTGGAGCCTAATTATATTCTTGATTCAGAGGTTTGTTTCGATAGTGCCTGGACCCCATTCCCTAATGGGGGGTGTGTGGGGGATTTCTCCCCCACAAATGTTGTCAGGGGAGTCCAGGGGGGGGGGGAGGGGGCGACAATTTTTGTAGCCCCCCTCTAGCGGGGGATTCAGGGGCAGCGCCCCTGAAGTGAAATATTGGGAAAAATTGCCTTGTAAAATATTGTAATTTCATAGTCAATCTGGACAATTGATTATAAGGTCGTAGATCTGACGGTATAAGTGTTTTTTTATGGATTTTTTCCCTAGAAGGCAACCCTGTTTTATGAGGGAATTGTATTGTGCCTGTGTATTATTGTGAATATTGTATTTTGAGAGAGGAGACTACGAGAGAAAGAAAAGGAAGTTACAATAGGTGTGTTGTAGGTTGTATCCCTTCATTTTGCTGGATAATAAAAAGGAAGGACCTGGAAATTTCTCTAGTGGACGTAGCCCACACTGGGTGAACCACGTATATCTGTGTCTCTATTATATTGTGTATCTCTTGTGTTTTATTTCTGCATTTGTTTATTTTATTGCTCCATGATCCTGTTTTTATAACAATTGGTATCAGAGTGAAAGGTAACTCGCATGAAAAGAGGGTTCCTGGTTCAAGTGGGAGCAATGATGAAAGATGGAAAGTTTAGGGTCGAGAAATTTAATGGCCAAAAACACCAGTTATGGAAGATGTAGATGGAAGATTATTTATATTAGAAGGATTTATTCCTACCATTGGGTAGAATAGAAAAGAATTTGACGGTCATGGAGGACGAAGAAAGGGAGGTTCTTGAAAGAAAGGCACTAGGAATGATACAACTGATCTTGGCAACGTCGATGGCCTTTGATATTTCAAAAGAAAAGACAACAAAGGTGTTACAACCCTAAAATGATCTACCTATGCATACATGGCATTGGCCTTCCTACTTGCATAATTTGTGAAATCATTGATGGGGAACTCTTTTTAAAAACCATTTTTTGGAGCATGTACACACCCTGCTACACTACTTACCACATACATACACTTGTTTCATGCTAGATATCCCACATACATATGCTAACTGCATACTAAACAACCCGTGTATACCTTCCAAAGTTGCAAAAAATAAAAAAGTTGCAAGGAATTTGGTGGATTTAACGGGCTATAGTCGGTTTTCCATTCATTTCACATTCTATATCCCATCCCCAAACCGAAAATATATCCTTTTTTCATATAAAAGGAGGTCTTGGGGGATCATTCTAGAATCAAGCATTATAACAATGAAACTCTGCCCAAATTCCTTTTCCCTCCTTGGCCAATAATTCACAACCTTTTTTGAGTTCTTGCCTCAACATTCCCTCTCCAGCCCTTTTCTCCCATACAATCCCTTCCCTTCCATTGAAGTGATCAACATATTGTGAGAGAAGGCATTTGGAAGGTGCACTTGGAGAAAAATTAAGAGGAGCCCAGACCAGGTTTACGGAGCATCGACCTGCAAAGGTTGTAATTTCCAATCTTTGAATATTGAATAAAATAATTTATTTCCCTATCCCAAATTATATATTTATGACTTTTATTTGGTTTATGCATAATGAGTTATATCTAACCCTAATTGATGAATAGAGGTAGAATATTGGTAGCCTTTTTTTCCTAAGAGTTGATGCAGGTCAAATTTGGGAGGAGAACAACATCCAAGAAAGTGACTAAGCTCAAGGAAGCCAGGATCAAACATTTGGATCAAAGGTACTGCTCCTGACTTACTCTTCTATCATTTTCGGTTCATCCGTGTGGAATGTTTGGGGTAGTGTAGGAATTAAATTGACTTTTAGGGAGTCATTGCTCTGTCTATACTTAGAACCTTGGTATTGTTATAGGGGGATTTTCCCGCTAGTAGAATTGGAGACTCCACTAGGGAGTCTCTCTAGGGTTTTAGAGGGAGGTTTTTGGGTTTTTAATTGGCTTCTTGATTGCCTTTTGAGTTTCAGTTAATTTCACTGAGTCTTTTAAGGGTCTCTGGTCACTTGCAAGGTGCCTACCATCTTTCCCCGCCGAGTCAGCCGGTCTAGTATTTTTCTTTTTGAAAATTCTTAGATGTGTACACACTCTGCTTTGGCTCAGCCCGCGCACATACGCGTCCTACATAGTAGACAACCCACGTACATACGCAGACTGCTAGTGCAACAACCCACATCTATGTGTCTTGAAAGCGTTTTTTTTTAAAAGAGAGGTCTATCTCTTTCCTGATAGAAGTTTAGGCTTCTCAGGGATTTCTTGAACCTTCTAGAGTCTCTTTTTTTGGCCTTATCTTGGGTTAAAGATTCATTGTTAACTTGTGTCTTAGTTTTCTTTTGTTTGCCTTAGAGGTTTAGAGTGAACTTTCAAGTTTTAGATCCTCCTTTGGTTCCTTGTTTGAGTCCCTACATTTACCCAATTGGTATAAGGTATGAGTCAATCTTGGGTTCTTTTCTCTTTTTATCCTATCTTTGCTTTGAGAAAAAAAAAAAACAAACATAAATAAATCCTCTTGTCTCTTTGTGTTTCCTAGTTTTTTTGGCTTATTTTTAGTTTGATTGTTAAGAAAAATGAGTTGCATTTTGGAAAAAAAATTCCCCCTCATGGTCGGGGGGCGAGACGGGACCATGAATTGTGTATTCTGCAGTTTCTTTTAGCATATTTTGTTAGTTCTTCTTTGATTGGAGGAAAATATAAAAAAAAAAACCTATTTTTTATGCTAGTTAGGTCTCTTTCTTTCTTTGCATTGCTTTGCATTGTTATTTGAAAAAGAAAAAGAATTAGCATAGGTTTGTGTTTTCTTCTCATCTTGAAAGCATTTCAAAAGAAAAATAAGAAAGATAATCCTTCTTTGCCAGTGTTCTTAGAAGTTTCATTTTTTGCAAGAGTCTCAAACAACATTTGTTGCACGTTCATTACCTATTAGTAAATCAATCCTTAAAATTAATTCTTATCTTAAAATATATTATACTTTTTGTTTGTAGGGTTCACCAACTAGTTTAGGATTTTAGGGCCTTGAGTTAGGTGTGAAGAGGAAACTCCTCAAGGCCATCTAAAACAAACATTGGAGTCTGAGATAGGGAGTTTCTAAAGTCCAGTGTCATAAGAGTTAGTCAGGACCCCCCTCTAACACAGGGGATAGACATGAGGTTGCGTGAGGAAAGGTAGAGGAGATAACCCCTCCAAAGATGAACCAAACGTAGTGGGGATTGTATATTGAGGGTCTTTCTTGGGAAAAATATTGATCACATTTTCCTATGGAGCTTCATGGACCTCGAATCCATTTGAGATCCTAATTTTTCTTCTAGGCCAATTTCTTTCAGAACCCTTAAAGGGATTCAGACTTGTTATCCTTCTCATTACAATATACCTGACCATCGACTGTACCCACCTGGTGATTGAATGGGATATGGCAAATTATTTGCCTATATTTTATGGACTTACACATGTTACTGCGGGGGTATACATCGGTACCTATGAAAAACATCGGATTGCGCTTCGTAGAGTATATCCAGAGGGTGCTTCACTGTTTGAGTTGCACTTAGACCGATTAGTTTCTCTAGTGTCGATTGGCGTAATTGTCCTTCCCACTAGTTAGTCGTCTGCTTGATTTGCCTTTAGGAAATTTTAGTGTGTGCTATGTAGTCCCTAGTTTTCCATAGTGAGTTAGTCAGTGTGTGATACTTTTACAGACTTGAATGATCCTGCAAGGGGAGAACCAGTGCATAAGATCTTCATGGCTAAAGTTCCCGATGATACCAGCCAAGCAACCCCTTCGCAAGGGGATTCTTGTGTTTTTCTTCTCTTCGAAAACATTGGTGTCCCTTTGATGGCCACTTTGTAGATTCCTGGGTTGAATGTTGGACTACCGGTTTGGTTGGGTACCATTCCAAATGTCCCAAATGCTCTTGACGCTTCTCAGTTGATCACCTTACGTCATGGGCATCATGTTGATGTTCCTTAGTCAACAAAGTATTCTCCTCCTCCTTCTGCCTTCTTTGGTGAAAGTATAGATACTAGTAACCAAAATTATAAATGAAATAGAAAGAGGAATAATAGGAAGACGAAATCACCAACCTTTGCGAGTCATGTTGGAGATAGGCCATTGACCTCTGCAAGTCATGTTGAAAACCAACACCTAGCCTTTGCAAGTCATGCTGGGTGAAAAAACCCAACCTCTGGGAGTCATGTTGGAGAAAGGTCGTCGACTCTCTGCAAGTCATGTTGAATACCAACACCTAGCCTCTGCAAGTCATGCTGGGGGAAAACAACCAACCTATGCTAGTCATCAACCTCTGCAGGTCATGTTGAAGACCAACAACCAGACTCTGCAAGTCATGCTGGGGGAATTAACCTAGTCCCTGCAAGTCATACTGGAGTTCAATCACCAACCTCTGCGAGTCATGTTGGAGATAGTTCCTCAACCTATGCAAGTCATGTTGAAGACCAACACCCAACCTCTGAAATTCATTCTAGGGGAAAAGGTTCAGTCATTTCTAGTCATACTGGCGATAGGTCTGTAGCTTCTGCAAGTCATGTTATCAACCAAAAACCAACCTCTGCTAGTCATGTTGGGAATAAGTCACCAACCTCTATGAATCATGTTGGGGGAAAGCACCCAGCTTTTGCAAGTCATGCTGGGGGAAAAATTCTAGTCACTACTAGTCATACTGGAGTTCAAAAACCAACCTCTATTAGTCATGCTGGAGATATGTCAACAACCTCTACTAGTCATGTTGAGGACAAGAAACCAACCAATGCTAGTCATGTTGAGGGAATTGATTCAATTGAGAAACTCAAATGGATAGGACGTAAGCCTAAGTTCCCTTGTAACCTTTGCAAGGGATATCACCTTACTCATCTGTGCCTTGGAATTCTAGAGGCACGAAGATTGTGGTCCCTATCTCCAAGCTCTTCTGATTATGATTCTTCTGAGGTTTCCTCACAATCTATTCAACCTTTGGTTGATGAAGTGGTCGTGTCGATGCAATCTTCGGCCGACCCCAATCCTCTTTTGGGGGGTGATGCACCTTTAGACCAAGTTGTCTCTCATCCTTTTCATCCTTTGGTTGATGAAGTGGTTGTGCCGATGCAATCTTCGATTGATCCAATTCTTCTCTTGGAGAGTTTCGAGTCTACCAAAGTGGTCACACTGATGCAATATTTGGTTGATCCCACTCTTCTGATGGGGAGTGATGTGTCTAGAAACTATGTTTTTAACATTTCCAGTTCTGTACTTTCAGAACAAGGTGGCATTCTACTCACTTCGAGCACACGCCCTCCAAGCCCCAGGATGGTTTCCTTTGATTGGAATGACCTTGTTGAGCCTCTTATTCCTTCTTCTGCACCCTTTCAAATAAGGGTTGAATTTAGTTTAATTTTTTTTTACCGATGTATTGTAGATGAAGGATTCTTTGCAATTATTTTATCCTCCTTGGATTGGAAAGCTTTGGGTTCTCCTGAGCTTGTGTTTGCATCGCACGAGTTGTTGGATTTTGGCAGATGTCCTAGTGAATATTTGGGGATTCTTCCTCAATTTCCTATCTCATTAGGTGGGAATACTATCCTTTTTGATGTTAAAGTGTTGCAAGGCCCATTAGATTTCAATATGCTTCTCGGGCGTGATTATGTATATGCTATGAAAGTTGTGGTGTCTACGCTCTTCCGAGTGATGTACTTCCCTCACAATGGAAGAATTTTCACTATAGACCAGTTGGCGTCTGATAATCACCATCCTAATTCGACGTTAGTTCAAGCTTCCCCTTTATATGTTCCTAAAATCTATGTAGACTCTACCCCGCCACAGGTAAATTATGTGGTGTCTTATCCTCGGTGTTCAATTTCTCCTGAGCAAGAAATTTTTCATTCATGTTTTCCTTCTTGAGACTTGGTCTCAACAATTGATCCATTAGTTTATCCAATGGGGGCATGGGAGCCCTTGCTTCCCCCTCTTGGTCCAAGTGATCTTGAGTTTCCTTTTGAGTATGATCTCACTGTTTGTAGATCCTCAAGCCCTCGTGCTTGTGATTCTTCATTGATAGACTCTGCCAGTCTTGGCCAGAACCTCCATTGTCATATGGAATATGGTTACTTTACTTCTCCCTTTGGGACTATTGACCTTCCTCATTCATATGATTTCTCAGATATCGAATTGCCTTCAGATGAGGCTATCCTTGAATCCATGACTACGATTTCTATACCGTGGGAAGAATTACATCATGGTTTGTGTTTTCTTCCCTTTAGGGAGACTTTCCAGGTTGATTATGGAAAATACTCTTAGTCAGAGCCTAGCAGCGGGATCTACCTGAACTACCACCACACATGAGATGTAAGGCTGTGTGGTACCTTGTACATATTGTATAGTCCAGGTTTGTTGTTTTCAAGTTTTGTATTCAGTAACATCTCTTATTTTCTGAAGTTTCTATCTATATTGGATCTATTAAAATCTAGATGAGTGTTATTGGCCTTATATGCAGGATCTTGGAGACATTTTTCTTTGAATTTTTGTTCATCGTATCGATCCGTTATGACAGATATTGACCTCAAAACTAGCATATAGGTTAGATTCTTCCCTACTTTCATTTTTACATTATCCATTTCCTGGTTCATTTGGCCTTAGGATCGACCCCACTGAAGTGCGACACAAAAAATTTCTACTACTTTAAGTGTGTCATACTTTATGTGGTAGAGCCTTCCTTCCATGGGCATTCTAGTTAGAGCCTTGTTTTCCATTTGGTGCCCATGTGGAAGTACTTCATAGGCACAAAAGTCTTGTTTAGTCCCGCCATGACTTTGTGTTGAAGACTCATTATTCTTCTTCATCTTTTTTCTTGTCCTTACCCATGAGACTCCCTAATGAGCACGATTTGTTGTCTTTCAAGCTTGCTTTAAATTTGGAAAGAAACATCCAGTGAGACTATATTTATTCTTTTCGATCTTGTCCGGATTACTTGAGAAAAGTAGCTTCCATGGAGTCTTATTTAAGCCCATTTCAGAATCTCTAAAAATGAAAATATTGCCAAGCGATCTTGTTTCCCTTCACGCTTGCAAAACTCAAATTTGAAGGTACATTTGTCTGGCGGTAGTTTACCCCTTTTCGGTCTGGATGGCTAATTTTATGAATAAAGGTATGCTCTAGGAACTTCAGTTCACTAGAAGAGTATTCTTAGGTGTAAGTTTAACCCTTTTTTGGGCATGAGGGACTAAATTTTCAAAAAAGGAACACTCTCCTTGGTTTTGGTTTATCACCTTTTTTGGGCCTTGGAGATTACTTACGAAAAAAAGGAACCCCCTCAGAGTCCATAGTTAAGATCTTTTTAGACTACTTAAAATTGAGAAGATCATCGAGTAACCTTGTTCCTTCACACTAGTTAAATTGGTCCAGAAGAACATCTACTTTGCATGAGTTTAACCCTTTTTTCATCCAATAGATTATTGCGAAAAAAGGTACACCTTGGGAGATTCGTCTCACCGAGATATTTCTCCTCAGTTAATTTTATACTTTTTTGGGCTAAGGAGACTACGCTCAGAAAAAGGATGTGAGTCCATAGTTAAGCTCTTTTGATACTCCTTAAAATTGAAAATATAGCCGAGTTATCTTGTCTTTGTCACACTCGTTAAAACGGTTTTGAAAAGACATCCTTTCTGTGCAGGTTTACCCCTTTTTCGAATCAATTAGAATAACTTGCGAAAAAGGTACTCCCTGGAGTCTTCTTTTTGCATTTTTCCAGACTCTCTAAACATGAAAAAACCAATGACCTCACCTTCTATGGGCTCGTAAAATTTTACATGGAAGGAGTCTTGTTGTGTCATGCTTAATTGAATTGTGGGTCTCATATTTGCATCTTTGGCCTAATGTCGGATCCATGTTGCTCTCAACTGAACCTTTGAAGCATTACTTATACACAAGCCTTGCAACACTTTTTTTCCTTTGCAATCCAACACCTGAGGAATTTTCCTCGAGTGTCCTTATCTTGCACATGTCTTCTTTCCTTGAGAATCAATATGTTCCATGCGCTTGGAACCAGTTTGATTTATCATGACACTCATTCCTCCTTTGTATCATAGCATTCTTTTATTCCTTTTCAAGCTCGTTAAAAAATTGAAAAAGACAAAAAAATAAAATATTCCAAAAAGAGGGGACGGGAAATATACATTCTTTTTTCGGCAGAAAATATAGTCGCCCTTTGAAAAAGCACATCCTTCCATTTGTTCGTCAAGCATTGGGATCTAGTATGAACTTAGGAAGTTGTTCTTGCTACCTAGAGCTATGTCCTCCTCTATTTGGTTACTCTTCCAAACATATGGAGAGTTTGTGGTGCCTCCTGCATCATAGACTTATGTCAATGTTACATTGCCTGAGTCTGATCATTTTTTGTGATTTTTTCCAAGGGAATTTTTATCCAACCTGAGTCAGCCTTTCTGAATTTTGTCTCTTAAATTTCATGAGTCGACCATCCCATGAGTCTAGTCAAGTCCAGATTCAAAATCGATGAAGTTCTCTGCCTGGTCATCGATATCCTCCAGTATTTTCTTGACGGCTTGTCAAAGACCTCAGGGTAGTGAGTATTACACTCCCATTGTACTCCTACCTAAGTTTTGAAGATCTTGAAGTTGCTACTCAATCTATGAAGTCTTCATCTCCGACCGCAGGCATCAATAGTTTCTTGAATATGCATATTGTACTTATATATCTTTGACTGATTTTGAGATGTAGATCCACTGTATATTGATTGCGGATACACTTTATACATTTATATGACATGGATATGAAATGTACTTGATTGGAAACCATGATTAGTTCACCTTGAGCATGGGTATTCCCACCTCAGAGAGACAATTGTTGTTTTCCAGATGGCACCTCTTGAAATCTGGTCTCGTGCTCACTGAACTCCATGCTGGTAAAGATATTGTAATGTATTTCGGCCATCAGTTTCTCTTCTGAATTCATACATTAGGGGGAATCTTTTATAGCCCTAAAATTCTCTACCTATGCATACATGGCATTGCCATTCCTACTTGCGTAATTTTCCAAATCATTGTTGAGGAACTCTTTTTAAAAACCATTTTTTGGAGCATGTACACGTCCTATTGCACTAATGAACATGTATATAAGATTTCTTCATGTTATACATCCCATGTACATACGCTATCTGCATACTAAAAATCCCGCGTATACCTTCAAAATTTGCGAAAATTAAAAAGTTGCAAGGAATTCGGGGGATTTTACGGGCTATAGTCGGTTTTCCAACTATTTCACCTGCTATAGCCCATCCCCAAATCGAAAAACTGTCATTTTTTCATATAAAAGGAGGTCTTGGGGGATCATTCCAGAATCAGTCATTAGAATGGTGAAAATCTTCCCAAATTCCCTTTCCCTCCTTGCCTAAGTATTTGCAACCTTTTTTGAGTTCTTGCCTCATCACTACCTCTCTAGTCCTTTTCTCCCATATAGTCCCTTCCCTTCCATTGGAGTGATCAACATATTGTGAGAGAAGGAATTTGGAAGGTGCACTTGGAGAAAAGTTAAGAGGATCCTGAACCAGGTTCGCGGAGCATCAACCTGGAAAGGTTGTAATTTCCAATCTTTGAATATTGAATAAAATAATCTATTTTCCTGTCCCAAATGATATCTTTATGTATTTTATTTGGTTTATGCATAATGAGCTATATATAACCCTAATTGATGAATAGAGGTATAATATTGGTAGCCTTGTTTTCCTAAGAGTTGATGCAGGTCAACTTTGGAAGGAGACCAACATCCAAGGAAGCAACCAAGCTCGAGGAAGTCAACATCAAACGTTTGGATCAATGATACTTCTCCTAACTTACTCTTCTATCATTTTTTGTTCATCTATGTGGAATCTTTGGGGTAGTGTAGGAATTAGATTTAATTTTAGGGATTCACTGCTCCGTCTATACTTAGAACCTTGGTATAGTTATAGGGGGATTTTCTCGCTAAAAAAAGTAGTTGATGAACGCATTGGATACATTGTATGAAAAACCATCGGTGTCCAATAAGGTATTTCTAATGAAGCGATTATTTAATATGAATATGTCAGTAGGTGGGTATGTTGCAGATCATTTAAATGAATTTAATGTGGTTACTAATCAGCTAAGTTCTGTAAAAGTGGACTTTGATGATGAGGTCAAGGCTCTTCTAATCCTATGATTATTTCCATAAAACTGGAATGGCTTGGTCATGGCTGTAAGTAACTTCGTCTCTGGTTAAAACTGTTGAAATATTGTAACTTCGAAGAATATTTTGATTATATTTTAGTTATTATTGTATAGATCAAATCCTCTTTTGCCTATTGATCAAGTCGGGTCTTGTATAAGATTAAATCCCCTTTTTTGGATTGGTCAAACTGCATTTGTATGGTGGTATTTGTAAAGTAGGTCATTATTAATTAATAAAGTGGCTTTAACCACTTCTAGGAGAAGTCAGCTCCACCAAGTGAAGAGACATAACCCTAGCACCGCCTCAACTTGTATTTATATGTGAGGATGGCGCCTCGTTTGAACACACTCACTCACACTCATCTAGTGTGCATATCTTGAAGGTAGTTCAGTTGCAGGAGGAAGGAGAAAAGAGGTGCATGCTCAGTATTGGTTTATCTTTGGTGTTTTTCTCTTAGTCTTGCAATTGTATTGGCAATCTATTATTGAGGAAGTTTTTGCTGGGTTTTCTCCCCCATGAGGGTTTCCTAGGATAAAATGTTGTGTACCCTATGATTGTGTTTCTTTTAGTGATCCTCTTCATGTTGTTGTTTTGGAAATGCATTGAATTCTCATGTAATTTGGAAATAACCTAATAAAAAAACTAAAAACTAAACATGGTATCATAGATTTACTGAATAGAGCATCTTTCACTAGGTATCTAGACATCATTGTTGCCATACAAGAAAATTAGGGATTTTTACTAAAGAACTTTTTTTTACCAAAAACTATCTTGGGAAGTGTGCCCTACCCTAGTGCATCTTTTGGCAGCTTAGGTGAACTTTTTTAGTTGTCATATTCTATGGAAAGTCAAACCCTAGTTTTGATTGGTACCAGAAAATCAGAAAACTAAGAAACTAGAACCAATACCAAAAGTACTAGTCTAGAATTGCACAGGTAAAGTTTCAAGGGGAAAAACTTGGAATTTTCAGAAACGGTCTGCTCCAGCAAATGCACCTCAGTCTAGTGCATCTCCTGGTAAGTTTAGTTTCATTTTTTGAGTGCTTTCATTTTCTGGTCATTTTCCTAGCTCGAGGTCAAGATGTCTACAAGAACCAAGCTTGTTGACAATTTAGAAGGTGTGGAAAATTTCCATGCCTGGAAGTACATAATTGGAATCATTCTTGAAGAGAATGACCTTGAAAAATTCATGAAATAAAATGTACCGAAACCCGAAGAAGATGAAACCAAAGATAAGTAAAAGAAGGATATGATTAGGGTGTTAAGAACCAAACATCAATATAGCATGGAAAAACCTCAGGAAAAGTACTCAACGCCTTGAAACAGAGATAATTTCAGATAATAAGCCTCTTCGAGGGGGCAACCTCCTTTT
>JZKD02S0038275.1:278419-314466 GCA_000966675.3 Picea glauca | reverse complement strand
GGAGACTAGGAGGTATAATTACAAATAATGGCCTAAAGACGACATAAATAAAATAACATTACTAATATAATATGCCCCAATTAAGGGGTAATGAGCCAACATTAGGGCTTAACATAGGGATATGACAATAATTGCAGATTCCATTAAAGACCACTTGATCCCTCATGTGTCTTCTAAGAATAATCCAAAATATATATTTGATTCCTTAACCATAATGTATGAAGGAAAGAACATCAACTAGAAGATGAACTTGAAAACCCAACTCAAGAATACAAAGATGCAAAAAGGAGAAACAATTCAGGACTATTTCTCTAGGGTTTCTCAACTCAAGGAAAAATTAGAGGAAATTGGAGACAACTTAGATGAAGATGAACTCATGATGAAAACTCTTAATGGTCTCACAAGACCTTGGGATGGATTCATCCAAACTATTTTTGCAAGAAAAGAGAAACTCCAATTTGACAGTTTATGGGAAGAATGTGTTCAAAAGAAGCAAGAGTGGCCAAATGAGAAACCATCCTATTAAGAGATGAAGATCAATCTCTAGCTGCTCATGCTGAGGGTGGAAATAAAAAGTATCATTTTCAAAAGGAGATCCACTCTCATAAATAATCTCACTCTCCAAAGAGATTTCAAAAATATCATAAGGGTCAAAGAAAGGGAAAATATTTCTCCTCTTATCAATGTTATCATTGTGATAAGATGGGACACATTGCTAAGAATTGTCTTGCCATAAGGGAAGAATAAAAAAGGAGAAATAACAAAATACATCATTCCCATGGAACTGAGGATGATGAGCCACCCAAGAAGTTAACTAAAGAAGATATTTAAGAATATGTTTTGTTTTCCACTCTCTTGGGATCTGTGACACTTGGAGAGGATACTTGGATCATAGATACTTGGAAAGAACATAAATAATCATTTTCCAAAGAGAGATAATAAAGAAGAAGGAATCTTGGAACTTGTCCACTCAGATGTATGCGGTCCAATGTCATCAACCTCTCTAAGCGGGTATGTATACTATGTATCCTTTATTGATGATTACTCTCATAAGATTTGGGTTTATTTCTTGAAGTCAAAATATGAATTACTTGGAAAGTTCAAGGAATTTAGAGCCTTGGTAGAAAACCTCTCCAAAAGGAAAATCAAGATACTCAGGCCAGACAATGGAAGAGAGTACACTTCAAATGAATTTGGAAGATTTTTCATAGATGTCGGGATTAAGTGGGAGCTCACCACTTCCTATAATCCTGAAACAAATGGTGTAGAAAAAAGAAAGAATATAACGATTATGGAAGAAGTAAAGACTATGATTCACGATCAAGATCTTCCAATGCACTTATGAGCTGAAGAAACAAGAACAAAAATATATGTCCAAAATAGATTATCCCATAGTGCTCTTGGATTCAAAACTCCTGAAGAGATGTTCATCGGAAAGAAGCCAGGGCCCAGAAGTAAGCCATCTCAAACTATTTGGTTGTTTAGTATTTGTACACATTCTAAAAGAAAAGAGAACCAAGTTGGATCCTTCAGGAAATAAGGGAATATTTTTTGGATAATGTGAGGTCTCTAAGGCCTTCAAAATTTACCTACTTGGTTACCATAATATTTAGATCATTAGAGATGTAACCTTTGATGAAGATGCAACACTCAAAATATCAAGTAAATGCGAGATTGAAGAAGCATATGAAGAAGAAATTGTAGCTACCAAAGTTGCAAAACCCATGAAGGAAGTTACAATTACCCCTGATGATGAGATTCTAGAAGATCATGATATGATAGAATCTCAAGAATCTCCCCATATGACAATCTCTCACAAGATAAATCCATCTTGGGAGAAAGAACTTATTCAATATGCATAGAAGTATGGTGCCCCAGAAGGAACCATGAGAAAAATCAAGAAACCTAAGACATTCTCCAGCTATATGGCCTTGATGTGTGATCTCGTAGAAAATGAATCTACTTGCTTTGAAGAAGCCATTCAGAAGAAATAATGGATTGATGCCATGATAGAAGAATACTAGTTCATTATGAAGAATGATGTATGGCAAGTAGTTCCCAAACCAAAGAACAAAGATGTGGTATCTTCCAAATGGATATACAAAATAAAACATGCAGTAGACGGAAGTATTGAAAAACATATGGCAAGATTTGTGGCTCGTGGATTTTCTCAAAAGGAAGATATTGACTATGAATAAACATTTTCTCTTGTAGCTAGATACACTTCTATCAGAACCATCATATCTCTTGTAGAAAAAAATGAAGTGGAAGTTACACCAGATGGATTTGAAAACAACCTTCTTAAATGGTGTTATTGAAGAAGAAGTGTATATAGAACAACCACAAGGGTTTGAAGTTGAAGATAAAAACACTTATGTCTGCAGGTTGAAGAAAGTTTTGTATGGGTTGAAGCAAGTTCCTAGATCTTGGTATGGAATAATTGATAGTTTCTTGACAAGCTTGGGATTTACCAAGAGTAAAGTTGATCCTAACCTATACTTCAAGGTTATGAATGATGAGCTATTTATATTACTACTATATGTGTATGATTTATTCTTGACAGGAGAAGAAAATATCATCACAAATTGCGAGAAGAATCTTGTTGCAAAGTTTGAGATGAAAGACCTAGGCCCAATGCATTATTTCTTAGGTCTTGAAGTTTGGAAGATCCTAGAGAAGATCTTCCTTAACCACAGGAAGTATGTAGTTGAAATACTGAAGAGATTTGACATGTTGGAATGTAAAGCCATGAACACACCCATGGAAACGAATTTGAAGCTCCTGGTTGATACTTTGTTAGAGTTGGTTGATGCTACTCTATACAAACATATTATTGGATTGTTGATGTATCTGACGAATACCAAGATAGATATATGCTTTGCTGTGAACACCTTGAGTCAATATCTAGTGGATCCCAGATGTGTTCACCTTGTAGCTACAAAGAATGTTATGAGATACCTTAAGGGTATGTTGGATTACGGTCTTTGTTATACCAAAGATCATGAATTCAGATTGTATGGTTATACTAATTCATATTGTGATGGAAGTGCTTCAGACAAAAAGAGAACGTCAAGATGTTGTTTCAGTTTGGGGTCAGCCATGACTTCATGACAAAGGATGAAGTAATCTAGTATTTCTCTCAGTACGACAGAAGCATAGTACATTGCAGTATGTTCTGCCAGTTGTGAATCCATATGGCTTCGAAATTTGTTGACAAGTCTGTTAGATCTAGATATGGAAGCCACCGTGATTCTATGTGATACCTAGAGTTGTATAAAGATGAAGGAGAACCCTGTGTTCCACGACAATTCAAAACACATAGAGATATGGTACCACTACATGTGTGATATGGTGCAGAGGGGAGTTGTAAAGCTCCAATATGTTGGCACAAATGAGCAGGTTGTAGATGTGTTGACCAAGCCTATGTCTCATGTGAAGTTTGAGTTCTTCCGAGACAAGATTTGTGTTGTATGAAATGACCTCCCTTGAAAGGGCGAGTGATGATGATAACACTATGGTATCCTAACCAACATCGGGTAGCTCCATTATGATTTTATATCCTAGGGGATTGATCATCCTTGGGAAAATCTCGAAGGTCCATAAGGACGGTTTGTGAGAGTACCTATGCATGTATATGCCATTTGTGGTCAATAGTGGTAGCTCTGTTAGGATTTTATATCCTAAGGAATCTTATGATTTCTGGGTAGATCCCAAAGGTCCGGTAAGGACGGTTTGTCAGAGTACCATGTGGTAGATTGTTAGTATTTTATATCCTAGGGAATCTTATGATTCCTTAGTAAATCCCAAAGGTATGGTAAGGACGATCTGTCAGAGTAACACAAATTTTGTTGTTGATGCACCTTCCTCATTTTTTTGCCACATGTTGTTGATGATGCTATTCCAGCTTCGTGCTATTGATGTTGTTGTTCCAACTTCGTACTATTGATGTTGATGTTTCATCTCCATGCTGTAAACGATGATGATATTGATGATGAGAAAAAATTCTATTGATTTATATATGTGCCATTTAGTGTTCCAGATGTCAATGATGATGCTTCCCTCTCCTTCTCTTGATGATGATGTATTGAGTCATGTCAGTAGAATACCCTTCTCGTTAAGGGGGAGTGTTGAAGTATTGCAACATCAAAGAATATTCTGATTATATTTTAGTTATTATTGTATAGATCAAATCCCGTTTTGTGGATTGATCGAGTCAGGTATTGTATAAGATCAAACCCCCTTTTGTGGATTTGGAAATAACCTAATAATAGCACTAAAAAATTAACACAAACACTCTAAAATTTGATGATGTTGTTTGTGTTATCGTTAATGAGGAAATGCGATGGAAAAGAATAGGTGAGACAACAGGTAATGCGTTAAACATGGAGAAAATGGGAAGACAAAAGGATGGAGGAAAAGGTTCAGGGAATCGTGTGAATTCTAGGAAGGGTAGATCCAAATCTAGACTGGGAAAGAAAGAGTGCTGGAATTGTGGAAAGAAATGACATTCGAAGAAATACTGCAGAGCTCCAAAGAAACAAAGAGATGGACAACAAGAGAAAAATTAGGAAGCAAATGTAACATGTGATGTGTTACAAGATGCTTTTATTCTTTCTGTAGATAATATTTCTAAGCCTTGGGTAGTAGATTTAGGGGCTTCATTTCATGCCACACCCCATATGAAACATTTTCTAGATTTTTTTCAAGGTGATTTTGGGCAGGTTCATTTGGGTGATGATGCACCATGCAAAATTGTTGGAATGGGTACAAATAAAACAAAAGAATGGAAACCAATGGTTGTTGAAAGAGGTAAGACATGTTCCATATCTAAGGAAAAATCTAATTTCAACAAGGGAGTTGGCAAGTGAAGGTTGTATATCCATATTTACAGATAAGGCATGGAAGGTCACCAAAGGATCACTGGTGATAACAAAAGGAGAGAAGGTAGGTACATTGTATTTATGTACTGGTAATACTGATTCTTCTATCTCTTTAGCTTCTAAAAGAGTGGATACAACACTTTGGCATTATAGGCTTGGACACATGAGTGAGAAGGGGATGCAGATACTTCACAAAATTATTTTTTTCCAGATCTTAAAAAAATTGTTTTGGATTTCTATGAGCATTGTGTTTATGGAAAACAAAAGAGAGTCAGATTTCTCAGTGTTAGAAAAGAAAAGAAGAGTGAAATGTTAGAGCTTGTTCATACATATGTATGGGGGCCAAATCAGGTATCATCTCTTGGTAGCTCTCGTTATTATGTTACATTTATTGATGATGCAACTAGAAAAACTTGGGTTTATTGCATTTGACAAAAATATGATGTTTTTTATACTTTTAAGAAGTGGAAATCTTTGGTTGAGAATGAGACAGGAGAAATGTTGAAGTGTCTCAGATAAGAAAATGATGTGAATATTATAGCAAGGAGTTTGATGATTACTGTTCATACCATGGGATTCGTAGAGGAAACAATTCCAAGAACAACACAAGAAAATGGTGTGTTAGAAAGGATGAACAAGACAATCATGGAGCATGCAAGGAGTATGCAATTGCATGCTAGGTTGCTCTTACAGTTTTGGGAAGATGTTTTAAATATTGTTGCTTACTTAATAAACATAAGACATTGAAGCTCTTTGGATGGTGGCATTCCATAGGGGGAATGGACAGGTGAAAATGTAAACTATTCATTTTTGAAGGCTTTAGGTTGTGAAGCATTTGTCCATATTGATAAAGAAAATAGAAGAAAGTTTGAATAAAAATCCAAGAAGTGTACCTTTATTGGATACAGTCTTAATGATTTTGGTTATCGCTTATGGGATTATGAAAATTGAAAAATCATTAGAAGTAGAGATGTTGTATTCAATGAGAAGGTCAAGTACAAAGATCAGTTGTAGGGAAAGAAACATGAAGAAGAAAAACCAAAATACACAGTGCTTGATGAGTTCGCTGAAAAATAAATTCCAAAGGTACCATAAAATCAAAATGTACAACAACATGAGCAACATGTACCTTAAACTCCTACAAGTGTTGTTAGAATATATACAAGGTTAAGTAGACCGCTTGAATGATACTCTCCTTCATTGTATTATTTATTGTTGACTAATTCTGGTGAACCTTAAATTTATGAAGAGGAAATGCAGGTAGAAACTAAAAATAAGTGGGAGCAAGTCATGAAAGAGGAAATGGACTCCTTGGTAAATAACTAGACTTGGGACTTGGTTCAGTTACCCGTAGGAAAAATAACATTGCAGAATAAATGGGTTTATAGGTTGAAGGAGGAATATGGAGGAAAACAATGGTACAGGGTTAGACTTTTTGTAAAGGGGTTTGCACAAAAGAAAGGTATAGATTTTGATGAAATACTTTCTTCTGTTGTTAAAGTAAATTCAATTAGGACTATTTTAAGTCTTGTGGCAGTAGAAGATTTGCATCTTGAATAGTTAGATGTAAAAACAAGTTTTCTCCATGGGGATTTGGATGGAGAGATTTATATGCAGTAGCCATAGGGGTATGAGGTCAAAGGGAAGGAAAATTCAGAATTCAGGTTGAATAAGAGCTTGTATGACCTAAAACAAGCTCCAAGGTAGTGGTATTTGAAGTTTGACAATTTTATGACCGAACAAGGTTATAGTAGATGTCATTCTGATCACTGTGTTTATTTTAAAAGGCTAGAAAATGGAAGCTATATTATCTTTCTATTGTATGTAGATGACATGCGTGTTGCAGGGTCTAATATGCAGGATGCAAATGTGCTCAATAAGAAATTATCTAATTCATTTGCGATGAAGGATTTGAGTGTTGCAAAGAAAATCCTTGGTATGAGAATAACAAGAGACAAGAAAAATCACAAATTGACATTGTCTTAGGGTGAGTACATAGAAAAGGTGTTGGAGAGGTTTAGAATGCAAAATGCAGAATGAAAAAACAATTAGTACACCTTTGGCCATCCATTTCAAATTAACTAGTGAAATGTGTTCCAAGACATAGGAGGAGATATAATACATGTCCAGGGTCCCTTATTCATCAATAGTTGGCAACTTGATGTATGCGATGGTTTGCACAAGACCAGATATTGCACATGTAGTGGGAGTTGTGAGCATGTATATGAAAAATCCAGGTAAAGAACATTGGGAGGCAGTAAAGTGGATTCTCAGGTATTTGAGAGGTACTTCTACTCATGCATTATGTTTTGGAGGTTCAGACACTGTTCTATAAGAATACGTTGATTCAGATATGGCAGGTGATAAATATAGCAGGAGGAGCACCACAGGGTATGTTTTTACTGTAGGTGGAACAACAATAAGTTGGATTTCAAAATTGCAAAAGGTTGTTTCACTTTCAACAATGTCGAAAGCAAAGTATGTTGCTGCTATAGAGGCTAGTAAAGAGATGATTTGGTTACAAAGGTTTATGGAGGAATTGGGAAAGAAGCAGGAGAATAGCAGGTTGTACTGTGACAACGAGAGTTCCATTCATATTGCAATGAACTCATCCTTCCATTTGAATAATAATCATATACAAGTCAGGTACCATTTCATATGATTTGTCTTGGAAGATTGAAATTTGAAGTTGGAAAAGATACATACTAGCTCGAATCCCGCAAACATGTTAGAAAAGGGTGTAACCAGGGAGAAAATGAGTTCCTTCTAAATTTCATTTGGCCTTCAAGCATGAAGGTGAAGATGAGGAATTTTCCAGGTCCAAGGTGGAGTATAGTCCAACAGGTACAACAACAGTGGACTTGTTGCGATTAGTATCCAAGTGGGAGATTGTTGGTTGTGGAGCTTGATTATCTTCTTGATTTAGAGGTTTGTTTCAGCCATGCTTAGAATCCATTCCATAACGAGGGGTTTGGGGGGGGATTTTCCCCCCACAAATGTCGCTAGGGGGTCTATGGGGGGGGGGGGCGACGAAAATTTTTGTATCCCCCCCGATAGGGGATTCAAGGGAAACACCCCTGAAGTGAAATATTGGGAAAAATTGCCTTGGAAAATATTGTAAGTTCATAGTCAATCTGACCATTCCTTATAATATCGCAGATATGACGGTAGAAGTTATTTTTAGGGTTTTTTTCCCTAGAAGGAAACCCTCTTTTATGAGTGAATTGTGTTGCGGCTATGTATTATCACGAATATTGTATTCTGAGAGAGGAAATTGTGAGAGAAAGAAGAGGAAGTTACAACGAGTGTGTTGTAGGTTGTATCCCTTCATTTTGCTGGATAATAAAAAGGAAGGACCTGCCAATTTCTCTGATGGACATAGCCCACACTAGGTGAACCACACATATCTATTTCTCTATTGTATTGTGTATCTTTTGTGTTTTATTTCTTCATTTGTTTTATTTTATTTCTCCACGATCCTATTTTTCTAAAACCCGTGGCTAGATGAACCAACCAATACTTTTCATGCTTACATCTTTTAAATTTAAACCTTTCAACTATTTTTGGATCAATATAGCTATGAATAGCTTCAGAACCAATCAAAATAGTGATGGGATAATTATCAATCTTACTTTATAGCTCAATCATGTGGGATTGGTAGTATTCTTGTCTATTGTCCAAGGATACACAAATCCTTGGCTTACTCTTGCCTAAGTTGTCCACTGTATGAGGTTCCGAAATGTTATGCACAATCCTCGTCCTATCTCCCTTGTGAGGACAATATTTATACAAATGGTATCATTCACATCCCCAACATTTTATGGGCTATTGTCATAGCCTCTTCCCCAAGGAATCTAACATTTTTATGTTCACCTTGTGCTAGATATCCTTTTTGATATGCTTGAGAGATATTCTTGACGAAAGGTGACTTGAATCCTTTCTTTCTCTAATCCATCTTTCCTCCTTCTTATCATCCCATGCCTTTTGAAAATTTTTCCTTCCCTTGTTATGCTCATACAAATATTTGGCCTTCCTCATGGCTTCTTCCAAAGTATTAGTATTATCAAATTGTAATTTTTCTTTGTAAAATGATGGAAACACACTCAAGAACCTATGGATTTTAATCTTCTTGTCTTTAAAGAAGTCCACATACCTTAGAAGCTCTAGGAATTTCTTCTCATACTCCTCCATAGTCATGTTTCCTAGCTTGATCTCAAATAATTCTTGTGTTTTCTTGTCATAGTAATGCTATAATAACTACTTCTACTAGAAATGTCTCTTGAACTGCTTCTAGGAAATTCTCTTTTCATCAATATGATTGGCTTGCTTCAGCTAGTCCTACCACATGGAAGCCTTCCCCTAAAGATGATATATAATAATTCTTGCTTCTACGTTTGATGAGTAATTATGTTATGGAAATATTTTCCCATGCCTAACAACCAAGCTTCAACATATATCCATTCCCATATTCTCCATGAAATGGTGGTGGCTTGAGCTTCTCGATCTCTCCTTGCAAAATATCCGACTCATGCCTCCTCCTATGATATCTAACAGAAAACACACTTGGGATGCTCTCTGACTTTGAACATGCACATTCTATTTTGGTAAAGTGCCTTAGTGAATGCTAATATCTACTGGCACTCCTTTAGTTCCTAGACTCATCTTTGTGATCCCTCATATCACGAGATCTTGATGATGCTACTTGTCCTACACTTGCTACTTGTTTTGTGCCAGAATATTTATTGGTTTGTCTTTACAACATATTCTGACTTTGTATGAGTTGAGTGTTAATTTTNAGATAAGAAAATGAATGTGAATATTGTAGCAAGGAGTTTGATGATTACTGTTCATACCATGGGATTCATAGAGAGAAAACAATTCCAAGAATACCACAAGAAAATGGTGTGTCAGAAAGGATGAACAAGACAATCATGGAGAATGCAAGGAGTATGCAATTGCATGCTAGGTCGCTCTTACAGTTTTGGAAATATGTTTTAAATATTGCTGATTAGTTAATAAACATAGGACCTTGAAGTTCTTTGGATGGTGGCATTCCATAGGGGGAATGGACAGGTGAAAATGTAAACTATTCATTTTTGAAGACTTTTAGTTTTGAAGCATTTGTCCATATTGATAAAGAAAATAGAATAAAGCTTGAAGAAAAATCCAAGAAGTGTACCTTTATTGGATACAGTCTTAATGATTTTGGTTATCGCTTATGGGATTATGAAAATTGAAAAATCATTAGAAGTAGAGATGTTTTATTCAATGAGAAGGTCAAGTACAAAGATCAGTTGTAGGGAAATAAACATGCAGAAGAAAAACCAAAATACACAGTGCTTGATGATATCACTAAAAAATAAATTCCAAAGGTACCATAAAATCAAAATGTACAACAACATGATCAACATGTACCTTAAACTCCTACAAGTGTTGTTAGAAGATATACAAGGTTAAGTAGACCCCCCGAATGATACTCTCCTTCATTGTATTATTTATTGTTGACTAATTCTGGTGAACCTTAAATTTATGAAGAGGAAATGCAGGTAGAAACTAAAAATAAGTGGGAGAAAGTCATGAAAGACGAAATGGACTCCTTGGTAAATAACCAGACTTGGGACTTGGTTCAGTTACCCATAGGAAAAATAACATTGCAGAATAAATGGGTTTACAGGTTGAAGGAGGAAGATGGAGGAAAACAATGGTACAAGGTTAGACTTTTTGTAAATTTGTTTTGACAAAATAAAGGTATATATTTTGATGAAATATTTTCTCCTGTTGTTAAAGTGACTTCAATTAGGACTATTTTAAGTCTTGTGGTAGTAGAAGACTTACATCTTGAAAAGTTAGATGTAAAAACAAGTTTTCTCCATGGGGATTTGGATGGAGAGATTTATATGCAGTAGCCATAGGAGTATGAGGTCAAAGGGAAGGAAAATTTGGTATTCAAGTTGAAGAAGAGCTTGTATGACCTAAAACAGGATCTAAGGTAGTGGTATTCGAAGTTTGACAATTTTATGACTGAACAAGGTTATAGTAGATGTCATTCTGATCACTGTGTTTATTTTAAAAGGCTAGAAAATGGAAGCTATATTATCTTTCTATTGTCTGTAGATGACATGCTTGTTGTAGGGTCTAATATGCATGGTGCAAATGTGCTCAATAAGAAATTATCTAATTCATTTTCCATGAAGGATTTGAGTGTTGCAAAGAAAATCCTTGGTATGAGAATAACAAGAGACAAGAAAAATCATGAATTGACATTGTCTTAAGGTTAGTACATAGAGAAGGTGTTGGAGAGGTTTAGAATGCAGAATGCAAAACCAGTTAGTACACATTTGTCCATCCATTTCAAATTAACTAATGAAATGTGTCCCAAGACATAGGAGGAAATAGAATACATGTCCAGGGTCCCTTATTCATCAATAGTTGGCAACTTGATGTATGCGATGGTTTGCACAAGACTAGATATTTCACATGTAGTGGGAGTTGTGAGCATGTATATGAACAATCCAGGTAAAGAACATTGGGAGGCAGTAAAGTGGATTCTCAGGTATTTGAGACGTACTTATACTCATGCATTATGTTTTGGAGGTTTAGGCACTGTTCTACAAGAATATGTTGATTCAAATATGGAAGGTGATAAAGATAGTAGGAGGAGCACCACATGGTATGTTTTACTGTAGGTGGAATGACAATAAGTTGGATTTCAAAACTGCAAAAGGTTGTTTCACTTTCAACAACGTCGGAAGCAGAGTATGTTGTTGCTATAGAGGCTAATAAAGAGATGATTTGGTTACAAAGGTTTATGGAGGAATTGGGAAAGAAGAAAGAGAATAGAAGGTTGTACTGTGACAATGAGAGTTCCATTCATATTGCAAAGAAATCATCCTTCCATTCGAATACTAAGGATATACAAGTCAGGTACCATTTCATACGATCTGTCTTGGAAGATGGAAATTTGAAGTTGGAAAAGATACATACTAGCTCGAATCCTGTAAACATGTTAAAAAAGGGTGTAACTAGGGAGAAAATGAGTTCCTGCTCAGTTTCATTTGGCCTTCGAGAATGAAGGTGAAGATGAGGAATTTTCCAGTTCCAAGGTGGAGTATAGTCCAATAGGTACAACAACAGTGGAGTTGTTTCAATTAGTATGCAAGTGGGAGATTGTTGGTTGTGGAGCCTGATTATCTTCCTGATTTAGAGGTTTGTTTCATCCATGCTTAGATCCCATTCCATAATGGGGGTTTTTGGGGGACTTCCCCCCCCCACAAATGTCGCTAGGGGGGTCTATGCAGGGGTGATGAAATTTTTTGTATCCCCCCCCCAGCAAGGGATTCAGGGGAAACACCCCTGAAGCAAAATATTGGGAAAAAATGCCTTGTAAAATATTGTAATTTCATATTCAATCTGACCATTCCTTATAAGATTGCAGATATGATGGTAGAAGTTATTTTTAGGGTTTTTTTTTCCTAGAAGGAAACCCTCTTTTATGAGTGAATTTTGTTGCGGCAATGCATTATCACGAATATTGTATTCTGAGAGAGGAAATTGTGAGAGAAAGAAGAGGAAGTTACAACGATTGTGTTGTAGGTTGTATCCCTTCATTTTTCTAGATAATAATAAGGAAGGACCTGCCAATTTCTTTGATGGACGTAGCCCACACTAGGTGAACCATGTATATCTATTTCTCTATTGTATTGTGTATCTTTTGTGTTTTATTTCTTCATTTGTTTTATTTTATTTCTCCATGATCCTATTTTTCTAACACCAGTAGCTAGATGAAACAACCAATACTTTTCATGTTTACATCTCTTCAATTTAAACCTTTCAACTATTTTTAGATCAATATAGCTATGCCTAGCTTCAGAACCAATCAAAATAGTGATGGGATGATTATCAATCTTATTTTATACCTCAATCATGTGGGATTGGTAGTCTTATTGTCTATTGTCCAAGGATACACAAATCCTTGGCATACTCTTGCCTACGTTGTCCACTGTATGAGGTTCGGAAATGTTATGCACAATCCTTGTTCTATCTCCCTTGTGAGGACAATATTTATACAAATGGTCTCCTTCACATCCTCAACATTTTATGGGCTATTGTCATGGCCTCTTCCCCAAGGAATTTAACATTTTTATGTTCACATTGTGCTAGATATCCTTGTTGATATGCTTGAGATATATTCTTGACGAAAGATGACTTGAATCCTTTCTTTCTTCGATCCATCTTTCCTCTCTTCTTATCATCCAATGGCTTTTGAAAATTTTTCCTTCCCTTGTTATGCTCATACACATATTTGGCCTTCCTCATGGCTTCTTCCAAAGTCTTAGTATTATCAAATTGTAAATTTTCTTTGTAAAATGATGGAAACACACTCAAGAACCTATGGATTTTAATATTCTTGTCTTTATCGAAGTCCACATACCTTAGAAGCTCTAGGAATTTCTTCTCATACTCCCCCATAGTCATGTTTCCTAGCTTGATCTCAAATAATTCTTGTGTTTTCTTGTCATAGTAATGCTATAATAACTACTTCTACTAGAAATATCTCTTGAACTGCTTCTAGGAAATTCTCTTTTCATCAATATGATTGGCCTGCTTCAGCTGGTCCTACCACATGAAATCCTTCCCCTAAAGATGATATATAATAATTCTTTCTTCTACATTTGATGAGTAATTATGTTATGGAAATATTTTCCCATGCCTAACAACTAGGATTCAACATCTATCCATTCCCATATTCTCAATTAAATGGTGGTGGCTTGATCTTCCCGAGCTCTACTTGCAAAATATCTGACTCATGCCTCCTACTATGATATCTAACATGAGACACACTTGGGATGCTCTCTGACTCTGAACATGCACATTCTATTTTGGTAAAGTTCCTTAGTGAATAATAATGTCTACTGGAACTCCTTTAGTTCCTAGACTCATCTTGGTGATCCCTCATATCATGAGATCTTGATGATGCTACTTGTCTTACACTGGCTACTTGTTTTGTGCCAGAATATTTATTGTTTTATCTTTGCAACATATTCTGACTTTGTATGAGTTGAGTGTTAATTTTATTCTACTCCTCATGAGATATTATAAACATTTCATTATCTTCTTTATATCTCTACACTTCTTTATGCAAGCTTCTCATAGTTTCAACCAGCTCCACAGGCTCCACCTTGCTCCTATGCCAATTCAAATCTGTCCTTACATTTCTTAGGTCGATGTGTAAATATTTGATCTCATCTTCATGGCTGTAAGATCCATGGGCATCCTCCATATCTAAAGTCCTCATATATGAACCCAATATGTTTTTCTTGTACCTCTAATTCCTCAAAAATGTCCATGCTACAATTATTGTTAGAATTATGCATATTGTAAAATTGTCATTAATTAATCTATAGGCCCTTATTTTCCTTTATTTTTCAAAGAAAAATGATACACTAATCAAAATTATGAGATTTCAAAAACATTATCTTATGAATTAGCTTTCCAATGACTACACATATGTCTCAATCTGATTTCCGAGTTGAATGTTATGGCTTTCCAAAATTAATAGTTTCACCCATTTTTGCACTTGTTTCATTGGTACAAATAATCTCAAAGGCTAACTTCTACCACCCATAGAAAGAAAAATGGTGAAAATTTAAGGAAACATTTATATTGGGCATTGATGTTATTCCTAATTGTGAATATAAAGAAACTCTCAGATTCAAGATTTGCTCCTCCAACTAACTTTTTCATCAATCTAGATTTGGCAACTTTGTCCTTTTGCATCTTCTCCAAACTTGGAATTTTTAGTAGAAAATGGCTATCTCCAAAACGAAGAAAAAATGGGAAAAATATTCTAAAGACAAAGTTGTTTAGATTTATGAGTAGGTAAAATGTTGATTAAATACATTTTACCAAATTCATGATTTGGGGTTCCTTTTCCTCATTCGAAGATTTCAAAAATCCCCCAAAAGTGTCTGGAAATAGTGGTTTTTTCCCTGTTTGGGCACTAGTTGCAGAGGATGGACATTTCATTCAACCATAGACTTGTTAATCCAATTATCAACAACAAATAACCCCCAATATGGGGCTATGAATCCACAATATAGAGTGTCTCCTAAGGGTGTCTGCTATCAACTAACAACTCAATATAACCCACAACAAACTAATTTCCTATAGCCATCCCAATCCTCCAACTCTTGTTCCATTCAACCTACATAACCCAAGGGATTGGATCCCCTTCTCTTCACATAGTCCCACTTCCCTCTAGGTATCTGGCATAGGTTGTCTAAGAAACCTCTCTTTTTGGGGACTCTAGAAATACTAGTTGCAATATAAAAAAATCACGACATCAAGCTCATTTGTTCATACACAGAAATATCACTCTACATTTTCTCAATAAGGAAACTTTTAATCAAATGGGCTAAAAGAAGAAAAATTGTAGAAACATATTGTATTGTATTGTAGTTCATCATTTGGTTAGAAGTTTCCTTATCGAGAAGCAAATTTTTTTCTTGTGTGAAAAGAGGTTTTTTTGAGCACGCTCTCCAAGGCCATCTTCAACAACAACAACAACAATCCTCTTGTTAAACAATACAATATGTTTTGCTAGCCCATTTGATTAAAAGTTTCTTTATTGAGTAAGAGGTCTTGAGTTCAAGTCTCTCTTTTTATTACTTTTGTTTTTGAAAAAGTTCATGCTCCATTGTAAAGTGTATTTCACTTAAAGTATAAAAGTGAATCACTATAAGTAGCTTTAATATTTTAGAGTTATTTATTTTGGATACAAATTTTCTTTTATAAAGTAACTCCATTGTAAAAGTGAACCCCACTTCTTTTTATAAAAGTGGGTGACTTCATAAAACAACTTACACCATCATGTGGTCCTTTTGTTACCGTTTATGCCTTTTTTAAAAAGGGCATAACTTCACATCCAAAGTCCATTTTCAGTGCCATTTTTTTAAAAACTGCCTAATTTTTTGAGATCTTTCCATCCAGATAATCAGTTTCAGTTTTTAAATCCATATTATCTACATATTTAATATGGATTGTTCGAGTAATATTTTTCTTACTAGCACCAACTACTTCCAATGGAAATCCCATATGGAGGATTTATTAAGAAGTAAAGGCTTGTACCAGATTACCTTGGGAAAGGAAACATAACCTACTAATGCTAATAAAAAATTCAAATGGGATAATAGGAATGATGAAGCACGTGGGCTAATCAGAATGTCCATCTCTCCTGATTTAAGGTTCCAACTTCAACAAATTGATAAACCTGATGAAGCTTGGGAAACGATTGAATCTGTGTTTGGTAAACACAATATTATTCGATCACAATAGTTAGAAAATCAAGTACTAACTTTAATTCCAAGTGATTTTTCTTGCATTGAAGACTATCTATCTGATTTTAAAACACTCATAATTTTATTTGAAGAATGTAGGATAAAGATGGATGAAGAGAATTGCATATATCTTATTATTTATAAGCTAGGTAGTGGATATTCTGTGTTTGTATCTACCTTTTATACCATGAAAGATGATCTAGGGACAACTTATCAAAAACTCACTCTTGAGCCCTTTTGTGATTGTTTTATTAGAGAGCAAGATAATCTTGTACAACTTGGAGTGATCAACACTGTAGGTACCTCCAACAAATCCTTAGTTGACCATCAGAAAGATAAACCCAAGAATCCAAAGAAACACCATCCTCACCACAATAAAAGGAAATATAAGGGTCCCAAACCCACTCAGACAACTTCCTCTCCTAATGGTGACAAAGGAGAAAAATATAAAAATAAGAAGACTAATAGACATTGCAAATTTTGTGATAAATATGGTCATGATGAGTCCAAATGTTTCAAGAAGATGGAAGCTTTAGAAGTAGAGATGAAGAAGCACAACATCAATATTGATTCTACTACTTCTTCTTCTTCTCATGAACATGCACTTTCTACTTCTGGTTTCTCCTTCAATACAACTTCTACTTCTTCTTCTGATGAGTGGTTTATTGATTCTGGAGCATCTTATCGTATGGCTAAGGATAAAGACATATTTTATGCTCTAAATGAATATAAAACCAAGAAAATATTTGTTGGTGATGATACATCTTTTAGTGTTGAAGGATCTAGAACATTTCAAGTAGAAAATGGTCATTTCAATGATGTATTATGTGTTCCAGGTCTTTCTTGTAAGCTTCTATCAATATATCAAATCACTCATTCCGGTGAAGGTAAAATTGTAGAGTTTTCACCTCATCAAGTTGTAATCAAGGATATAAAAGATCCTACTTGGGTTTACTTCTTAAAACTTAAGAACATATTTTTTGACAAGTTTTTGGCCTACAAGGCCCTTGTAGAAAATCAATCTGGACATGAAATTCAAAGGTAAAGAACATACAACGGAGGCAAATATGTGAACAATAATTTTACAAGTTACTACACTACACATGGAATCCAAATGAAACACACTGTTCCATATACACCACAAAAAAATGGTGATGCTGAGAGAAAGAACCACACATTAAAAGAAATGTCTAATTGTATGATCCAATCTAAGGGATTAAGTCTATAGTATTGGGAAATAGCCATCAACAATGCAAATTACATAGTAAATCAAACTCCCATAAAGGCTCTTAAAAATATAACACCGGAAGAAGCTTTGACTAAAATTAAACCAAATGCAATTCATTGCTGCGTATTTGGCAGTATAGCATGGGCTCACATTCCTGATGAGAAAAGGAAAGCATTGTAGCCTAAAAGTGAGAAGTGTATTTTTGTTGGTTATTCTGAAGATGTCAAAGGTTATAGACTTCTTCAACCACATTGTAATGAAATTATTATTAGAAGAGATGTTAAATTTGATGAAAATATCTTGGCCTGCGAGCCTAATTCGACGTTTGTTCCTTCTTTGGCCTGCGAGCCTAATTCAACGTTTGTTCCTTCTTTGGTCTGCGAGCCTAATTTGACGTTTGTGCCTTCTTCGACCTACGAACCATCTTCAAAAATTGTGCCTTCTTCTATTCTAGTTTCTTCTCTAGATGATGAAAGGGGGATTAAAATCCACCTCCGCCTACTCACCTTCTTTTAGATGATTCCTTTGAACCTGAACCAGCACTAGCTCCAACTCCAGATCCACTGCTTCCTACATGGGTCTATTCAACATGAGAATAAGCTGGTGATATTGTCGGTGATCCTTCATATTAGCGTCAAACACGTTCACAGTTCCAACAAGCCTCTTCTCTTTTGGATCAAGTTTCAGAGACTTATGATCGAGAGACAATTGTAGAAGCTTCATGTCATCCATATTGGGATGCAGCAATGAATGAATGTTGGCCCTTGACCAAGTTTTGGGAGATCCTTGGTCAAGTTTGACCTATTTTGGGACTTCAATAGCCTGTCAAAGGCAGAGCGCAAGACAAAGCAGAGATTGCAGGATCTCGACCCCTTTTTGGGATTTGGGATTATGTAACGGGTATGGGATATCGGCCCATGGGTTTACCCATTTTTAGGCCTATTTTGTAATGTATAAATAGATTTCTAGGCTATGTAAGAGGCACACAAGATAGGAATATCTGTGTGATATCGGGCTAAGTGCTAGTGATCGATCTATGTGATCAAAGGATTGTAAGTGCTCTATGCATACTGTGTGAAGCTTGCAGAGATGAGTGCAACTGACTGTAGAAGGCTTAATGCTGTATCCTAGCTTGGGGAAGGAGGATCTGGCGAGGTGCACGCAGATATCCTGTCTCGCATGAAGTAGGATTTTGAGGCTCTGTGCATGTAACGGATTAACATAAGATAATAGAAAAGAAGAAGAGTTGGTGGACGTAGCCCCAGGGTGGGGGTGAACCACATACATGTTGTGTTGCTATTCTTTATGCAATGTCTTGATGCGTTTAAGCCTTTACTTGCTAAGTGCTTTGATATAGATAAATAGATTTGTTTATGCTTTGTGGTAATGATGTATATGGATGCAGATCTGACCTATGTGAATGTTCTTAGTGCTTGAATCTGCTATATCTAATTGAACTCTCCATGATAAGTGCTAGATACATTAGATTTGGATAAATGATGCGATGCTCTGTTTTATCTGCGCAATAGATAGTGTTTGAATATTGATGAATTGTCAGTGCTAAGTTCTCTGTTAAGTATTACTATCACAGATTTGTGTCCTAGCTAAGGTTGAAGACGCTTGAGTCCTGCAACCACCCATGCTTCTACCTTGGGTGAGAGTTCATCTGCTTCACAGGTGTTTCCGAAAGAGTCGGTAGTTAGGGTTTTGTTGGTGCATTGTTGTAGTGTTGAACCCTAGGTCTACCCCTGTGCCAACAAATGGTTCCGTTGTCGGGACCTGAAACTGCGATTTCTTGGAACTAAGGAAGAAGAAGCTTTGTGAAAATATCTATCCTGAAACTGTGAAAGATCCATGCATAGATCTGTCATTCTAGTGTGCAGTATTCTACTTGATCTGTAAAGCTATGTACTAAAGAAAGAAGTTCGATCTGAAGAAAAGAGGTTAGATATGAAGAAAAGGGGTAATATCTGGAGTTCTGTGCCCTGATAAAGGTAAAAATAGTGAAACATTTTAGATATGAAAGCTTTTTTCTTTATAGAAGTAAGATAAATGGATTTTTTTTTTCTTTCAACTGTATGGATCTAGGTATGTTTGATAGATTCTGTCCTAGCTTGAAAACTAGGGCACTAATAGATGAAATAAGGTTTGATATGCATATATCTAATAAGAATAATGAAAGATATGCTATACCTATGCATAGAAAGAATGTTTGGACTAAAAAGTGGATGCAAGATCCTAGAAATAAATGTTTGCAAGTTAGCTACTATGATCCTAGTGCAGAGTACAGGAAGAGCTGGGAATCATTTAAAATAAAGAGAGGATTAACCCTTTGTTACAACTGAAGAAAACCAAGACATCTTGCTAAGGAATTCCCTGGGAGAAGACCTAGTTGTCTTTGTTGCAAAGCTATGGACCATGAATTATTGGATTTACCTAGAATGATTGCTAATCTTGAAGGAATAAACATGAGACAAGAAAACCCTAAGGCAGATCCTAAAATGGTAGAACCCCATAAAGAATTAGAGAAAGTATTGTTACAGATAAAAGAAACCCTGAATGACCACCGACATGTCATCTTATTAGAGATATTCAAAGAAAAATAATGCCTTGAATCAAGAGTAGGAGACTTCGACATTGACTGTGTTCTAGATGAGGAAACACAGGTGAATATCATGACAAAAAGAACTTGGAAACTTTTAGGGAAGCCTGCTATGAATCCTTCATTGGGAGGAATAGGGCTATTAAGAGGAAAGTTGATAAACCTATGTAGAAATATCACCCATATATCTATGAATGCTAATGGAACTTCAACAGAGGAATATTTTGAGATTATTAAGTTTGTTGAAAACAACACCCCATTTACCATGTTACTAGGAAAACCTTGGATTGAAAGAAATCAGGCCAGAAGGAAAGAAGAAGAAGAAGTTTTAGAGAAGAAGAAGAAAGAGTTAAAATATTTCATGACTAGAGGGATCAAACACTTGATTGAAGAACAAAAGAACAGATTGAAGCTATTTAACACTAGAGATCTGGATGTCGAATTTGCAAGAACACTAGAGGACCCATAGAAGATTGAAGTACCTATTCCAGCCAAAGAAGAAGTATCACCCTCAAATCTTAGGAAAGAATCTCAACAATGTGAAGTAACCATTCCAAAAGAAGATAAGAATCAGAATGGAAAAAGGAATACTGACATGAAGCTCACTGCAAAGAAATCTAGAAAGCTAAGTAAGAAGAGAGCTAAGATCGACAAGTTACAAAAGGTTCCAGAGGGAACTTCGCAGAAGGATAATTTGAAAAATTGGAGCTTCGTTGGGATAACATAACAACGTCACATGGCACTTCTCCATGGAAAAGAAATATAGCCATTGGGACCAATATAAACATTTGACAGAGCCCCCCTCGCATGGGTAGAAAGGAATTTATGGTTCGCCACCATATCATTGGACTGCGTTGTAACGGACACAACATTTACTGAAGGCTTCTTGCCCGTTGCAAGAGATCCATTGCCAAGTTATATATTTATCCCATCGCACCATGCACTGAGAAAACTTTTTCTAACCGTGAATCTGAGCACACAGACTCATTGATTTTACACAGTGATTATTGTGCTATTGTCCTCTATCCTATTGTAGTGTCTAAGTTACTCTTTGAACCTGAGATTTTTAACCCCGAGCGTGTATGTCGGACGAGTTCAACACTATAGAGAAAGTTGTCGAAGAAGTTCTGATCAACCTCATGATTGAAAGAGTCATGTCGATGCCTGCAGGTGAACAAGCTTCATCAATGAGAATGGTGCAAGCCTCTCCGTTAACTGTTCACGGAGCCGGACCATCCTGACCATTAGAAGAAAAGAGAACCAAGCACAAAGACAACCTCACAAATGAAAAAATGATTCCAACCATATTTATCGATTACATCCCGCCTCTGGCTGGTGTGGTTAATCACGATAGTGTACCAAGGGATTTCGAGTACACTATAGTTACTGCGTACCTTCCGAAGGGGATACAGGCAGTTCGAACAGAGCAGGACAAGATCACAGCATTGAAGTTCAATGACTTCAACCTCGGAGATCGCAATATCTATGGTATGCTCGCCCCATACAAGTACCTAAATAGAAAAAAAGGGAAGAAATCAAATATAATTCCCCAGTCGTGGACAATGAACCTCACACAGTCCACCCTGCTGAACGTCATGAAGATCCCACACTTCGAAAGACACCAGGAAGTCAATGCTTGTGTCAAGCTGCTACTGTCATGTTACCATGGTGGATACTTATGGTTAGACCACTGCATTATAGTTGACTCAACGCTGATCCACATGATCACAGGCTTGAGTATGCAAGGACCCGACCTGCAGGAATTTCATCCAGGAAAAGCTGCATATCACACACTAACATAGAAGATCAAGGATACCTATGGCGACGTTGAGAAGGGAACAAGAGGATACAAGGTAGCTTCCATCCAGAGTGGTTCATTGCACCTCGCATGTCAATTGATAGATGGAAAATTAGTAAGGAAAAACTGACCTACATAGGTCACTGACGTTGTCACTGAACTCCCAGGGAAGTGCGCGGAAGGTCTACAAATGAACTTGGCGACGTACCTAGTTAACTAGTTGGAACTAGATTTTCGAGAAGCATAGGATTAGGGTTATGAATTTCATTTTAGATAGCTCCTGGTCCTCATTGCATTTGTTTCCTGGGAGATGCCGAAAGGAGCAAACTTTCGAGACATAGAGTCGTTTGAACCGCTTTCCGTGAAGTTCGCTACCCTGTGGTATTCAATTGATATGAACAAACAGTGGTAGTCGAATGTTGTGTTTCATACATACTACCTCCAGCTAAAGCGAGCCATCAAATCCAAGCCTCACATGACTCTAAACACCTTTAGAGGTTCCGACCACTAATGAAGTTCAACACAGATCGACACTTCACCTACATTACAACGCAGGTAAATGAACATAAAGAGCAGCTCCAAACATATTACAATCTTAAAAAATAATACCTTGAGGAAATAACTAAGGAATGGTCCGTTGACCTCCTTATCCCCACCAAACCTACAGAGATATCTGATCTTGACAGCCTAGAGGACACCCATAAAGAACATAATACACCCGGAACGAGTAGGCAGAAGAAGATTGAGGAGGTCCAAAACTTAAGCAACACCTCAGGAAAGACTCCTTCAGTGTCACCTGACTGAGGGGGTGGTGATGAAGTAGAATCTGAACAAAATCCCAACGAAGTAACACCACCCAGAGACGAGGTTGACCCCTTGAAGAAGAGTAAGGTTTCCCCCCCGAAACCTTCTTCCTGGAAGAAATAGAAAGCTACCATGACCAAGATGCAGACTGTCCTCACCTCCGATGACTTTGATTTCATCATATCAGCCCTGAATGATGCTTCACTGGAGATAGTAGAGAAACAAGGAGTGAAGAAGGAATAAATGTATGATAGGATCGAAGTCGAACTCCAAGGGGTACAACATGCCCTTTAGTCCAGTCACGCAGTCTCCACTACGCCTCTGCCATTGGGAGAACCAAAGTTGGGAGATGAGCCAAACCAAACAAACCACCCAGGCTTTGACACAAGTACAAGGAGTACTTGTCGAATAGAATTGAGCTACAAAACAAGAAAAGATTGCTCTCCAAGTGAAGTTCGATGAAGAAAAAGAATAGATGCAACAAGGAAAAGAACAGTTGCTCGTAGAGAAACTCAAAGTGAAAGAAGCGGTCAGTAGATCACTTCGCTCTATGAAAGTCGTAGAAATAAAGGCAGAGGATCAAGTCACGTAGCAAGTAGAGCAGCTCACAAAAGTTATCTAGCAGTTACAACAACACATAGCAGACTTAGAGCTCCGCGAAGTGCCTAAGACTCCACAGGATGTAAGGGATCAAAGAGAAGCAACTTATTGAAGCACAATTGAGAGAATAAAAGACCTTGCTATGGAATGTAAGAAACTCACTGATCACAGTGCCCAGACCTATGGGCAACTCACTGACAACCCAGAACTGAAGGAATTGGATTTGCAGCTCCAAGAGGCGAAGTATCAAGCCGAAATGATACAAGAATAGCTAAATCCCTTGTTATCTATGGAAAGAATGAAGCATTCCCAAGAGAAACACACCACCCAATAGTAGATCCACACTATCTAGAGAAGAGTTATGGAAGTAACTCAAAGGATCCAACCTGTACAAGATAAGGCCTACCAATTGTTCACAGAGGTCGAAGGCTAAGGAGCATAACTAGAGTAGGTTGTCACTGCAGCTGAACAATGCTTGGAGGGACCTGTGAACAAGGTACTCATCCAAGAGTTCTTTGCACAAGAGGCCATGTCACAACAACAAGTTGAAGAAGCTCGAGCTAAGCTCGAGGCTTTCGAAGTAGAACTACCTAGATCGGAGTGACTTGGGATGAGTCACAGGTGAGTGTTGGGGGCTTGTTGGACCTTGACCAAGTTTTGGGAGATCCTTGGTCAAGTTTGACCTATTTTGGGACTTCGACATTCTATTGAAGGCAGAGCGCAAGACGAAGCAAATATCACGGGATCTCGCCCCCTTTTTGGGTCCTTTCTGAGATTTGGGATTATGTAACGGGTATGGGATTTCGTCCCATGGGTTTACCCATGTTTAGGCCTATTTTGTAAAGTATAAATAGATGTCTAGGCTATGTAAGAGGTGGACAAGATATGCATATCTGTGTGATATCGAGCTAAGTGATAGTGATCGATATATGTGATCAAAGGATTGTAAGTTCTCTATGCATACTGTGTGAAGCTTGCAGAGCTAAGTGCAAGTGACTGTAGAAGGCTTAGTGTTTTATCCTAGCTTGGGGAAGGAGGATTTGGCAAGGTGCGCGCAGATCTCCTGTCCTACACAGAGTAGGATTTTGAGGCTTTGTGCATGTAACTGATTAACATAAGATAATAGAAAAGAAGAAGAGTTGGTGGACGTAGCCCCAGGGTGGGGGTGAACCACGTACATGCTATGTTTCTATGCTTTGTGCAATGTCTTGATGTGTTTATGCCTTTACTTGCTAAGTGCTTTGATATAGATAGATAGATCTGTTTATGCTTTGTGCTAATGATGTATATGGATGTAGATCTGACCTATGTGAATGTGCTTAGTGCTTGAATCTGCTAAATCTAATCGACCTTTCCATGATAAAGGATAGATACATCAGATCTGGATGAATGATGCGATGCTTTGTTTTATTTGCATAGTAGATAGTGGTTGAATATTGATGAAGTGTTGGTGCTAAGTGCTCTATTAAGTATTACTATCATAGATTTTTGTCCCAGCTAAGGTTGCAGACACCTGAGTCCTACAACCACCCCTGCCTCTACCTCGGGTGAGACTTCATCTGCTTCACAGGTGTTGCCGAAAGGGCTAGTAGTTAGGGTTTTGTTGGTGTGTTGTTATAGCATTGAACCCTCGGTCTTCCCCTGTGCCAACAATGAAGAGTATCATTCTTTAATGGAAAACGATACTTGGGATCTTGTACCTCTTTCAAAAGGAATAAAACTTGTCAAATGTAAATGGGTCTACAGAACTAAGTATGTATCAGATGGAAGTGTTGAAATACACAAGGACTGGTTAGTTGCCAAAGGATTTTCCCAAGTTGAAGGAATTGACTATAATGAAACCTTTTCCCTTGTAGAAAAAATGAATTATATCCGCCTTGTTCTTTCCTTTGATGCCTCACATAAATGGGAGGTCCATGAGATGGATGTTAAATTCACCTTCTTACATGGATATTTGCAAGAATAAATATACATGGAACAACCTTCTGGCTATGTCGAAAATGACTCTAGCCTTGTTTGTCATCTTAAGAAATATCTTTATGGTCTCAAGCAAGCTCCCTGAGCTTGGTATGCCAAAATTGACAAATTTCTTATTTTCGCTGGATTCTCTAATGCCATTCTGATCTTAATGTCTATACCAAGAAATTATGAAGCCATCTCATAATCCTTGTCCGTTTTATTGATGAACTTATCCTTACTAGTAGTGGCTCAAAAATTTTAAACCATGTGAAAACCATCCTTAAGAAGAAATTTGAAATGACAGACTTAAGATTTTTGCACTATTTCCTTGGCCTCCAAGTTTTACAAACCAATGAAGGAATTTTTCTTTCCCAATCGAAGTATGCTTGTGACCTTCTTCATTGCTTTCACATGAATGATTGTAAACCAACCCCTTCTCCCTTCTAGTCTGAATTAAAGCTTCCTGCCACCTGTACTTCTCCCGAAGTTGATGCCACCTTGTACTATCAGTTAGTTAGTAGCCTCTTATACTTTACTCATACCCGTCCTGATCTTTCCTTTGTTGTTGGTCTTGTTTCCTGGTATATGAAAACACCCCATGAAATCTATTAGAAAGAAACTAAAAGGATACTTCACTATGTCTGTGGTACAATTCAGTTCAGGATACATTACAGTTCAGGGGGTGATCCTTTATTGGTTGGTTTCACTTATTTATATTGGGCCGATGACCCTGATGATCGACAATATACTATAGGTTATGTTTTCATCCTTGGTTTAGGATCTATCACTTGGGCATGTAAGAAACAACAAGCTATTGCACTTTCTTCCACAGAAGCAAAGTACCGAGCAAAGATAAATGCAAGTCAGTAAGCCTTATGGCTTCAACATAATCTTTCAGAGTTTGGATTCTAGCAGCAACATCCGACCAACCTTTGGTGTGATAATTAGAGTGCAATCAATCTCTCCAAATACTCATTTCAACATCAAGTCAACAAACACATCAATATACACATGCACTTCATTAGAAAGCTCATTCATGATCAAGTTATTGAAGTGCTCCTCTTCCCTACAGAAGATCAAGTTGCATACATTTTCACAAAGTATCTTACAGAAGTGAAGTTTTCCAAACTTCGATCTATGTTAGGAGTTCAGGAAGTTTTCATAAATGGGGGATAGGCTCTAATGCCTCCTTCCTTCTCCTATTATTCCACTATTGTAAATCCTTCAATCCTATCCCAAGTTGTTCTTAAGGGGGGATTTTAGGATATTTAGACACTTAGGAGTTAGTTAAGATCTACTGGGTATAATGTGTCATTAGGTAAAAGCGTATTTCTTAGTGTGTTTCTTTAGTATGCATTAGTATGCATTTTTAGTTAGGAAATCCGATGGTCATGATATGTTCCCAACATAGAGTCATTTGATGGTTCATATTCTCCTCAATATTAACGACCATTGATTCATCGCTTAACACCTGATTGGTCCATGATCTCTATTTAAAGAGCATGGAGGGTCATTTTTTGATGATCGATTGTAAGAAAATATCTTGTAAAATCTCTCTGTAATCTTTTTCTTTTGCATTAATAAACTGCTCCAAGTGGTGACGTTGGCTGGGGCTGTGGATGTTTCCCTGTAGGGGTTTTACCACGTCAAAACATCGGTGTTTTGATCTTTTATTTGGTTGTGTGAGTGGTTAATGAAGGTGTTCGTCCTTTGTTGGAATACTTGTGTTGTCAAACACCAATAAAAACCCTTTTTTTAGGGTAAAAATGCAAGCTTTTCGAATCAAAGCATTGAAAATTAGTACTCTTGGAACCAAAATATTATCAACCAAATATTTTTTTTCCAGTAACTCTAATTCTACAAAAAATGTCCATGCAACAATTATTGTTATAATTATGCATATTGTAAAATTGTCATTAATTAAGTTATAGGCCATTATTTGTCTTGATCTTTCAAAGAACCACTATACACGAATCAGAATTATGAGATTTCAAATACATTATTTTCTAAATTATCTTCCAATGACTATACTTATGTGTCAATATGATTTTCGAGTTGAAAGTTATGACTTTCCAAAATCAACAGTTTCACCCCTTTTTGCACTTGTTTCATTGGTACAAATATTCTCAAAGGCTAAATTCTACCACCCATAAAAATAAAAATGGTGAAAATAAGGAAAACTATTATTTTGGGCGTTGATACTATTCTCGATTGTGAATACATAGAAAATCTCATATTCAAGATCTAAGCCTTCAACTAACTTTTTCATTAATCTGGTTTTGACAACTTTGTCCTTTTGAATTTTCTCCGAACTTGGATTTTATAGCAAAAAATGGCTATCTCCGAAATGGAGAAAAACTGGGAAAAAATCCTCAAGACAAAGTTGTTTAGATTGATGAGTAGGTAAAATGTTGACTAAATAAAAATTTTCATATTCATGATCAGGGTTCCTTCTCCTCTGAATATTTCAAAAATACCCCAAAAGTGTTTGGGAATAGTGTATTTTCCCCTATTTGGGCACTAGCTGCAGAGGATGAATGTTCCACTCAACTTAGACTTATTTCTCCAATTCTCAGAAACAAATTATCCCCAAGATGGGGCTATGAATCCACAAGAGAGAGTGTCCTTTAATGGTGTCTTCTATCCAGTAACAACTCAATATAACCCACACCAAGCTAATTTCCTACAACCATCCCAATCCACCAACTCTCTTTCCCTTCAACCTGCACATCCCAAGGGATGAGATCCCTTTCTCTGCACACAGTCCCTCAGGATATCCCACTTCTCTCCAGGGCTATAACATAGATTGGCTAGGAAATCTCTCTTGTTGGGGACTCTAGGAATACTAGTTGTAATATGAAAAACTCAAAACATAAAGATCACTTGTTCCTACATATAAATATCACTCCATAGGCCTAATATCATGCTTCTTTAGGAAATTACAACTCCAATAATTTTCCCACAAAACCCATTATGGTTATCTTCAAGCTCTAGCACTCAACACACTCTTGTTGTCCAAAAAACTACTTGTTAAAAAGGCCTATAATACCCATTTGAATTTCATTTTACCCATGCATGTTGATTCTCATATTCCCTAATGTTGATTGTACTCAACCCCATGCTCTCAATCGCTATGTGAGGTTACTTTTTCCACCAACCCTCTTATATGTATTAAGTGATTGGGGCTTTGAAACAATCAAAAGGGAAAGTAGAAGTTTCATATAGAATAATTTTAGAAAAGTGAATTGGGATTAATACACATGAATAATCCCCCCGTTGGACCCCCTCTATTTTGGAAACTTAGCTCCCATGACTCCATTTGTATCCATTTGTAGCCAACAATACATTTTATTTTATTATTTTCGATATAAAATGTTTACATATTACATCGCTTTGCTCATGTCCATACATCATATTTACATTATACATTGCTAAATTGGGGATTCCAAATGAGGATGTTACAATTATCACCTTTTTCTACCATGACCTTAACATCATTGTAATGTTTTTGACAAAGACCTTAAAAGAAACCGCCAAATTGAAACCTCATTTTTTTATTTTCGATGTTAGAACTACAACTTATTTAAAACCTTGAGAGATGAAAACCAATACCATTGTAACGAAATCCTTAAAATCAACCCCTAAATCAAAAAGTGGTGCTCCCAGTAACACCCCTTTTTTAAGGGGAAAAACTACAAATTTTTGCAATTGGATCATTGACAAGTAGTACCCTTGGAACCAAAATCTTGAGACTGACCCCTTAATCGAAAAAAAGAAACTATCAATAGTGACCTATTTTATTTCGATCTTATAATTGTACATACATTGAGACCAATTGGTCTATCAGACCTTGATAAGGTTAGCTATTACTTCATTTTCTTTAAAATTGTATTTTTATGCTAAAAAAGCATTGAGAGAAGTGTTCCAAGATCACCATAATTTCGATGACTTAGGAGGTTAGGAAGGTCGGTAATGTGGAATATATTTTTAAGTTGGGATCTAATATGGGTATAGGCATGTCAATCCAAGAGGAAGTGTTTTTCATATTCTATCCGCTTAGTGTCACAAAGGTGACAAATTTTCTCATCCCATGGTGTTTTGGGAGTTGTCCAATGTTCTATTTCACTATGTATCTCATGAGTGTTTGTTCTTATTTTAGAAATGTTGATTTACTTTTCACTTTTCAAAACTAAGAGGCAATTTTGATATTCTAAATTATGGTTGGCCACCTCCTTGTAGTATCTTAATTCCCTTTTATCCACTAATTCTTTATCACACCACATATTTGTAATATTATTGATATTTTGCATGATGACTTCTTCTTGTATTCCCCAATGATTTATCCAACATTTGGCATCTTTATTCCATCTCCACTTGAGCCCCTGGTGGTTTTGGCTAGAGTTTGAAGGAATTTTGGAGAGCCTCTTGTTATCCATGTTGTTTATCTTGTTCTTGTACGTTAGGTATTGTTGGCTCCCCAACAGTCTCCCTTTATTTTTTAGTAAAAATTCAAGGAGACCCCCTTGACCATGCAAAAATATCTCTTTCATGACATCCGAATCTATCTTACTTGATCTGAGAAGATGATTTTATGGATTATTTTGGTGTGATGGCTCGCTTATAATGTATAACTTCACAAAATTGTATCGAATGGATCTTTGGTCTTTTGATAGTCCTTTTATCTTATTTGAGTGGTTTGCTTTGAATTGTGTGAATATTTTGTGATTTAAATGTTTCCACTGGACATTATTACATTGAATATACTAACTATTGAAAGTGACATTAATATTGGTTCTTCATTCTTATATTGATTATTTTGAATTTTGAATTTCTTGATTTTCAACACGAAAATTTAAAACAAGACTATGAAGGATTTCATGATGCATTTCAATGATTAGAAAATGGTTTCATAACATGTTTTTATTTTCAGGTCTTCTCTGTTGGTTAATGAATGAAAAATCTAGTTATCATCATGATTCGATAATGGAATGAAATAATATATTTATTATTACTTTTATACATTTGTTCTTGTTTTCCTAATACTATTTGATGATATTTCAAAAAGGAATGATCTCATTTTAGCATGAGCTAGCCAACTAGATTTCGATGAATAATGAAGACATAACTTTCTTTGGTCTTAGTCCTAATGGTCATAATCCTTATCATAACTAAAAACTATGAACAATGGTTAGATTTTCTTTATGTATTTGGACCTTTCATTTGAATTACATGACATTACAAAGGTCATTACTATAAAAGTTTGTGTTACTATCATGTCATGGTTTTCAAGTCATTATTGTTATTACTTGGTCATTACGCAAAGGTATTTTCAATTAATTTTTTTAACGATTGTTCTTAATAACCACATAATTCGAAAAACTGAATTGATTACATGTTACACTATGTTTAATACATGTGGCTAATAAAACAATTGAGAATTGCATTGTTTACCGTCAATTAAATGGAAAAGTGTCCAAGGTGAGTGACATAGAAAGTTTAATGGATAAGACAGTAATAACATGAGTTACCCATTTGTCGGTAGAAAGAGAAAAGTGGCCCAAGAGTTTTCCAGTGATTTAACAATTCCTTTTTGTGCATTTGTTTATAGTTTGTTTGTAAAATAAGAATATATGTTAGTTTATTTATTTTTTGTATTGTTTTGTTATATTAATAATTAAATATGTGATTTAAAAAAATAGATATCCAGGTGGATATCTGTGGCCACCCACCTTTTCCAACTGGCTCAAAACAGTTTTCTGGCAATTTTGACGATTTACTATTTTTAGCAGTTTTAACTTTTGGGACCATTTTGAGAGCCTAAATGAAGGTTTTTCGGGATTGAGATTCTCAATGATAGAATAAGACATGATTGAGCCCCAAAAATGAATCTCCTCAATGATACCTTTCCAATGGGCTATCATGCGCCTAAAACAAAGATTGTATGAAAAAGTTACGACCTCGAGAAGTCGATGTACTGACTTACCCAAACGGGGCCCACATGACTTTTAGTGCTTCAGAGCCTCATTGTAATCATATTATTGTGAATGAGTGTAGTTGTCACATATCTTCTCAGAGATAAGCCTCCACCATTCCAGCAAGCTTGTTTCCGCTGCATTTTATAGTTTCAACTTATTTTGTTATTGAATAGAAAACCAGTTTTACTGTATCTCTGTTATTTTGTATTAAGCACTTGTTAATAATCTGTAGTCATTTCGTTTTGCTCATAAAATCTAGATCGGTGGCATTAGAGTGTTCTACTCCTTGTCATCTTAATGTATGTCCCCAATGAGTTCGGAGTACAAAGAGTTGGGTCTCGAGATTGTTTCTCTTGAGGAAAAAAGCTCTTGCATGCCCAAGTGACCTCTAATGGCAGGAGAAAAAATATGACGGGATAGGAGATCCTTTCAAACTGTTGATTGAGGAATCCCTCATGCAACAAAGGAACGAGATGATGTATAGTTTTGCGCAAATCCTTTGGCGGCTACCAACAGGTGACACACCTTCTTCGAACAGAGGCCCCGCCCCCTTCAAGGTACAAATAAACTTCGATATTCCTATATTTGAAGGTAAGATAGACACATATGCTGTAGACAAGTGGTGGAATCTACTAGAAGGGTATTTTTCTGTCCATAACTTTTCGAATAGAGAAAATATTACTTTTACTATTACTTTCTCTAAGTAATATTTTCTCTATTCGAAAAGTTACTATTACTATTACTAGACACATGAAATTACTTAGATTCATTACTTATATTCGAATAGAAAATTAATTAGATTCATTACTTAGAATCATTACTTTGAACAGGAAATTGTACAGGATACCCGAGGCAGTCCCACCAAGTGTTATTTCCTTGATCTTTGCTAAGCAATGCAGGAAGGTCATCTCTTAGATGGGGAAGTTTTTCTTGTTTGTGATTTGCTCTTAGGATAAGAGAAATATCACATCCACATCCAGGGTCTCTACGGCCGACCTCTCCACATAGCAGAAGCAAGTAGATAAGGTCATGGAAGAATACTTAGATATGTTCTCCTCACCTACCGGGGTACCTCTGCACTGCCAGGTTAAGTACCCCATCAATCTGACCCCTAGCGCACCACTGCCCAATGGGCCAGTCTATCACCGCTCTCTGTTAGAGAATGAGGAGATCGAGCGACAAATCCAAGAATTGCTCCACAAGGGGAACATCCATCCTAGCTCATCACCGTGTGAGAGACCAATCATGTTGGTATAGAAGAAAGATGGAACCTGGCGATTCTGCATTGATTATTGGGCTCCGAATAAAATCACAGTCATAAAATGGTACTCGATGTTGGACAACTAAGAGGGGGGTGGGATGAATCAGTTGTTACCATGCTTAAACAATTATGCTTCTTTCAAACTCTTTGCAAAAACACTGAATGATGATCACATTAATGATGGGAAATAAACAATGGCACATTCAACATCATTCACACATATATGAGAAACACAGAGACATATATTTCCTGAGGAAACCCATACAGGGTAAAAACCTCTTTTTATTTAGATGATAAGTAATAGTTACATTCTTTACAGTATCATACATATGAGCACCAACTCATAATGAGGCTACAACCTCAGTTTTGCAAGATGCTACTTGCTGAGAGCACCAACTCTCTTTTTTCTCTAGCACCCACTAGAAGGAAGCACCAACTCCCTGGTTTCTCTAGCACCAACTAGAAGGAATCACCAACTCCTTGGTTTCTCTAGAACCAACTAGAAGGGAGCACCAACTCCCTGAGTGTTTCCAGCACCAACTGGATGGAAGTGCGAATTTCCAATCATACAGGCACCAACCTGTATAACAAAGAACAAGAGTTCTCCCTTGCACCACCCTGCCACCCTGGTTTCTCTGGATGCAACCAGATGGAAGCTACAAATCCTTGTCTTCAAGCACCCACTTGAACCTCTAAGGACAACAGTCCTCCCTAGCACCTCCCAACCTCCCTGAAATATAAATATTTTCTACTGAAACTTATTACAGTGATATAATGTTCAACAATGGCTTACCAGACTCATCACTGTTCTACTACATTTCATTGGTCTGTCTGCCTCACTGCCTTCCTGCACACATGACTTGCACTATCTATTCTTATGCTTTTTATGCTCTATGCACCATGTCCATTCACTGCACAGATCCTCTTCTATTCAATTCAGCTGCTGCACTCTCCTCCTTCTTCACACATGAATCACCTTCAACAACAACAACCACAACAAACTCCAACATCAACAACAACTACTTCTTTTCTCCGTATCGTGTATATATGGCTTCTGTGCATCTTTTTCATGCAATATTCGCCATTCCTCTACATGCTCATGCCGTACCAATTTCCTCCACATCTCAAGTGCTCTGCGTGATCATCATCGCGACTCTTCAACTTCTCTGGCAGTTCAACCCCTGTGTCTATCATCACTAGGTGCTAAGCTGAGATTCCTTTTTCTCTCTAGTAGTTGAGACTCTTTGTCTTCTCTGTTACATTCGAGCTCATCCTTTCTGTTTTAGTTACGAGCTCTAACCCTCATCCAACTTTCAATTTCCTCCACTAATCGTCTTCATTTCATTGGAAGATTCCATGTGACTCTTCAGCTTCTCTGGTTGTTTTCCACCATGCATCTAGCATCACTGGGTGTTTTGCTGAGATTTCTCAACCTCTTTGGAAGTTGAGACTCCTCATCTTATTAGGCGCAACCGAGCTTATGCCTACCTAAGTTTGGGGTGCATATGCACCTTTTGGATATGCAACGAGCATATATGGATGACCAGAATCTGTGCTCCCAGATCTACAGTCGGGATTCGATTCCGGAGCCCCCCTGCCATTCTACCTTTAAGTGGAGGGGGGGGGGGGGTTCAGAATTGCGCACGCATCTCTCAAGAGGCCAGTATTAGATTGCCCATTTCAACAATGCTCACGCGATTTTGAGCCCCCCTTGCCTGCCTTTTTTCCTTTAATACGGGGGGGGGTCCAGAATGGTGGGGTATTGACGAAGGACCCCACTCCCGTCGTGTCACCTTTTGTATCGTTCTCCACCTGACCGTGTGATAAGGATCGTTCTCTTTATCCCCTCCTCATCCTCCGACATCTATCCATCTCTCGATTTCCAAAACTCCGAAGTGGTGTATATCTGATGACATCACACGTGGATTGACACGTGTTGAATACTGCCACGTGTCACTCTGATTCGTGACTTACATGTGCCTGACATGTTGAATCAGTATGACACTTGTCATTACTTGGTTGTGCCACGTGTTCCTAGCTGACATGGTATGCTGATGTGAGTTGGATCGACGGTCCAGATCACATCTTGATCTGACGGTTCAGATTCAGTCGGGATTTCACACATCGCAATTTCGACACTCTTGATGTTCAGTTTTTTTGTCACTTCAAAGTCCCGATCCATGAAACTCCATAATGGATTCGTATCAACGGTCCAGATCACATATTGATCTGACGACTGCGATTAAATCACGATATCGCATATCGCGATTTCAGGATTCTTGTTGCATTGTTTACTTGCCACTCCATGTTGCGATCCCCGAAACTCCGACACGAACTGGAATCAACGGTCCAAATCAAAGCTTGATCTTGCAGCTCAGATTACATCGCGATTTTTCATATCGCGATATCGGGATTCCTGATGTTAATAATCTTTGACATGTTCAACTCGCGATCCTCGAAACTCCGACATGGACTGGGATCAACGGTTCAGATTCAACCTCGATCTGACAGCTCAGATTAAGTCACGATTTCGCATATCGCGATTACGCCCACTTCTCCTTGTTATACTTTAAAAGGTGTGTAGGTTCTCCTTGATCCAATGATGGTCGGGTCCTGTGCTTGGATCTAACATCTGAGATCTGTCCTCTTGTTTAGCGCTCTTCTTGTCTATATTCTGATCTGATGGCCCTCATTCTTTCGGGAATTTTGAATGAGATCCAACGATCAGAAATGCTTCTCGGGCCTTCAATCATTTTATCAATGTTGCGTTGCCTTCGATCATTCGATCTTCCTGGACTTATCTTCTATTTTCCTGTTGATCATCGCTGCTGTACTCAAGCCATCATCACTACTGTATTTTCCATCAATGACAAGCATATGTTTCCTATTAAACATTTTCCAACAATCTTCCCCTTTGGCATTGATGGCAACTAAGGCACCCAAATTCTTTCCTCCCCCTTTGAAATCAATGTCAAAGAAGAGGCATGCTCCCCCTGAGCTATTGTAGTAATTTTAGGAGGCATTAGATATTCAAACAATACAAATATCCCCCTAACAAGATGGACTCTTTTAGGTGTGAAATGAAATGACACCCAACTTCTGTCTGAGATATTCAAATGGTGTCTTGGCTAGGGGCTTAGTAAAGATGTCTACAATTTGTTCTATAGTGAGAATGTAATGGACCTGAACAATCTGATTGGAGACCTGCTCTCTTAGAAAATGATATTTTATGGGAACATGTTTTGTCTTGGAGTGGAAGACATAATTTTTAGACACACTGATGGCACTAGTGTTATCACAATGAATTGGGATTGGTGTAGTGTATTTTACCTCCAAGTCTGCAAGTGTCTGAATCATCCATAATACCTGAGTGAAACAGGTAGAATCAGCAATGTACTCTGCCTCTGTGGTTGATAAAGAAATGGAACCTTGATTTTTACGAAGCCATGCTACTAAGGAGTCACCCAACAAGAATGCTCCTCCACTGGCGCTTTTTCTCTCATCAACACAGTTTGCCCAATCTGCATCTGAATAAGCAGTCAACTGAAGACTTTGATTTCTGGGATACCACAGACCATAAGTCATTGTCTCTTTCAAATACCTG
>JZKD02S0038275.1:258452-273368 GCA_000966675.3 Picea glauca | reverse complement strand
AATGGTGGGGTATTGACGAAGGACCCCACTCCCGTCGTGTCACCTTTTGTATCGTTCTCCACCTGATCATGTGACAAGGCTCATTCCCTTTAGCCCCTCCTCATCCTCTGACATCTATCCATCTCCCAATTTCTGAAACTCCGAAGTGGTGTATATCTGCTGATGTCACACGTAGATTGACACGTGTTGAATACTGCCATGTGTCACTCTGATTCATGACTTACATGTGCCTGACATGTTGAATTAGTCTGACACTTTTCATTACTTGGTTGTGCCACGTGTTCCTAGATGACATGGTATGCTGACGTGAGTTGGATCGACAATCCATATCACATCTTGATCTGACAGTTCAGATTCAGTCGGGATTTCACACATCGCAATTTCGACACTCTTGACGTTCAGTGTTTTTGTCACTTCAAAGTCCCGATCCATGAAACTCCGTAATGGAGTCGTATCAACGGTCCAGATCACATCTTGATCTGACGACTGCGATTAAATCACAATATTGCATATTGTGATTTCAGGATTCTTGTTTCATTGTTTACTTGCCACTCCATGTTGCGATCCCTGAAACTCCGACACGGACTGGAATCAACGGTCTAGATCAAAGCGTGATCTGACGACTCAGATTACACCGCTATTTCGCATATTCCGATATCGGGATTCCTGATGTTAATAATCTTTGACATGTTCAACTCGCGATCCTCGAAACTCTGACATGGACTGGGATCAACGGTCCAGTTTCAACCTCGATCTGACGGCTCATATTAAGTCGCGATTTCGCATATCGCGATTACACCCGCTTCTCCTTGTTATACTTTAAAAGGTGTGCAACTTCTCCTTGATCCAATGATGGTCGGGTCCTGCACTTGGATCTAATGCCTTAGATCTGTCCTCCTGTTCAACGCTCTTCTTATCTATATTTTGATCTGGCGTCCCTCGTTCTTTTGAGAATTTTGAATGAGATCCAATGATCAGAAATGCTTCTCGAGCCTTCGATCATTTTATCAATGTTGCGTTGCCTTCAATCATTCGATCTTCCTGGATTTATCTTTTATTTGCCTATTGATCATCATTGTTGTACTCAAGCCATCATCACTGTTGTATTTGCCATCAATGACAAGCATATGATGCATGTTAAACATTTTCCAACACCCGATTCCCCGAATCAATGACCTCCTTGTTCAACTCACGAGAGCCAAATATTTCAGTAAGATTGATCTAAAGTCTGGCTACCAATAGTTCATGATAAAACAAATATATGTGTGGATGACCGCCTTCAAGTTAAAGGAAGGTATTTTTAAATGGTGGGTCATGCCCTTTGGTTTGACAAATGATCCAACCACTTTCATGAGGATGATGGACGATATCTTGCGACCATTCACCAATACTTTTGTAGTGGTGTAACTGGATGACATTCTCATTTACAACAAGACTTGGGCCAAACACTTGCAACATATTCAACAAGGTCTGCACACCTTCGGCAACACAAGCTATACACCAACTTGGAAAAATGCTCCTTTGTCATGGACAGGGTCCATTACCTAGGCTACATCATTGATCAACATGGTGTACATGTGGACCTAGTCAATATCCAAGTCATCCGTGACTGACCAGCCCCAACTACACTCACTGAGCTTCAGAGATTCTTGGGCCTTGCTAATTTATACTATAGGTTCATGTTGGGATTCTCCCATATTGCATGGGCCCTCAACCAAATAACTAGGGGTGGTGGTAAGGAAAAATTACGTGGGGCTAGTACCAACAACAAAAGTTCGATGATTTTAAGTAGCGGTTGTGCTTAGCCCCAGTAATTTCATTACCATACCTACAACAACCCTTTGAGATCGAGACAGATGCTTTAGACTATGATGTGGGCGTCGTTCTCACTCATCACGACCACCCCATGGCCTATCATAGTGAGACACTATCAGATGTTGTCCGTAAGTACCCTACTTATGACAAAGAAATGTACTCCATTGTGCAAGCCTGCCTCCAGTGGAGACATTACATTCTTGGGAAGGAGATAGTCATCAAAACTGATCATAAGCCACTGTAGTTCATGCAGACACAAGGAAAATTGCAGAATGACCGCCATCAAAAGTGGTCCACATACTTGCAACAATTCCACCTCACCATCAATTATAAAACATGAAGCACCAATTGCGTCGTTGATTGCCTCAGCAAACTTCCAGTCGTGACACTCACCACGGTGCTAGACTCTTGCTGCCATGAGACCTCTGGATGGTCCCAAATATATGAGACAGACCTAGACTTCACCACCACCTACCAAATGTTTGGGTGAAAAGACAATCGTCGATAATTTCCATCTTCAGGATGGGTTGTTGTGTCGTCTGGGCCATATCTATGTTCCATCAAGAAAGTGAGCAAAGATGATATAGGAAGTCCACTGCAGTCAGGTGGTAGGACACTTCGATGTCGAAAAGACAGTGGCAATGCTACAAAAACATTTCTATTGGCTGAAACTTCGAGAGGAGGTCAACAAGTATATTAGGTCCTACAATGCCTGCTTTATTTTCAAACCGACCACTAAGAAACATGGCCTGTACACACCTCTTCCTACTCCTGACAAGCCATGGGAATCCATATCAATGGACTACATGTCAGGCCTCCCATCCACCAAGTGGGGAAACGACTATGTTTTTGTGGTTGTTGATCGCTTTTCTAAGATGGTGATTCTGGTTGCCTGCAAGAAGAGCATCACAACAAAGGCCACTTCCAAGTTCTTCTTTGAATGAGTCTAGGTAAATTTTGGAATCCCACAAAATATTGTCTCAGATTGGGACAGTTGATTTCTCAACACATTCTGGCCAAGCCTATGGTCACTTCTGGACACCAAGCTCACCAAATCCACGACCTTCCATCCCCAGATAGATGTCCAAACCGAGATCGTAAATCGAATGATTGTGCATATCCTTCACATGTATAATTCCAAGCACCCTCGCACATGGGATGAGAGCGTTCCCTATGTCTAGCATAGCTACATATGATCCCTGCATAGCTCAACCAACGACAACCCCTTTTAGGTGGGGTTGGGATTCCAACCATTGGGTCCCATAGATTTTTAATTTCCCCTTGCAGTCACCTGAAATGACTCATCTCCTGTTCCAACTGAAGCTGACAAAGCAACTCGGTTCATTGAACAGATCCAGCACATCCGCCAATAAGTTCAGGATATCCTACAGAAGTCCAATGATAAGTACATGCAGCGCCATGATGAACATCAAGTGCCACATAAGTTTCAGGTGGGTGACAAAGTTTGGTTGCACTTGCAGAAAGAACACCTTAAAGGACCCCATTGGAAGCTTCAACCACTTTGTTATGGGACATACACCATCACCAAGTTTGTGGGAAATAATTCTTTTGAGCTCAACATTCCTCCTTTCCTTGGCCTGCACCTAGTGTTCAACGTGGATCTCCTTTGCCCTTATTTCCCACCATTATTGGACACCTCAAAAGTAGCAGAAGAACTAAAACCAACAAAGTTCAACCCCAACTGAATACAACATGCATCTCGTGATCAGATTTTGGACACACAAATTAAGGGCACTCGACAACAAAGGATCCAACTTTATCGAATCGTTAAAGCAAGACATCTCCTACACCAAGGAAAGTGGCTCACCCTGGGGCCAAATTCAGCATAAATTACCTCATCTAATGGGGGAACTCAATGCAATGGAGACCATTTATTCCTAAGGAGGGAGGATTGATCCAGATAGATATCAGTGGCCACCCACCTTTTCCAACTGTCTCAAAACAATTTTCTAGCAATTTTCGCAATTTACTATTTTTAGTAGTTTTAACTTCTGGGGCCATTTTGAGGGCCTAAATGAAGGTTTTTCGGGATCGAGATTATAAATGATATCCAAATGCATGATTGATCCCCCAAAATGAATCTCCTCAATGATACCTTTCCAACAGACTATCATGCGCCTAAAACGAAGATCGCATGCAAAAGTTATAACCCCGGGAAGTTGATGTACTAACTTACCCAAACGGGGCCCACATGACTTTTGGCACTTCAGAGCCTCATTGTAATCATATTCTTGTGAATGAGTGCAACCGTCACATCTCTTCTCAGAGATACGACGCCACCATTCCAGCAATCTTGTTTCCGCTGCATTTTACAGTTTCAGCTTATTTCGTTATTGAATAGAAAACTAGTTTTAGTGTATCTCTGTTATTTTGTGTTAAGCACCTGTTAATAATCTATAGTCATTTTGTTCTGCTCATAAAATCCAGATCAAATAGATAATGGAACATTCCATAGTTATTCTCAAATATTTTTGTTATTATTAGAGTTTGATTTTTTTTAGCATGAACAAACATTTAAATTATTTGTTTGATTTTGTTTGCTGTTACTAATAATTGTTTTGATTATTTTGTTTACAGGATCTCATAGTCCAGATCATGGAAGAGAGTTGGAATTACTCATTTGGGAGAATAGTTTCTAAAGGATTGAAATGAGAAAACTAAAAAATTTCTTCACTTCTGAGGAGGCGAAATCAAATCTTCATTTATGGGAAAACGATAACGAATTTACCCAAACACTCGAAAACCCATCTGCAGAATGAAGCAATTTATCAAACTCTTTAGGATTTTCTCCAGAAATGACATGGTTTTGGAGATACAGACAGATCGTTGACATGAAATTTTCCATATTTTGTGTTGCAGTCAACCTTCAATTTGGATTTTGTTTGAATGACCCAAGGATATCAAAGATTGATGTTTAGCATGAAATTAATTAAATTAAATTAGTTTATGTAGTCTGGGCTTATAAAAATAAGATTAGAAATATGAAGTAAAGGAGGAAAAATGTTGGGAGAATGAATGACCACAGATTGTAATGGAGAATATGGAACTCTGGATTATTTCATACTTTGTTTTCGGTGAGTAATTTTCATGTGTATTAATATACCATCTTTTGTGAAATGATACGTCCATTTTCTCCTTAGCATGATCACATATTGTTAAATTTCGACTTTAGTCCACTTTATCAATACATAGTTGTTTCTATTAAGATATTTGTGCATTCAATAATTTGTTTTCTTAATGAATCATATTCTTTGTGACAAAATTATTATAACTCATCTATTGTATTGTATCAGGTTTCTCTCTTATACTTTACAGGTGTTATGAGTGTCAATGAAATTGTTTTCACTAATGAAATGATATATGCATCTTCACAAAGGATCCAATTTAATAGTTGTTCTTTTTGTGATGGTGTCAAAAATTTCATTTTCTGTTTAAGTTTTCTCCTACAGATTCAATATAGTTTTGGATCATACAATGGTTTGCCATAGATTTTTCTTGACAGGTTGTTGGATGAGATTTTACATAGGAAGACACAACCATTAGATATTTCTTCCCTTCTGGCTAGGAATAGGTTACTAAATCTTAGTTTCTTTTGTGAATGTAAATTTTCTTTAAGTTTAGATGATTTGTTCATTTAAACCAGAACTTTCGTAATTTACATCCATACTCTTTTTTTTGGTTTGAATATGTAGTTAGAATATTGGTATTTGTAGGTTAAATTTAGATCTTTTAAAATTTTAATTTCGCCTGGGATTTCGTTCCCTTTGCAAAAACTTTTGTTTCAAAAGACTTATCTGAAATATTGTATCTGTATATTGTGTAAATTCTATACTTAGTAGTGTGAACAATAAACAATAGTTTATACAATAGATATTTGTTAGTAAGTAGTTAGTTGTTTGATCTAGATTATTTTCAGCATAAAATGAGAGTGGAGATATAATAAAGAAATGTATAGAGATATCTTAGATATCCAATAATATAACATAAATGTATTAGATATGAAACCATAAACACAGAGATACAATAATAGAAAATTTTATATTAATGGGCGAAAATGTACAAAGACTGTAAAAATACAGAGTGAAAGACTTGCTAGAATGGTGACAACTTATCTCTGAGAAGAGATGTGTTCGATACTCACATTCGCAAGAAGATAATTTTACGATGAGGCTCCAAAGGAATTTTTATCATAAATAAAATTCAAAACCCTAACCCTGAAAGATGAAAAGCCAACAATTTTACGGACCCTGTTTTGGGTAGTTTGGTGTATCAACTTCCCAGGGGCGTAGCTTTGGCATACGATCTTCGTTTGGGGCACACAATAGCTCGTTGGAAAGGTATCGACGAGGCAATTCATTTTGGGGGCTTAATTATATCCTTTGGCTATCATTGAGTAGCCCAATCCTGAAAAACCTTCATTTAGGCCCTCAAAATGGCCTCGAAAGTTTAGGAATTGAAAAATTGCTAAAAAATAGTAAGTTGCTAAAAAACCATTTTGATCCAATTGGAATAGGTGGGTGGCCACTGATATTGACCTATATCATTGTATTTATTTTATATTTTTAGGATAGATACCCTCATCAACCAATGGAGCCATTAAAACCGTCAGGGGTAGTTACTTCAAATAGATTAGGTTACACTTAGACAACCTTGGACCAAAATATTCTATTTCAATTGATGAGTGGTCACATATCACTCATCAAGAAATGGTGCTAGAAGGAGGGAAAGGTAAAATTAAATGATTTAATGTTTTATTTTCAAATTATTTGATTTAATCCTAAGTAAATATTTCTCTTCTAGGGTTTCAATCATGAACCCTGCGCGCGCCGCCCTGCGTCCTGCTATGGTCATGGGGGCCAAAGTATGGGGGCCTACGAGACCCTCTTATAGCTCTGTCACAGATCTAGAGAAAGGCTTCAAAAATTTCAAGCACCCGACCTTTGAACTTCCAACTGAAATGCAACACACCATCTGGGAGGAAGAGATGCCAAAGGAGAAACCAATGGAAATAGATCTGTAATCTAACCAGCCAAAAATGAATCGCACATGGGAACCAAGAAAGTGCATCCCGCAGGCCCCAATATCTCCCAAATATACTATCAACTCTCCAAGAATAGAAGACCAAAAACAATATATGAGGGATTTCTCCCTGATAGGGAAATTTTCAGGATTATGGCCATCAGAAAAGGATTTAGTCAAATGGATTCAGCACTGGTGGAATCCCAAGGGCCATTATTCCCTCCAACTTGGATCAAAATGATTCTTCACTATCAACTTGCACAACCTGGAGGACAGAAACAAAATCTTTGAATGAGGTCCGTACTTCTACAATTCAGCAGGTCTTTTCCTCCATTTCTGGACGGAAAGGTTTAACCCCGAGAAGGAAGATTTCATGCATGCCTTGGTCTGGCTAAGGCTCTACTCGCTTCCTCAAGAGTTCTGGCTTGAAGAAATAGTTGCAGGTATCGGCAACACGATTGGCATTTATGTCAAATATTTGGAGGAAACAAAACAACGAAGGTATACCGCCTATGCTCGAATTTGTGTCTATTTGAATATTTCCAAACCTCTTCCTGGAGACATAACCCTATATTATCAGGATGAAGAATGGTCCCAAACCCTAGACTATGAGAACATCCCCTTCCGCTGCCAGAAATTCCATGAGCATGGTCACCTCTTCCGTGAATGTCCTTTAAATAACCCCATCAAATCCAATCCAAAGTATCCTGACAAAAACAAGAACAAATTCACCCAAGTCATGGGTTGACGTAGGCACTCAGCCAAAAGAGACCCTCCCCAAGCCCCCTCTGCACCCTCAACCAATAACTCTTTCGAAACCCTTCATACCTGGTCAAATATTCCCAACACTCATTTCGCCCCCCTGACAAACCCTGCAATCCAAGCGCAAGTCCAAGGCTCTTCAAAACCCACCCCCTCTGCTCCAGGATCTTCCCAAATCCCCTATCATAGACTTCCCTTCCTGCAAACCTCAAACCAAAAATCAGAGGCCCAGGCATAGATCTGGAAGATCAGGAGCTCACATGAATAAATATGGCACACCTGGAACAAGCCTATCAAAAACAACAACTCTACACTATACCATCAGATCAACTACCCAAGGTCCACAAAGTCCTTCTCAACTCATCAGCAGGAGGATCAACCTGCACTACTACAAATATTGGAATACAAAAGGGTAGCTCGAAGGATCAGCGTAAATCTACAAAAGATGAGCAAAAAAGAGGCAGGAAACCAAAACATTAGCTCATTCAAGATGTAGGAAATTTTCTAGTGAACTTAGGCCATATCCATCTGATCTCAGACAACTCTCCTCCCCTCCAACCCTCATCAGTCTCATGAAGATGATATCCTGTAATATAAGGGGTCTCACTGAAAGAAGAAAACAAGGATTGATTTGAGAAAGGATAACGAAGGAACAACCAAACATTCTTCTTTTTCAAGAAACAAACTGCGAGGGAGAGGAAGCTTAAAAAATTCTTAAAAAATGCTGGAAACAAGCCAATCTTGTTGAAATCAATGCTAAGGGGGCTGTAGGATGGTTGGTCATGCTCTGGAACCCAGTCACAGTTTTGCTGGATGAATTTTTTTCCTCCAACTAGACCATCACAACCTCCTTTCACCTCATAGGTTCTATCAAACATGGCTTCATCACGAATATCTATGGACCCACAAGACAGAGAGACAAGGAAGCCTTCCTTCATCAGTTAAAATGGATTTCCAATCTCATCGACACCCAAAGATGGATCCTTGGGGGCGATTTCAATATGATATTAGGTTTGGAGGAAAACAAAGGGGGCACACACACGCTGGGAAATGATAGTGAGCAGTTCCACCGAACCGTTGGCCTGTTGAATCTCATTGATGTAGAAACAGACAACGGTCCCTTCACCTGGTCCAATAGATGCTTAGGGACACAACATCTCTCTAGTAGATTAGATCGTTTTTTAATTTCAGAATCCATCATGTTGGATGGACTGGCTTGGAATACCACTATGATCAACACTCCAGGATTAGATCACTGGTCGATTCTCTTATCGATAAAAATCAGTGGCACCCCAAGCAAGAAACCCTTCCACTTTGAAAAATTCTAGTTGACACACCTAGATTTCCAAGCTAACATAAAGATTTGGTGGGAAGAAGTTGTAATCCCAATAGGCACTCCTATGTATAGATTTCAACAAAGGATAAAAAATCTCAAGAAACATCTGAAACTTTGGAATAAGTCCACTTTTGGAAAAATCATTCATACTCAGAAAATCCTCAATCAACAAATACAAAGCCTCCAACAACAAATCAGATCTCAAGGGCTCATTGATTCTCTAAAGGAGCAAGAGGCTCTACTTAACAACCAATTGGCATAAAGACATGTGCAAGAAGAAATCCTGTGGAGACATAAATCTCACATCCATTGGCTCAAAGAGGGGGAAACAAATACCAAATTTTTCCATAGATCAATGGTTCAGTGTTGATAAACAAATCACATTACTCACTTGGTTCAGAACAAGGACTAGAAATTCAAAATCACGCAGATATAGAAACAAAATTACTCTCTTACTACAAAAACATTCTTACAGAACCCCCCATAGATCAATCCCTTGCGATTGAATCTATCCTCAAACACATCCCTAAGGAGGTCATGAAATATAAGAACAAGGTTTTGATGAGCCCTATCACTCAAGAAGAAATTGGTCAAGCCCTAAGGGACACCTCGCTAGGCAAAGCTAATAGGCCGGATGGGCTTAATTCAGAATTCTTCCATCACTGCTGGATCGTCATTCGTGAATATGTCTGGGAAATCATAGAGGATACCAGAATATCTGGGTAGGTCCTTCAAGCCCTCAATGCTACCTTTCTCACTCTCATTCCCAAAGAGAACAAAGCCACCTCCCCTTCACACTTCTGACCTATTTCTCTCTGCAACGTAATCTATAAGCTTCTCACAAAGATCTTCTCTAAGTGCCTTAAACCTATTCTTCCATTTATCATCTCTATAGAACAATAGGGCTATGTGGAGGGAAGAAAGATTCTGGACAGTGTCATCTTGGCTCACGAAGTAATCCACTCGCTTCATACGACCAAATCTCCAGGTATGCTTCTAAAATTGGATCTTTCTAAATCCTTTGATAAATTAAGCTGGAACTACATGAAAGCAACCCTTCTCGCCTTTGGTTTTGATCCGTCATGGGTCTCTTGGATAGTCAATCTCACCTCGTCAACCCTGTTCTCCATCCTGGTCAATGGTTTCCCCTCCAAACCTTTCTCTCCCCCCAGAGCAATAAGAAAAGGGGATCCATTTTATCCCTTCCTATTCATCTTAATGGTGGAAGGGATGAGCCGAGCCATTCAACTAGCCATCAAATATCACTCCCTCTCTAGTCTCACCCCCCATGGAATATTTCCCCTCATCTCGCACAGTCAGTTTGTGGATGATATACTCCTAATGGGAATACCCACAGTCCGAGAAGATATTTGCATCCACTCTATTATCAACCTTTTCTGCGATGCTTCGGGCATGGAAGTCAACCTCTCTAAATCCAAAATTCTCTTCTTCAATACTCCCATCCAGATTCAATGCCACATTACACAATTACTAGGGTTTACCCATAGCTTCCTCCCCTCCAAATACCTTGGCATCCCCTTGATTGACAACCCACTAAGAAATACCTCTTGGGACACTCTACTTTCGAGCTTTCAGAAAAAACTCTCCTTGTGTTCCATTCGCTCCCTCAATCTGCCTGGTCACCTCATCCTCCTCAAATCTGTCCTCCAAGCCCTTCCAATCTATGTCTTCTCGGCACTTGTGGCCCCAAAATTTATCCTTACCACTTTAAGAAATATTCAAAGAAGCTTCCTGTGGAAAGGAACTAAAGAGGGGTGCAAAATGACTCTGGTTAGTTGGAAAAAAGTGTGCAGACCAAAGAAGGTAGGGGACTCAGTATTAGAGACCCATATCTCCTCAACAAGTTTCTCAATGAAAACATCTGGTGGAGATGGTTAAAAATATTGCAATACCTTTGGGTGCACCTATGGAGGAAAAAATACACCCCATCCACTCTAGAAAGGGAGCTAATTAGGTGGAATGGTCAATGCCCAAGATCTCTTATTTGGAATGCGGCTAGGAACAACAAGGGACTCATAATGGATCACTCTTTCGGGGAATTGTAGAGTGGGACTTCATCTCTCTTCTGGAGTGATTCTCGGCAACAATGTCCAGCCATGATCTACGATCCCACCCTGATCACTTTCATTCCCCTCACAATAGACACAAGCCTCCTCAAAGTGGCCAACTTATGTATTCTAGAAGCTTCAAGAGAGACCTGGCACAAATGGAAAAACACCCATGAAGATCTAAACATCCCTCGTGATATAGATCTGCAACCACTGTTGGATAACCTCAGCTCAAGGAGAATTTTTATTCAACAAGGGGAGGATATCCTCAGATGGGGTCACACCACCACTGGCACCTTCAACATTCAATAAGCTTACTTCCTCAGTGTAAGCCATAGATCCTTACCAAAAGAAGAGGTATGGGGAAAACTTTGGGGAGCAAAGCTATGGCCAAAAATTAGTACATTATTTTGGTTAATGATGCACAATAGCATTCTTACTTGGGACAACTTAAGGAAAAGAGGCTTTATAGGACCTTCTTGGTGTTACCTATGTGGTATAGAGGAGGAGACACAAAATCATCTTCTCAATATTTTCTCCTATAGTTCGTGTATCTAGGATCACAGTGCTAGCATCATGAAAACCACAGACATGAACGATACAGGTATCCGGGAAACAATCGAGGGATGGAGAGAGCCAAATTTTCAGTCTCCCATCCTTAACAGAATTTGGTAGCTTCTTCCTGGATTCATTCTTTGGAAAATATGGAAGGAATGAAATCAATGGATATTTAAATTAGCCTCCCAGAATTGGCAAGAAGTTTGGTCCAAAATCCACTTCAATATTAAAGAAACAATATACTTTCACCATTGGACGAATCAGGATTCGAACTGCCTAATGAATGAGCGTCTCATCCTCAATTCATGGAAACTCAATCTCCCTCCCTTTCTCGCATCCACCTCTACCAGTATCAGTCATAAAACCAACCCCTCCAACTGGGAGGCTCCATAAAAACGCTTCTACAAAATAAATTTTGATGGAGCCTCCAAGGGGAATCCGAGACTTGCAGGATATGGAGAATGTTGGAAAATATTGAACAAGCAACGAATGCGTGTTGGTAGTTGTTGTCATTGATGGAAAATTTCCAAACAACGAATGGTTGTTGTCATTGATGGGTTTGTATCAGACAGATTGCAACAAGATCACGGTTCAATCGTAACCGTTGAATCCAAAATGAATCTGGACCATAGTTTACAGCCCTTGTCAGAGAGAGGATCTAAGCTGTTAGATTGGAAGTAGACACCCGTCAGCCATTGGATCTGTAGAGATGTGAGGGAGTTAAGTCCTCATGAGCAGGAGAGGGAATCCTGACGAGAGGATTCATCAGCCATCGGAGAATCAGAGTTCTCAAGGTCGAGGGAACCAGGGCATTGGAAGTCCCTAAATCCCGACGAGATCAGGACCGTCCATTTGGAAGGACGCGTGGAAACGATCGGGCGCCACCTAGAGAAGCTCAACAGGAGGCTTCATCGGAGAATCGAGGATCGAGACTTTGAAATGTTCGATTCACTTGACATCAAGAACTCCGAAATCGCGAAATGTGATTTCACGATTTAATCGCAGCCGTTAAAACAAGAATGAGATCTGGACTGTTGATTTTCTTCATCGGAGAATCGGGAATCGGAGTTTCACGAGTCCCGTGATCAATTAAAACAGAAACAACGAAATCGTGATGAAAGAAATCCCGACTGAACCTAAACCGTCAGATCAACATGTGATCTAGACCGTCGATCCAACTCACGACAGTAGACCACGTCAGCTAGGGACACATGGGACAACCAGGTAATGATAGGTGTCAGGAAGATTCAACACTTCAGGCACATGTAAGTCACGAATCAGAGTGACATGTGGAAATATTTAACACATGTCAAACCACGTGTGACATCAGCAGAGTATCGGGGATCGGGGATCGAGATTCTGAAATGTCAAAATCTCTTGACAACGAGAACCCTGAAATCGCGATATGAGATTTCGCGATGTAATCGCAGCCTTTAAAGTTAGAAGTGATCTGGACCGTTGATTCTCTGCATGGAGTATCAGGGATCGGGGATCGAGACTTTGAAATGTCAAGAAAACACTGCAACATAAACTCCGAAATCACGAAACATGATATTGCGATTCAATTGCAACCGTTGAGTCAAGATCACACCTGGACCGTTGATCAAACTCCACATTGGAGTTTCGTGAATCACGATATCAAGGAGACAAGAACACACTGCAACAGATATGCCGAAATCGCGATATGCGATATCGCGACACAATCGTAGCCGTTGAGTCAAGATCGCACCTGGACCGTTGATCTAACTCCGTGTCAGAGTTTCGCGAATCGCGACTCGAAAAGGAAAAGAAACAAGTGCAACAAGGATTCCGATTCCACGATGAGTGAATTCTCTATTTAATCTGAATCATCAGATCTGATTATGATATGGGTCATTGATTTGACCGATTTATGGAATTTTTTGTATCGGGATTTATAAGTGAAAAGAACATTGAACATGAGGAATGACGAAACCCGATTTAAAAAAAGGAAAGAATAATAAAGGTCATCCTACGGTGCGGATAAGACTTGAATGAGATCTAAGGGTTGTTGTTTCTTCACACACATGTAACTCATCAGTTACGATTCTGCTAAACAAAAACGGATTCTTGATTGCGAATTAGTTATCATTTCAGTTGCTAAGATGTCCTTGTTTTTTCCTATTGGAAGGTGAAGCGGAACCGTCAAGGTGGGGTGTACAAAATAAAATGAGTGAGATGGAATTCGGTTGGTTGTTCTGTATGTGAAAAAGAATGAAACTGTAAGGAAAGTGGAGGAGAGGATGTGCAGGAGGAGATTGGGTATAAGAGAAGAACCAGAAAGAGAAAAAGGAGAGAAGAATGAGAGAATGAGTTAATGTAGAGCATACCTACTGAACAGACAGAGGAAGAGAAGAGCAGCAGAATAGTGTGCAGAAGACCAGATTTATAGAACAAAGAAAGATTGGTAAGAATAGACTTATCTGTAAAGTTGAATTTTTATTTGATCATTTATATTTTAAGGAGGTTGGGAGGTGCTTGGGAGGACAGTTGTCCTCATAGGTTCAAGTGGGAGATTGAACATAGGAAGTTGTAGCTTCCATCTGGTTGTAGCCAGAGAAACCAAGGTGGTGGGGTGGTGCTAGGGAGAACAAGTGTTCTTTGTTATACAGGTTGGAGCCTGTGTAACTGGAAGTTGGTGCTTCCATCCAGTTGGTGCTAGAACATTCAGGAAGTTGGTGCTTCCATCTAGTTGGTGCTGGAATACTCAGGGAGTTGGTGCTTCCTTCTAGTGGGTCCTAGAGAAATCAGAGAGTTGGAGCTCTCAAACAAGTTGCAGCTTGTAAAACAGAGGTAGAAACCTCACATTGAGTTGGTGCTCTATTGTAAATGATGTACAAAACTGAAAAAGACGGCCTATCATTTCGAGGAAGAAGAGGTTTTCTCCCTTTATGGGTTTCCTCGTGAAAATATGTCTCTGTGTGTACTTTATGTGTGACTGATGGTCTTTACTTTTACTGTCAATATGCTGTATATTGTTGATGATCACTTGAAGGAATATTAATAATGTTTAAAAGGTATAAAATTGTTTAATCTCAAAGACAACTGATTCACCCCCCCTCTCAGTTGTCTTAGTATTTCCAACAATTGGTATCAGAGCCAGTTTCTTTTATTTAAAGGTAGATCTGTAAGCTTAAACATGACAAGTCTTGAAGGGACTTCAGCCTCTAAGCCCCCTCTATTTGATGGAACGAATTTTTCCATCTGGAAGATTAGAATGAGAACATATTTAATGGCCTTGGGTGCTGATGTTTGGGATGTAGTAGAGATTGGATATACAAAGCCTATTGTGCTAGCCAACAAGGATGATAAGTTAGA